>JACEEZ010003605.1:30000-220000 GCA_016584305.1 Chionoecetes opilio | reverse complement strand
TCAGATTTCATATTAGTTTAATTGAAACTTTTTCCACCCATATTTTACATTGTTGGTACTAATTTGTGACATATTATGGTACATGCAATGTAACAGTGTTCGAGCAAATAAGAAATGTCCAGCATTCAGATTTTCATTGAAAGCTTATTTTTTCCTCTGTGGTGCGGGGCCCTTGCGAGAGCGGGGCCTAGGCCATGGCCTACTCGGCCCCCCCTTAAATACGCCACTGGCCGACGCCACAGGAAACTTTATTTTAGGGGGGTCGATGCTGTAGAGGTTAATAATTGTCTGAGAATGGACAAGTAAAAAAAAAACACGAAAAAATTAAATACCGATACCGGAAATACCGGTATTTTGGCACGGTATCGGTATACCGGTATCGTAACTGATACCGGTGTGAGGACGTACCGGTATTATTCCCGTAAACCGGTATCGGCAATACCGGTATTTTCTTGATACCGCACAACACTAAACTCCTGTGTCTCCCCACCGCGACGGCGCGTCTCTGCCAGATGTCGGGTGCCCGCGACACACACTCCGCGGGTGCCACCGTGGCATCCACGCATACACTCATACACACGCATACATGATTACATCATTACAATCGTAACTATATATATATATATATATATATATATATATATATATATATATATATATATAATATAATATATATATATATATATATATATATATATATATATATATATATATATATATATACATATATATATATATATATATATATATATATATATATATATATATATATATATATATATCACTATATATATATATATATACATATATATATATATATATATATATATATATATATATATATATATATATATATATATTAGGGTGCATCAACTTTATATATGAAAAAACACTTTTCTTTTTTGGAGTTGTCTATGTTTCAGTTTTGTTCCATTATAGCTAAGAACCACTCTGATGAAATATTTAAAAAATTGAAGTAGATTTAGAGGTCCCTCCAAGCCCATGTAAATTTAATAGGGTCATCGGCCAGAATTAGCCTCAAAATGGCCATAATTTGTTCAATTCTGCACTGGTTACGTAATATATAAACATTAAAAGTCAAAGATAATCGTTTAAAATGAATAAATATAATTACTTTCAACATTTTTAGACATACACAAATATATTTCAATAATTAAACATGGCTTTCTTGCCAAGTTATTATTAATTATTCAGACGGGAAGAATTCAAATGTTCCTGTTTAGGATTACTTGTACTAAATGTACACTCCTAAATTAATTTACAATATTAAATGAAGTGTAATATGTCAAAATGTTTGAGATACAGCAAAAATATTATATATTAAAACATAGCTTTCATGTGATCTGTTCTATTCATTATGTCTAATGGGAATAAAATGATAAGATTTTAAGGATTACACACACTGAAAATTACACTATGCATTAATGTATATGTTTTGTCACTGAATTGTCACAAATATTGTCCCTCATACTGTCTATATCTAATAAAATTCCGATGTTAAATTCACAAATGAATAAATTTACTCAAGAGCATCAGTATTGCTACGTTTACGAAGTTTACGTAGGTTGGTTGCTGACTTCCTGTCCTCCTCAACAACTTGAAGTACATTCTGGAATTGGCCATCGGACCTTGCAGTGTCAACGAAATCAGATGAGAGTTTCACACCTCGTTCTGCAGCATCATTAATTACACTCACTGAGGCCACATTTTCACTGCTAGCTATGTAGGCAGCACTCACGCCCCACTCAGCCACGGGAAGTTGAAGAAATCTGTCATCAATCTCTAGACGGTAGATAGTAAACCAGGAGCCTACTTCAACCAGGTCACTCAAGCGTGTTGATGCAGTTATCGTTGGGAATTTGGGTTTGCCCCAACCTGCCCCAAAGCGATTCTGTGGAGCATCTAGTTCACCAAGAAGAGGCTTGATGTAAAGCAGGGCATCTGCGATAGCTTGACGATCCAAGGGTGGCACTTGCTCACTAAACAGTGCTAATGGAATCATCTCGACTGTTAGATACCAGAGATGCCGCTTCATTGCTCGGACTGCAGACTGTGAAATGGTTTTGTTGACAATCTCATATTGCAGCAGGCGTTTGTAAAGTTGCAAATCATTCCATGGTGCATCAACAGACTTCATGCAGGTGAGCCACCAAACACCATACACATGAGTGACAAAAGTAGCAAACGCACGAACTTTGGAGACTTGATGGTGAGTAGTAATAGTACCTCGTGGCAGTTCAGCAATGTGTTTTTCACTCAGTGCTATTTTCAAGCAGTACAGCAATTTGGCTAGCCATCTTGCCTTGTGAAGTGCACCTGGACGTCGGAAACGCACCTCACTATCTGAAGCATTAAGGTACACCATGGACAGCTCACAGAATTCACGGTAGTCATCTCGCTGAAATTCTACAACATTTGTGGCACATTCTACCATTTCAGCTTTCATTGGAGCTAACACCTCCTTTTCCACTGCACTGTGATGATCTGGGCAAAATAGGAGTGGTTCTGTTGAAGTATGTGGCAGTGAATGCCAGTTGCTACGAAGTCGGGTAAATAAGGATATGTCTGGTGACTTTGATGCTTCAATCTTCAAGTCTTCAAAGACATGTGAGAGTATCACTTCACCAACATGATGGCGACAGGCAGACCATAGGAGTGGTCGCTGTAATGCATCCTGGATAGCAATGCAAGCTGCTGTAAGGTGGCCTGTGTTTGAACTTGCTGTGTCAAAAGTCATGTTGACAATTCTGTCTGTGCAGTGCCACTCAGCCATGAGTTTCATTGTAAGGTCTGCAATGATTTTCCCTGCTGATTTGTTGGTTGCCTTCTTATGGCTTGGAACCCCAAGTAGCTTGGTGTGTGTAGCATTACCAACAAGTACTGTCAGACGCTCTTCAGTCACACGATGGTTTGTAAGTGTTGGAGTTAACTTGCTGTCCCAGTGCAACGTGCACAGCTTGGGAGGTGTCCAGTCATCACGAATTCTTGTTGCAATATCACCAACAACCTTACGCCTTGCTCGATCTGCTGTTGCATATGACATCGCAACCTGAGAGAGCTCACCTCCAGATTCAACTATCACTGCTTGTGTGTATGCAGCTTGCTGCATTGGTGTCATCTTCAGTCTCGTTGCTAGTGACACAATATTTGGTCTACTAAGCAAGTCAGGTGGAACAAAAGTGGTTGTCCCAGGCCATTTCTTTAGTGAGGTTTTCTTTGTTTGTGGTTTAACTGCAGCAGCACTAGTTTCTTCCTGATCACAAAGAGAGCTCTCTTCAGTAGCAGAATCGTCACTGTATTCCTCTACGACAGATGCAGACTGGACAGTGCTGGAAGTAGCTTCCATTTCTTCACGAGCACGTTTCAGTCGCTTCGCTTCTGCCTCTTGACGAGAGGTTCGCCTGGAAATTTTCTGCTTAAGATGTGTATCTAATGAACCGAGGGTAGCAGCCCTATCACCTTTCATTGACTGCAGAAAGGCTAAATCTTCTTGGTCCTTTATAAGGCTCTCGACATTTGATGGCCATAGCTTAAATGTCGATGCTAACAGGCGCTGCGAGTCTTCCAGCCGGCGCAGAGTGGATAGCTTATTTCGGCGACTCTTGTTAATCAAACGCAGTTTATTGTTTTCATCTAGCAGCTCAACAATTTTTTCACAAGCTCTACGGTCTGTGACCATTGGAATGTTCGCCTTGTTGTAGAATATGGCTACTTGCTGCAGAACCAGCTTGGCCGTAGAAAAGCGACTTGTTGCTCCAACAGACCCAGGTCTTATACTGCGAGCAGCTTCATTGCAGTGGTACATCATGCACCTCAAAACTTGCAAACAAGTTGGCAGTCTGGAGCCAGTTATTGCAGCATCGTCTTTGCAGATTGCAGTGCCAAGTCCAAACACCTGAGTAACCTGGCGAGTTGATGAGGTAGCCATTGACTCTGGTAGGTCTGATGAGTCAGAGACTTAGTCCGTAGCTGTGATTGGATGCTGAATCAGTGTTGAATCTGCAGATGAATGGAAATTTCTATTTAATTTTAAGGTTATTATTTCATATAAAAGAGAAATATTAAAAAAACACATTCGTAGGACAATAATAATAGCATCTACAACGTTCTACATAATAGTTCATAATATGGAGAATATTTAGATGCCCCGATCATTTCATTATGATATAAAGGACCTATATTACGAAATTTAACATTGCGGAAGGACCTCTAAATATTCTTCAATTGTGAAAAATTTTAAACAAGAGCTTTTTTTCATCAAGTGGAACAAAATTAAATACCAGACAGATCAATTTTTGAACTCATTTTTTTTATGCACCCTAATATATATATATATATATATATATATATATATATATATATATATATATATATATATATATATATATATATATATATATATATATATATATATATATATATATATATATATATATAACGTAGAAAGCGAATGCCCACAAAGATATAAAGACTCCACAATCGGTGCTTACATCAGAAGAGCTCTCACACACTGCAGTACATGGCAACTTATGCACAAAGAAATAGAGCGATCCACTCAAGTCCTCATCAACAACGGCTTCAGCGATAGAGACATCAACCGTCAGACTAAGAAAATCTTGGAGAACTGGTACAACCCTAACGCTACAAAAAAGAGTCAAGACATAACTATCTTCTACCTGGCTTTCTTCTCCACCGCTCACCAGGAAGAAGAAAGAATAATATCACAAATCGTCCACCGTAATGTGAAACCTGCAGACCAAGAGAGGAGAATAAAACTACAAATTTATTACAAAAACAAGAACACCAGCAACCTCCTTCTCCGTAACAGCCCAAGCCAGACGAAGGAGACAAAACAAAAGTCCCATGTCGTATATAGGATCACATGCAAAAGAGGAAACTGTGAAGTCCTCCCTCATCCTACATCGGCATGACGACAACGAAGCTGTCCAGACGTCTTACTTGCCACCTAACTTCCGGAGCCTCAAAAAGTCACCTATTAGAACAACATGGCATCATCATAACAAGAAAATTTCTAGAAGAAAATACAGAATTGGTTGACATGTGTGCAGATGTGCGGCGACTTCCCATCCTAGAAGCGCTGTACATAAAAGAGATCAATCCCAAACTTAACGTACAGGCAAACGACCTACAAGCTCTACCCAGCATGAAAAGAACAAAAGCAAATAACAGCCTACTCACAGAAAAGCCAAGCGAAGACCAAACAACCAATCAGCGTCTCCCACTCAAGAAGACGAGAAGCAAAAGCTATCTACCAATCAACGACATCGGTAATAGGCTGCGTGGCAGGCAGACCGGCTATAAATAGCGCTTCACTTCGCATCTTAATCAAAGGAAGCCAGCAGTCGCCGCGCAAGGAGCTGCTGGTGGGATAACAAGCCAAACCCCGTGGCAGCGGGCCATGCATGCCCCCCCACGGTTCCTCTTCCCACCTCCTTTCCCGCCGCGCAGCCCATAAGTGCTGCGCCCCCTACCATTGTCCCTTGACTTTCACCTATGGCCATTGTCCCTCGACTTACACCTATGGGCCGCCATCAGGCGAAGGGCCCATGTCACCTGTAAACACAGGTGACAATCTACAACAACAACAGCATCTTAATCATGCTCACCTCAACTCCTGAGGAGAAAACATCTTCCATATGCTGCTGAAGAAGGGTTCTTAGACCCGAAATCGCGATACAGCAAACATGACAAGCTACGGCGAAGTCATAAAAGTGATTACAAAAGAGAATAAGACACTCTTAAGACAAAGAGAAAATATCTTTAAGAAGATAATAAACGCTGAACTAGCTATCACTTTTAACGAGATCTGTCTCAGAGAAAATCTCCTACCCGTATATACTCTCTCTCTCTCTCTCTCTCTCTCTCTCTCTCTCTCTCTCTCTCTCTCTCTCTCTCTCTCTCTCTCTCTCTCTCTCTCTCTCTCTCTCTCTCTCTCTATCTATATATATATATATATATATATATATATATATATATATATATATGGGAGGCCTACCGGGCACCGTTTGAGCTGTTGGCCGAGGCCTGGGGCTGGAGCCGCTATGAGAGGGCGGTGCAGCTTGTGGGAGCGTTGAAGGGTTCGGCGCTGGAGGTGTTGAACCAGTTGCCGGCCGAGAAGCAGACCTCCTACAGTAGCGTCTTGGCGGTGCTAGAGAGGCGGTACTGACACCAGCACCAGTCAGAGGTGTATAGGGCCAGGTTCAGGGCCAGACTAAGGAATCCTGGGGAGTCGTTGCCGCACTTGGCGCAGGACTTGGAGCAGCTAGTACGTCGGGCGTACCCGGGGGCAAGCGAGGACATGATCACTCTCCTCCTCCGGGACCAATTTGTGGATGCGGTGAACCATCCACAAATAAAGATATACATTCAACAGGCACGCGTGGAGGACCTGCAGCAAGCCCTGGCCCGAGGATTGGAAATGGAGTCCTTTTTGAGAACTAGTCGGGAGGTGGAAGGCCCGACACACAGGCCGAGAACCATGTTTAAGGCCAGGAAGGGGCACGTCCAGTCGCCCCCATCTAGCCCTAAGTCGTCTCCAGGAGCTCTTCACGGCAACTGTTTCCGCTGTGGACAGCAAGGTCACTGGAAGAGGGAATGCCCTCGGCAGAGACGCCAAAGCACCTCACCTATAGGGAGTAACAGCGGCCGGTACCAGTACAAGCCGTACTGCTGGGATTGTGTGCAGGCTCATCGCACTAGTGAGTGTCTACAAGACGGGTACTCTGCCAGCGGGACGGCCGCGGGAAACTCTGTTGGTTGGGAGCGGTGGCCAAACACCAGCCAGTCTACGAGAGGCCCCACTCCAGGTAAGGTGCCGCTCTACGGGCGCCAGGACCGTGCAGCTACAGGGACAAGTCAACGGGAGGCACTGTAGCCTGATGGTAGACACGGGTGCCGAGCGCACGTTCGTACAGGCGGACTTGGTGGACACCTCAGAACTTCCAGCCATCAAACAACAGTTGTGCGGGATCACCGGTCACTGCACGAAGTTAAGGGGACCGGTACAGGCGAGAATTGAGGTCGGCGAGACTAAGGAGGAACTACCAGTTTATGTAGCCGACCTGGACGGAAATTTCCTTGTCCTGGATTTTCTCCAGCTGTGATGCGTGAAATTACGGTCTGGGTATTAATTATTTGCTTTACTCCTCCAACTGAAAACCCAGCCTTGTTACATCAACAAAAAATGGATAATTTAGATTGCAAGTAGCTGCCACTAGTTCAAGATTTAGGCTTAAGGTCTAACTCTTGAACAGAATGTTTATGTTTAAAATCAAGGTAGTTACGTGGATTTGATATTTTTCATATGAATATTTTACCGAGTTAACACTGACTTAATTTCGGAGGTCTGTGGATAAGTATTTCCGCAACACACCGTGTATGTCACCTGGGTTGATCAAAATTAGATAGATTCAGTCATATGAATACAGATTTATTAATGGCAAACATACGTCTCCATGGAAGTTTTCAATAGAAACTAATGTAACATTTGGTAAATTCTAGTAGGAAATATCATATGAAGATAACTGGATTTAAAACTAACACATGTGGAGAGAAATGGCTTGATTTTCTGTCTCTACGCGCATACTGCGAATAAGACTAATTCTTCCGATCACTATAAAGGTTTCAATGTCATTTCACAAGACGAATTTTTGTGAATGAACGCAACACCATGTCACAAATTAGTTCTGATTTTTCTCTTGGAAGTCAACTGAAGGACACTCCAATTGTTCTTTCATATACAGTATGAGGTCTTATTCGTCTTACTGTGGTGGTTTTTCCTTTTCTTTCCACTTAACTAGCACCACAAAATAATCATAACAGCCTGACTAATTAGGAGATATGGAAGGAAGTGTGGGAATAATTAATGTTTGCGTTAAGGACCATGTGGCCATCGTTTCAAAGGGTGAGTTGCCAGGAGAATCGCCTTCGCAGAAGCGGAAGAGAGAATGATCGTCTCAATTAACACTGCAATGATTTGATACGGGGACTAGTCAGTAATAAATAGCCGTTCTAGTATTTGAAATTACACCAAATATATATACTGCATAAAGGGGAAAAGGGAGAGAAAAACTCTGACGTCTTACTTTCGCAGAAGCGGGAGAGAGAATGATGTCTCGTGGGCTAACACAGAGGGGGGGGGGGTGAGCAGACCCGCGGGAAAGGAGGGACACGTCCGGACGTTATCTCATTGACTTAAATAACATGGTTATCGAACTTTTAACGCCTGGGATGGGATGTGGGAATAAAGGGATACTTTATGAATGATAGGGTAATAATGTCTTTCAATTTGATGAGAAAAATTTGACTGGAAAGATCACTTTAACTCTTGTTATTAATTCAAAACCCACTTGCATATGCGCATGACTTTCCCACGGATGAAATGCTTCGAGATTGTTCTAAGGAAAAGGAATGCGTACATAATTTTAGCGATATCACTGTCTGTGTCTGTCTGTCTGTAGACAGACAGTGTCTGTATTCTGATCTCTCAAGTATCCTAATAATTTAATGGGATCGGTCAATAGATTGATGCTGTTATTGGAATTAAGGGGAATGTGTTTCTACGATAACACCCCCTCCGCGAATTTAAAGATCCGCAGAGATAACCGGTTCGAGTTGGTATTTTACGGGGGGGGACGAACGGTGGAAGAGAAGAAAGAAGGAAAGAATATGATAGAACTGTTATAAGAAATAAAATTCATCACCTAAACAACTGTACCTATGTTCACTTAGCCTAGAATAAAGAAATAAATTGTTATTAAGACATTTCACTACACTGTATGGGACAATGTATCTCGGGACATTATACGTAATTCTAGCATTATAGAGAGAAGGGAGAGGAGGAAGGGGAAAGACAGGGGATAGGAACAGAGAGGGGAGGAGAGGAGGATGGAGGAAGGGAAGGGGAGGAGAGGAGGATCAAAGTGTGTTTTACACTTCGTCCTTTCTTAACCGATTGATCGGTTAAAATTTACTCATATTATTATGAGTTGACTACACCTTAGTGTATAATCAAACCGCTCACTCCGACTTCATGTCGTAGTGGCTGACGCGTTACTAATTTACCTCCACTGAAATAACCTTTCAGCTTGGCTCGTGCCCGCCACGTATTGTTCCAATAATATTTTACTCCCATACGTGGGTCACTCACAATTCTTATACTATGTTAATCCTTTGATTAATTATGGTATTATAGATGAATACCACCAAATTTATATCTAATTACATCTTAATATACCCAAATCTATTATAATATATACATAGGTGGAATTTGTGTTCGTATCCCGAATTTCTGACGGTAGGCGCCAAATTCCACCATTCAAATTAACCTTTCTCAAAATTAGAGCGGTTTTTAGTGGATAATTTCCACACACCAATAAGTGAGGTTTTAGAGGAAAGTGGTATTCCAGTTCATAATGAACATATTGCCACTAATGAAAATCCTAATAATAATGCGTCGCGAGGAGATAATAACCTCAAAATGAATACAGGATTATGGTTTAAAGGCCCTACCTGGCTGAAAGAGCGTAATAATAATCCTAATAAGGTTTCCACTCAGTCAGACATATCTGAAGATATAATAAGGGAACCTGAATTGATCCCAGATCCTGTGATAGACATAGAAAGGTTTTCTTTATTGAGCAAGCTAATTAAGACTACTAAAATAGTCTTCCAATCCATTAAAAGGGATAGCTCTGATCCTTTGAAGTTTTGGATCAGAACAATACAGAAGCAGGTATTTCCTGAGGAAAGCAGCTATTGGCCTCAGCCAGCCCCCATAGGAATAAATTGACCAAATTATTAGGTCTGTACCTTGATCATGAGGGCATAATTAGGTGTCGAGATCGAAATTTTCAAGCTGTTCTTCCAAATACCACCTGCCATCCCATACTAATTCCCAAACGCCATCATCTTACTAAATTGTTGGTGGAAGAATATCATAGTGTGATGCCAGGGTTTTTATGTGTGACTGACATCTTTGTGTGTTGAATGATATTAATTGAGATAATTCTCCACTGACGAATAAATTCTCCTCGTCACAACTGAATTGGGATGAACTTAGTTTTTTTGTAGAGGGATTGCTGCCACCAGTCCAAGCGGGTAGTCCTATGGTCTACCCCCTGAACACGATTTACTATATCGGGATTTTTGGTAGTCGTGGGGATTTTGTTAGTATACCGAGTAAGTCTGAAACTCTTTTTGAGACGTGGGGAAATATTTCCATAACAAAGGAATAGTCTCCTGGGGTTTTTGCAAGAAACAAAAGAAGCTATACTTTAAACTCATCTGGTTTATTTACCACGAAAGTTATTCCTGGTTTGAAAACTTAGGTACATGTATGTCTCTAATTTGGCGAAAGAAAGCTCTAAAGAGCATAACCTACCTCACTGAACTATATTCTTAGAACTACCATCTACGTACCCACAAGCTGAACACCATAGATATACATGGAAGATATAGGGGAGGGAAAATGTAAGAGTAATGAAATTGTTTGCGTTCACAACACCATGTGACTTGGTTTCTCTCCAGACTGAGACACTCGCCGAAACCTTGAAGGGAGTAGAGGAGTGACTCTTATAATAACCCTTGTAAGGGCATGACATGCTACCTATGCGTTAATGAACATTAAACAACGGTATATATATATATATATATATATATAGATAGATATACTATAACAAGGGGGAAGATGGAGGTGAGTTACTGTATGTCTTACCTTGAAGGGAGTAGAGGAGTGACTGATTCCCGCGTGGTAAAACAGAGGCAAAGTTGGGAGGATTAGCGGGAAAAAGGGAAATGTTCGGATACTTATGAGAGGCTTCCCCTGAAGGGAATATAAGTCTTCGAATGACTCTTATTAGCTAAAGAAGTAAGTATACGTATGAAATGAATGCATATGACCCAATTCTTTTAATTTGATATAGAAAAATTTAATTCATGATTCTAATATTCGGGGAGGGTTTTTCTTCACATAGGTCAAGCCTACGAACATGCTTTTAAGAGTGACGAGGTATTGGGAGTCGCAAAAGGAATTTGGTCGACTTTTAATTCAGCGAATGACTCGACTAAACTATACATTTATATGCGTAACCCGACTCTATTTTGTCTGTTTTTAAGGACACTCAGAATCTAAGAGTGTTCTTCGATCTGTCAGAAGGATAAGGGGAGGATAAGAAGTTTTGACTACAAGTTATTGGCGATCGCGAAATAAATGTCTCACACATTATGACTCGTGACCCGGGTGTATGGGGGGGGGGGAGAATGGAGGGGGGAAGATAGAAATGGAAGAGAGAGAGAAAGACATACGAATGAAAGATAAATAATGCGAGAACAGAAATGATTTGAATGGCCTTATTATAATAAATAACCTGTTCCCCCATATACTGGATCTAGGCGACAATTTGTCCCAGACCAAACATATGGTTGTTGAAACCTTCTCCCTTCTTTCATATACATAACTCGGGAATCGTATGATGGGAATTTCCATCATTTCTCTCGGAATTTCCCGGCATTACACACGTTTATTCTCCGGGAGAATAAAAATTTTAAACATCAAATTAGCTACTTACTGACCTTTCGTTTCCTTTCGAAATCTTTGTCAAAAGAATGTGTGTGAATGGGACGCATTTATGGTTAATTTACTGGAAATCCTACTATTCTTTGAACGGATATCTGAATGTGTTTAGATTACACGAATATTCAATGAGAGGGAAGTATCCCAATCAACCTCTGACCTGGGTAGTAACGTGGTCGTCAAAACCTGACTCAGTACCCGTATTCTCGTTGCTAGGAACGTCCCAGAGGCGCATGCCGGCTACTCTCATGGTTAGATAACGAGAGCCTAACAAGTCCTGAAATATCCGCCACACCGCAAGCTGGTTGACTGTAAAGTTGAGTAGCAGGACTACTATCTCGAATTAAAATACTCCTCTCACCGAACCAGGCTGAGCCCGTGAAAATAGATACTCCGAATTCTAGAAATGAGAAATCTCCTAGACCAAATTGTTTCATCTAGTCCGACACACACTCACCTCCTTGACTCAGTAATCTACATTTAACACTTTTCGCTTAATCTTCACATGAATCCTCCGCAAGCCGGGTTGACTGTAACTTGAATTAAAATACCTTGAAGACTCTCACCGAACCAGACTGAGTCCGTTAAAGAAATTCAGTGAAAGAATGGTATCCCAATCAACCTCTGACCTGGATATATTAAGAACATACTGACCCTCAGTTTGTTTTCATTCCTGGTCAATATTTTACATTTAACACTTTTCGATTTGATTTCCACACGAGTAATAACAGGGTGACGCTACAACTACCCTAAACCGAGTAGGTATTTTCCTCCTCTTCACCGCAAGTCGGGTTGACTGTAACTTGAATTAAAATACCTTGAAGACTCTCATCGAACCAGACTGAGTCCGTTAATGAAATTCAATGAAAGACTGGTATCCCAATCAACCTCCTACCTGGGTATACAACTACCCAAAACCGAGTAGGTATTATCCTTTCCAGTTCATAAAATAAATTATCAATGTTCATGTTCAAAATAATTCTTCCTTGATTTTCTAACATTTAACTAATGCTTAACTAACACTGCACTGAACACTCCTCGATTAGTCTTTTAGGAGGTCTCCGTAGGTCGGGTTCTGTAGCTTGAGCGTGCGGAAGCAGATGTCGTCGAGCTTCTTGTTATCGATGCAGCAAGTATCGCCGGCGTCCTCGGTCAGATGGTGGGTGGATAGGGTAGCGTTGTACGGCTGGACCATCGGGTCGGATACCTTAGGCGATGGGACAACCGAGAAGGTAACCATTTTCTTGTCTGGGAACTCCTCTAGCATCTTGGAAACTAAGAGTGTGTCCCTGCCTGAACCTGTGTCGCCCTTCTTGAAGAGTGGCGTCCACGATGTCGTTCACAGCTGCGATGATGTACATGTTCTTAGCGCTTGGGTTATTAGCGTAACTCATGACGACGTCCGCGGGAAGGCTGAGAGAGATCCAGGACTTCCCTCCTGACGAGGCTCCACGTTCTCTCTTCGACATGATGGTGTGGCTAGGCGCGTGGGTGGCGTGGTGGCTAGGCGCGGCTGCTGTGGCGGTGAAGCGCGGCATAGCTGAGGCGAGCGTGGCGGCTAGGTGCACTGTATGCAGCCTGGCTGAAGGGGCTGGGATGGCTGTGATGCGCGGCTGGCTGTGGCGGCGACGGCTGTGGCGGCTCGCTTCTTACAGCTCACTGCCACATGGTCATGGTTCATGTGTGTAGGGTGTTTGGTTTATAGGGGGAAAGATCTAATGAGCCTACTATAATGATCGACTACTGTATAAAAATATTTACTGATGTTTAACTGTATCTAGTTATTTGCAGGTGAAATTCAGGTGTGCTGTTATTTGTAGGAAATATTATTCCACCGCTTAATTCACCAGTGTGATGCCAGGGTTTTTATGTGCGACTGACACCTTTGTATGTTGAATGATATTAATTGAGATAATTCTCCACTGACGAATAAATTCTCCTCGTCACAACTGAATTGGGATGAACTTAGTTTTTTTGTAGGGGGATTGCTGCCACCAGTCCAAGCGGGTAGTCCTATGGACTACCCCCTGAACACGATTTACTATATGAGGATTTTTGGTAGTCGTGGGGATTTTGTTAGTATACCGAGTAAGTCTGAAACTCTTTTTGAGACGTGGGGAAATATTTCCATAACAAAGGAATAGTCACCTGGGGTTTTTGCAAGAAACAAAAGAAGCTATACTTTAAACTCATCTGGTTTATTTACCACGAAAGTTATTCTTGGTTTGAAAACTTAAGTACATGTATGTCTCTAATTTGGCGAAAGAAAGCTCTAAAGAGCATAACCTACCTCACTGAACTATATTCTTAGAACTACCATCTACGTACCCACAAGCTGAACACCATAGATATACATGGAAGATATAGGGGAGGGAAAATGTAAGTGTAATGAAATTGTTTGCGTTCACAACACCATGTGACTTGGTTTCTCTCCAGACTGAGACACTCGCCGAAACCTTGAAGGGAGAAGAGGAGTGACTCTTATAATAACCCTTGTAAGGGCATGACATGCTACCTATGCGTTAATGAACATTAAACAACGGTATATATATATATATATATATAGATAGATATACTATAACAAGGGGGAAGATGGAGGTGAGTTACTGTATGTCTTACCTTGAAGGGAGTAGAGGAGTGACTGATTCCCGCGTGGTAAAACAGAGGCAAAGTTGGGAGGGTTAGCGGGAAAAAGGGAAATGTTCGGATACTTATGAGAGGCTTCCCCTGAAGGGAATATAAGTCTTCGAATGACTCTTATTAGCTAAAGAAGTAAGTATACGTATGAAATGAATGCATATGACCCAATTCTTTTAATTTGATATAGAAAAATTTAATTCATGATTCTAATATTCGGGGAGGGTTTTTCTTCACATAGGTCAAGCCTACGAACATGCTTTTAAGAGTGACGAGGTATTGGGAGTCGCAAAAGGAATTTGGTCGACTTTTAATTCAGCGAATGACTCGACTAACCTATACATTTATATGCGTAACCCGACTCTATTTTGTCTGTTTTTAAGGACACTCAGAATCTAAGAGTGTTCTTCGATCTGTCAGGAGGATAAGGGGAGGATAAGAAGTTTTGACTCTACAAGTTATTGGCGATCGCGAAATAAATGTCTCACACATTATGACTCGTGACCCGGGTGTATGGGGGGGGGGGAGAATGGGGGGGGAAGATAGAAATGGAAGAGAGAGAGAAAGACATACGAATGAAAGATAAATAATGCGAGAACAGAAATGATTTGAATGGCCTTATTATAATAAATAACCTGTTCCCCCATATACTGGATCTAGGCGACAATTTGTCCCAGACCAAACATATGGTTGTTGAAACCTTCTCCCTTCTTTATCATTACATGGCGGAATGGCTACAATATTAGCCGAAATCAGGTGTAATTTTTGGATAAATTATGGTAGACAGGCAGTCAAATATTACCTCAAATCTCTCATTAAATTTAATAGATCTGAGTGTAGACTAGTCTGCTATCTAGGTCCCCCTGAACTTCCCGCTGATAAAGAGATCCTAAAACCATTTGAGGTCAATGGTGATGACTATACTGGGGATACTATAACATCTATTCCGTGCAAGGTTAATATTCCCTGCAGGGTTAATATTCCCTGCAGGGTTGATACTCCCTGCAGGGTTAATATTCCCTGCAGGGTTAATACTCCCTGCAGGGTTAATCTTCCCTGCAGGGTTAATACTCCCTGCAGGGTTAATATTCCCTGCAGGGTTAATATTCCCTGCAGGGTTAATATTCCCTGCAGGGTTATATTCCTTGCAGGGTTAGGAGATAACTCTTCCCCCGATCAAGTATATGTCAGCATATTCACTGGTACCTCTATCGGAGCTGTTAATTTTAAAATAGCTAAAGACCAAAGTGCCGAAATCACTAATCAAATGTTCCGGCGCTATGTGGCCTGGGGTGATGTCACATGAAGCGGACCTTCAGTTTTCGTCGGCCCCCAGTGTGGAAATTATCCACCAAACACCCTCTCATAATTGGTAGAGTGGTAGTTTGTCCCCCCCCCCCCCTAGTGAGAGGTATTTTCCGCTCATCATAGGAGGGCGCGTATAGGGATATGTATATATAATTGTAATGGTAATGGGTAATAATAAAGGTAATTTAAGTAAATGATTGGTACTGGGATAGGATAGATTGATATTCCCAGTGCTTAATAAGCATTGCACTTAAATAATTAGCACCTTAATTTGGAGCGCGGTCATTGGCTGCCGCCCATTTAGATTCTAGGCCACCTGTGACCTACACGTGGCATTGGTATTGGTGCGGCGATCACAGCCGCCCACCTTGGAGAATCAGTACACTCTAGACATCCGAGGAGTTAACATCTAATACGTGCTTGTATAAGTACAAGTACAAGTTCCCTCCAGACCCTCGCCTTAATAACATCTCTTACTAATATATACGTGCTTGTATAAAGAAGAGATTTGTACATACTTTAATTGTACATAGTGTTAAATCAAAGGACGTGTCTTAGCAACACAATAGATAACAATCCGCCGCGTCAAGTTACTGGTGTGATAACCATTTGACGCCATCCACAATAACTCCAGCCCTCGGCCCCTGTCATTCACGGGCGGCCTCGATTCCGGCGACCACATCAGATCACAAGACCATGCAGTATTAATCAAACCAATCAGCCGTAATTCAACCCACTATCCACCGATAAGTATCCTAGTTAGTTAATTAGCTAGGATGATGTGTCGGGATGATAGCCATGGGTTTGATTGATAGGTAAGAACCCTCATATTAAATATGTATGTGACATAAATTCCCATAGGTACTCTACCGTAGATAACAGTGAAGTCGCCAGTTCTACGTTTCTTTGTTATTTGCAGACGTGTGGTGGCGTTAATACTTACATTTGTACATCCATGGTTTCAGGAAAGTTGGAAGGGTCTATCTGGAAAGTCTGTGTCATTTTGTGTCTTATTCTGTGTCATATTAGGGCTATAAATGAACAAATTACAAAAATAAAACCGAGTGGCGACCTCACTATACCTACTACAGTAAAGTCGCCAGCTAGTATTTTAACCCAACAGTTGAGTCGCCACTCTGGGGAATTCAGGGAAATTAGAGGTAAAGTAAAACAAGTCAATATATATTAGCTGCGGAAGATGCTTGGATATATAAAAATTCCTCTGCCAACGTGAAAATAAATTCTATTCAAGTTTGAAAGATCTGGCAAGTCTGTGTCCTGCCGCCCGAAAAGCTACTGTTTACTGTCTGTCATCGCGCGAAGAAAAACGTGAGAAGCAAAATGCGCAACAGTTATACTTGCAGATACAAACCATAAAACAACGCTGAAACAGGGTAGAGGCCTCTTCCATTTGTGCCCAAACTGTATGAACCAGTTCTTTCAGTTCAGGGTTGGGTTCTGGGTTCAGGGTTGGGTTCGCGTGTCACAAATGGAACGCAAAAACCCCGTTTTTTGTTTACAAACATACTCAGCTGGCGAGACAATTTAAGAGAGAGAGAGAGAAAGAGAGAGAGAGAGAGAGAGAGAGAGAGAGAGAGAGAGAGAGAGAGAGAGAGAGAGAGAGAAGAGAGAGAGAGATAACGAGAGTAGAGAGAGAGAGAGAGAGAGAGAGAGAGAGAGAGAGAGAGAGAGAGATACGAGAGAGAGAGAGAGAGAGAGAGAGAGAGAGAGAGAGATAACGAGAGAGAGAGAGAGAGAGAGAGAGAGAGAGAGATAACGAGATAACAAGAGAGAGAGATAACAAGAGAGAGATAACGGGGAGAGAGAGATAACGAGAGAGAGAGAGAGATAACGAGAGAGAGATAACGAGAGAGAGAGAGATAACAAGAGAGAGAGAGAGAGAGATAACGAGAGATATAACTCAGCTAGCTGCTATGTGAAGGGATCATATCAAGTTTAAGATCGCGGGAACGCATGGCCACCACCAGCCATGTATGCCTCTTTTATGCCGTCTGACATCCTCTCCGACTCGTGCATGCGGAAAACCCTTCACGATAAGAGAAATAGGGCCCAAGGCGACCATTGTTTGTTGTGAACTGAAAACTCTACCCAAGCTACCCACCAATGAATGTGAGTAGAGAAAGTTCACGGGTTTTGCTGAGTCACTACGCGCTTTGCCTCGGACCTAGGTTTTCGTGCGCAAATGGAACGCCTGAACTCTTGGGTTCCGTGAACTGGTTCTTGAAATGTCGCAAATGGAAGAGGCCTTAGATTATAGTCATGATATAAACTACTGTGTAACATCTTCAGTGGCACATAAAAATCAGTAGTGATGCAATAATTCGTAATATTTGGCGCCTGGCGACTTCACTGTAGGTGGCGACTTCACTGTTATCTACGGTACCTTATACTACAAACCATGATCCGCTTGGTGACCCAAACTCAAGATCAAGATCAAGATCATCGTTTCCATGGTAACGGCGATTTTTTGTTTACAACTTTACACTACCACCGCAAGGCGCACGAAAGCGTTTGATAATAATTTGATAGAGGATAGAGGGTCCTCAGGGAATCCTCGCAGCCCTAAAACTACCCAAGAAGAAGGCAGTACAGCGCGCTGAGGGTGATATGGGTGTTATCACATAACTCTTTCATCTATGTTGTGTGCTTTACCTAACATTGATAGCACACAGAGGTAGTCACATCGCATAAGACTTCAAATGTGAGTGTAAGCCATGTGTTATCTGTGTTACGATTGGGCCCAGGCCAGATGCATCACATGAATACACGACCATTCGAGCGAGTGGCTATTCGAGCGGAGGACCATTCGAGCGAATGGCTATTTGAGCGGAGGACCATTCCAGCGAATGGCTATTTGAACGGAAGACCATTCGAGCGAATGGCTATTTGAGCGGAGGACCATTCGAGCGAATGTCTAATTAATCAGTAAAATCATAGATATGCTTTTATACATGCATGCATAGACCACTGTAAATCTGGACTGCCCACGGAATATCGGCCTGTTGCAGATCGGCCTGTTGTTGGCCCTTAAGTCGGAGGGCCGCTCGGATTCGTATATATATACGGATCATATAGACTGGTTTATCAGTACCGTACAATGGGGCAATTGAGAACAAATATTGCTTTTTTTTGAGATACTAAGGTATATGGGGAAAAAACTTATATTTGTATACAAATTTTATTTGACAAATAATCTTTTACTCCTTTTTCGGCACATATCTACCAGTGCAAATGTATCATAATGCAAACATTTCTTTTTTATATTAATTGAACAAAAAAGTCATTATTGCCATCAACATTGGGGCAATTGAGAAAAGTGATTTGGGGCAAATGAGAACATGTAATTTAATGCATAGGTAATATTATAATTATATTGTACTGACTTACTTCCCCTTCAAAGACCTAAATAAGCAGTTGTGCACAAATCTGGCTATCCTTATTAACCTTACCCTACCGGATGAGCATGCCTTTGAACACATTGGGGAATAGAATGACTGATTTGCGTGCTTCTTTCAGCTTCAATTTCATAACTATGTCCTCTACATCGGTGGCTAACACTTCTCTTCTGTCAGGTTGCTTAAATGCTACTACTCTTGTAGAGTCCTGGTCGTGTGGAACATCAGCCTTCCTGTAGTAGATCACATCCCACTGCGTGTCAGCCTTTTCCAAGACCATACCAACATAATGTACATGTGCCTTTTTCTTTGGTTTGAACTTAACCAGGATGTAATCACCAACTTGCAGATCCTTTACAGAACTACTGGTAGCTTCATCCTCGTTTAGTTCTGGCTCAGGCAGCACTGGCTCACTCTCATCAGTGTCACTCTCATCTGAAGAAGTGTCTGAAGAAGTGTCGGTATATAGAGCTCGCTTCACTGGCTGTCTTGCGCCTGTGGTACTTGGGCAACTTCTCTCCATATCCTGGAGTGAGACACTTCTTCCCGCTGGCACATTGACTCTCCTTCCACGAGGGGCTCTCTGCCTCACACTAGTCTCCCGCCTGTTGTTCTCAATTGCCCCACCTTGTGTTTTCAATTGCCCCACTCTAGTAATTGTTCAATCTTTTGAACACTAATCAACTTATCTGTTAAGTGGATATTTCTCAGTGTGGCAGAAAGATTCTAGGATCCAGTATCAGAATAGCAGGTTTGTCATTTAAATCGACACTGCGTTATAGACCTTAGTAGTTAGTCTGTAAAAAGTATCTAAAAAAGCAATTTTTAAATATTAATACATAATTAGTTAAATTTCACACAATCAAGTTGATATGCTTAATGCAAGTGGACACATCATTGGTGATCACACTGAACATTAAAAATATATCCTAGCCTTAGTAATAACACCCCAGTATAGTCTGTTCTCAATTACCCCTTTATTTCTCAATTGCCCCATGTGTTCTCGATTGCCCCATTGTACGGTATATATGATATACTGTAATCTTCGTAAATGTTTGTTCTATAATATTATCAAATAAAAAATAGTAAAACACTCTAAAGAAATGCCATTACGAGACTCTGAAGAAATATGCATGAACTTAATATTCACTTCAACTCTTCGCCATTTAAAACTTTGCGAGTCAACTTTTATCGTGAAGGGTATCAATAGAAACGCAATTTGATTAGCTTTCCATTGATTTATTTCGTTTTCTGATAAATGAATTACCACCATGCATAAATTAGCATTAACTAAATAAATAAAATCATCAATCGGGTAATTTTCCCGATTGATGAGGTTATTTATTTAGTTAACGCTAATTTATACATGGTGCTAATTCATTTATCAGAAAACGAAATATATAAGTAAATAAAACCCTTTTGAACCCTCTGAACCAAAAGTTTTTGAGCCCCTTGTACCCATGTTTTTAACACTTAGAACCTAAATTTTTAACCCCTTTGAACCTAAATTTGTTTGAACCCTTTGAGCCTAAACTTTTTGAACTCTTTGAACCTAATTTTTTCCACCCTTTGAACCTAAATATTTTGAACCCTTTGAACCTAAATGTTTTGAACTTTGAGCCTAATTTTTTTTAACCCTTTAAACCTAAATTTCATGAACCCTTTGAACCTAAATTTTATTAACCATTTTAACTTAAATTTTAAACCCTTTGAACCTACATTTTTTTTTTACCCTGTGAACCTAAGTTGTTTTTTACTCTGAACCAATTTTTTTAAATCCTTTGAGCCTAATTTTTTTAACCGTATGAGCCAATTTTTTTTAACCCTTTGAACCTAAATTTCATGAACCCTTTGAACCTAAATTGTTTGAAACCTATGAATCTACTTTTTTTTAACCATTTGAACCATATTTTTAAAAACTCTGAACCTAAATTTCTTTAACCCTTTGAACCTATTTTTTTTTACCCTTTAAACCTGATTTGTTTAACCTTTTAAACCTACACATTTTGAACCCTTTGAACCTAACCTAACGTAAATTTTGGCACCTTATAGAAACCGGGGAATATCAGTACCTCCTAGGAGGCGGGGAACATCGGTACTGGTGAACAAAGGTACCTCTTAGGAGGCGGGGAACATCGGTACCGGTGAACAAAGGTACCTCTTAGGAGGCGGGGAACATCGGTACCGGGGAACAAAGGTACCTCTTAGGAGGCGGGGAACATCGTACCTGGTGAACAATGGTACCTCTTAGGAGCGGAACATCGGTACCGGTGAACAAAGGTACCTTCTTAGGAGCGGGGAACACGTTACGCTTGAACAAAGGTACCTCTTTAGGAGGCCGGGAACATCGTACCGGGGAACAAAGGTACCTCCTAGGAGGCGGGGAACATCGGTACCGGGGAACAAAGGTACCTCTTAGGAGGCGGGGAACAAAGGTACCTCTTAGGAGGCGGGGAACATTGGTACCGAGGAGCATATCCCCGTTTTCTGGAAGAGTATGTGGCGTTTACTCTTGAACACGTCGGTTAGGTTACGGTTAGGGTAGGTAAGGTTTCCCCGGTCAATGAGTGGTAGCTTTGTGTGGGAATCACAATGAGGGTATTTTCGAGAAACTCCTATGGTTAGTTTTGGAACTACAGCGAAGCGTCTTCACTCGGAAACCACATGCTCGCACATAGAGAACTAGAATATGTTACCGGGGAACATCGGGATGACCCCCCTATATAGTGGTCGCCAAAAATCTTTACCGGTTGACATCCTTACGCATGCAACGGCCTTAATAAACATCAAATAAAAACAACAGAATGATATGTTATTAGAATTCACTGACCAGTTCTACTAATTTATGATATTATATACAGTAATAATATGGATGAACTTGAAAATATGTAATGCAGTAATATAATATAAGTCTACTACTGCACTGCAGAAGAGAAGGAGGTGGAGGCGGGGGTGGAGTCAGAGTCGGAGTCGCAACCTTAAAATTTCCTGGAGTCAGAGTCGGAGTTGGAATTTTTCTAATCCGTCTCCACACCCCTGATCATAATCCTCATCATTATCTGCTGTCTCATTAACCTTCCTAAAAAAACTCAATAAATTGGTGAGACATGACCTACCCATGGTGAATCCATGTTGTGAATCATTTACCAAACCATGCTTTTCTAGATGCTCTCTAATGCAAAAAACATTAGAGAGTATTTAGAAAAGCATAGTTTGGTAAATGATTCACAACTTGGATTCACCATGGGTAGGTCATGTCTCACCAATTTATTGAGTTTTTATCAGGGGTGGATTGGGTACCCTAAACAAGCCCGGGACAGACACCTACCGGCCCTATCTTGCAAACTTCAGTCATGAAAAAAATGTAGTACCCCTGAATAAAAGATTATTACATTGATTCCATCTTAACTAGGTAAAAAGAAAAATGTTGAATAAACGGTATGCAAACCAAAAAATATATCATATATACCACACTTGTATATTTGTTTCCAAAGTTCTTGTATGAAAGTGCGTTTTCACAGTCTGAAAAGCTATTGAGGCAATAAGTCTAGTCAATAAGTCAATAAGTCAAGTCAATAAGTCATTCACGCAATAAGCCCAGTCATTCACGAACCAATTTACAAAACATTTCAATTCAAACCAGCAAATTGGACTGGGCGTCAACACAGCTGCTGATTGTTACCCTTTTTAGTAAAGTTATTTTACAGGTAACGGGATCACACCATGTAGATACAGGTTACTGACCTGTAGGGGTGATTGCCTGCAATGCCCTCTTGAGAGGCAGGTAGTTTTGGTTCGCTGCCCAGAGGTACACATCAATGAAGTGGTATAAGGTGGTATTGGGCTAATCGTGGTCGAGCGGTTCTTTAGGTAATTTATAAGTATTTTAAAGTGCCAAAGGATTCGAGTAGGACAATATACTATTAAAAATATATAATAATATATATGTACACTTGTGAAGTTTTTACAGTAGTAATGTCACGCGGTTCTTTACTAACGGCCATTGAAACTAATGTCTAATAGACAGGACCTGAACAATTAATATCGTGACAAGGTACTCTCACACCCTCAGGTGTGTGGAGTACACACAGACCCTCTGAAGGAGTCTTGTATTGGAGCGCTAGGTATCGCGTCTCCGGTGGCTTCTGCCGCTCTCCTCTCCGTCGGCAGCATATAAGGAGTTTTGACCAGAACCTCACAGCTTCCGGCGTCCATGTCTCCCAGGCCTGTGGAGCGCGGTCACCCTCACGTGTTGCTTACAAACACCAGGCTGGCTATCTACGTCATCATCATATGAGATGGTGTGGCTACTTGGTCAGCATAATGTCATCAAAAGGTGGCAGTGCCTCAGACCGACAGGCGCCGGTAGAGGACACACAGACACTCAGACATCCTGTCTTAGTATAGATATTAAGATTATACACATACATATAATATCTAACCAGTGCCCTAATATCGCTCGGTCACCTACTACATCGCGTCCCCATCGATGATATAAAGACAGGTATACCTAACCATGTTACATCATTGTGTACTAAAGATTCTCGGTATTGCCAACACTCCTTAAAAATACCTATACAAGGTGAGGGCTTTCATGACAACGTAGCAAAGAGGAATCCCACAAAATGTTTGGTATAACAAGAGTAATGATATAAGGATAATGCACTTAAGGTCATCAATAAACTGGTAAAGTACTTTACAACAGAATCTAAACATGAGTTATTAGAATAAAAATGAACTCCAAGTCTGTTAGTACTGTGTTAATATCCCTGCAAATATTAAGAAGTGCATTGGCAAAACTCTACCGCGTAGTCATTTAATAATGTTCACTTGAAGTGTGGAGTAAAGATAAAATACAGTAGGGCCTTGAGGATGTGAGTAATCGCACTGGCAGTTTTATTTATTTCATTAATTTATTATTTATATATTAAGACCTGCTTCTTTAAACTTGAGTAGTAGATACGGCTTGTAAGCTAATAAAATCTGACTCCGGGTCGGTACCAACATTAAGATATGTATGTATATTATGTGCATACCACATAAAAAGTGATAGGAGCTGATTTCAGCTCAAATAGTATTATAAATCAATCAAAATGTGTGCTGGGAGTGCCAAATGGCAGTAACCTCCCTTGACATGTGCAACATTGGCATTTGCTGCTTTTAAGAGTTTATTGATTTTATTTATTTATTTTAATTCGTTATTTAGAGACCTATTATTTTAAACTTACGGAGTACGGCTCCTCAGCTAATAAAAATGTAGACTCCGGGTCTGTAATATAAATTATCATGTTAAGATATGCATTTTATTTATATTATTTTATTGCATATCAGAGATTATTGTATTTTTTTAAATCATTCTGTGAGAAGTGATAAGAGCTGCCTTCAGCTAGAATAGTATTCTAAGCAATAAAAATGTGCTTAAGGAGTGCCAATGGCAGTAATCTCCTTTGACAAGGGCGCCTATGGCACCTGGCTGTTAGATCATTAATAGTTTTTGTGTTATAATATCCTTACATAGACAAAAATATGAGGCGCGCTGCGGCAGAAGGGTACTAACTGCCACCGCGGCCAAAAATGAGATTTTTACATCGACAGAGTTCTGAATTCCCGCTCTACAGGATGGTGGAGTTAGCATCCTTCGTCTGACATTTCCATAAGGTCGAAAGTCCTATTATTTACAAAGTGATTTTCTGCTTCGATTACTTGGAACACGTGAAGGCAGGGAGCGCCGTGGCAGAAGGGACCTACGTCCACACGCGCTCAACCAGCCAATGGGAGACGAGACGCACTCCGTGACATCAGAGTGTTGAGCCAATGAGAGCGTCGGATCGCCACCACTGCCGCCTTCCTTCCCTCCCAACGCAGAGAAAGCAACGAGTGCTTTCTCTGGATTTACACATTACACACAACCCTCGTTTTCCCGGACTAATAGGGGAGAGCACTGGTCCGGGAACCGCAAACGTCCGGGAATCGCAACAGTCCGAGGCCATTACCCACCCCCGGATGTTTATCCTACTCTAGTATTTACTGTCCGGCAACCGCCAATATTAACTACCCCGCCGCGGACTTTTACATCACTTTGTTGTTGTTTTTAGGGCTGCGAGGATCCCTTGGGGAACACTATGAGCCCTGGTGATGTCCTATGATGCTATCACAGGCGCTGTAGTTGACCTGTTTTCCTCAGGAAGGCACAGGTGAGGCGGATGACAGCGTGTTGCTGGGAGGGGTGGACGCCAGCAGGGTGGGCAGGTCAAAGGTGGCGACGTTCAGGGTGAGGAGTTGAGAGCGTAGCACTACACGGTGGGAGTGGAAGCACGGACACTGCAGCAGAAAGTGTTCAATAGTCTCAGAGACGTTCCTGCACCAGGGACAGTGGGGGTCAGAGGACTGACGGAGGCGGTGCAGGTGAACCGTGAGTGTCATGTGCCCAAATGTAAACAATACGACCGCTGAGCATGCTGCCACCTTATAGCGTCAATAGTAACAGTCCTAGGCAGAGAGGAGTGGGACAGGAGACTAGAGCAGAAAGACGGGGCCCTGTGTTTAGTGGTAGGGCTGTATGGGGACAGAAAGGAAACTGAAAGTATTGTAAACCTCAGCAAAGTGTTCCTAACGCAGTGCTGGGAGATAAGAACACAAAAGAGACAATGAATTAGGATGATAATCAAAGGATTGAAAACTGATCAAAATGTCTTTCCCAGGTGAAATAAACAGGGGAAGAGTTAACAAGTTTGTTAACGAAGGAGACGAAGTGGAAGAGGAACTATGAAGCGATACTAAGCGACAAAGGTCACAAGAAGAAGAAGAAGACCTGGCGGGAGGCCAGCCCCCGCCAGCAGGGTGGGCAGGTCAAAGGTGGCGACGTTCAGGGTGAGAAGTTGAGAGCGTAGCACTACACGGTGGGAGTGGAAGCGCAGACACTGCAGCAGAAAGTGTTCAATAGTCTCAGAAACGTTCCTGTACCAGGGGCAGTGGGGGTCAGGGGACTGACGGAGGCTGTGCAGGTGAACTGTGAGTGTCTTGTGCCCAAATGTAAACAATATGACCGCTGAGCATGCTGCCACCTGGCGGGAGGCGTGGACACCGACCAGGGGTGACAGGAGACGCTCAGACCGCCGGACAACGTTGTCGATTTACGGACTGGACCAGGCATTTGTCCGGGACTCTTGACATATCCCCGGACCTCAGACGATGACCGGCAAATCCGATATCCGGGAAATGGAGGTCTGGGAAAGCGAGGGTTGTGTTGTTTCACCATTATCATGGATTATTCCAGCAGTGACAATAGTGCCAGTGAAAATCCTCCTGCGTTTGGCGTTCCGTGAGGGCTACCTACTGAAGTCAGATTACAAGGCTGACAGCGAGAACATCACCGAGGTCAGACTGCAGAAGGGACGGGCAGCCTGGTCCCGTAAGGTGTTTGACCTCTCCGCCCCCCGCCTCCCCAAGCACTACAGCCGCCCCTTAGCCCTCAACAAGGAAAAAGTGCGTAACCTTCAGTACCTCCTCGACCTCATGCCTGTCAACAAACAAACCTTCTACAACACCATAATCGACGCACACACAGTTGGCCTAACCGAAGACGTCCCACCTGACGAGGACCCCGATGACCTGGACGAGCTGTTGGAGTACGAGTAAAGGCATGGAGGTCGAGAAAGTGGGGTGGGAGGGTTGATGGGGAAGGGAGAGGGGCGGGGGAAATGAAAGTGGAAGTCAAGACTCTGCTGTCTACACATGGATGGGTGAATAGAAAGAAAAAAAATCAGTACCAATAATAATTTGTGATTAGATTTTTTTTCTACATCAAATGAAAGCTGAGTTCCTCAACTTTTATTTGATATACAACACTTCATTCTAACTCAAACAGTTCTTGAGCTAATCATTCCCAAACATTCCTAATCTTTAACTGCGTTTTCTGACGAATATTGATTTTGTTGCATAGTACCCTTCTGCCGCGGCGCGCCTCATATATTCCCTGGCAGAGAAACATGGGCATAATAGCACCAGTGGCCTGAGGGAAGAGTCCACGGCAGGGGTAAAAAATAACTACCTGCAACGGATGTGTTATAATTAGACGGTTAGTAGAGGAGATAAACTGAGTTACAGTAGGGGTATTATAACTGTTACCACCGGAGGTACAGTAAAACCCTTATAACTCGGCACTGTATAACTCGGAATTTGATATAACTCGGCAAGGCAAAGACAGTTTTTTTTTTTTTTTTTTTTTTTTTTTTTTTTTTTTTTTTTTTTTTTTTTTTTTTTTTTTTTTTTTTTTTTTTTTTTTTTTTTTTAACATCTATGCCTATAGCGCGTGTAGGCAGTGAGCTCCAGGGGTAGGATGGTAGGTCGAGGGCTGTGATGGTTGGCCCTCGCCAGTGGTGGCGCAGGCAGGATTCTTATAGTGACACCTGTAATTAGAGGCTCATGCCGCCCCCCTGTGTCCTCCCAGGCACTCGCAGTGGAAGGTAGAGTTAATGGACAGGGCATGTGGGTGTTCTTAGGCCACTCGATGGTGCAGAAAGATTTCAAGTGGATTTATGGGTCTCACTCGGGATCGAACTCGGGTCTTCGAGAACGCCACTCGGTGACGCTAACCACTCTGCTACCGCCTCCCCTAAACTGCATCTCTTGGTTTTCACTCGGTATATCATGCCCTCACAACCTCTTGTGTGAACATGTAAACAGAAAGTCGGCAAAAAATAATGTATCTCAGCATATTGCTGTTATAACTGCATCTCTTTGCTTACACTCGGCAAAGCCTTAGTCGCATAAAGTAGTATTTTTGTCCTTTTGACCTTTCCTGCAGGCTCAGGCTCTTCAATTTCATTGAAGTCTCCCTTCCTGCTGGAGACACCCTTGCGTGATGGAGCTGACATCTTGAAATACAGTACTGTATGATGTAATCCCAAAACACGTAAAATAGGTGGCAAAGTAAAGCAAAGGTCAGGAACCAGCGCGTAGGCTGTCAGCTGCTGAGCCGTGTTTATGTCGTCCAAGCACCGTCTTGGATACGAATTCCGTTTTTTGTCGAAATTAAAAAAGGATTGGTTTCTGCTTAAAAAACACAAGAAGCTTGGTAGGAGCTGAAATAATAATCAATGCAAAACATTGCAAACAATATCACAGAGTAGTATAACACACATTTCAGCAAGTGTTATTGGATTGGGATTCGTAATCCAAGACTGTGCTTGGACGACAAAAACACGGCTCAGCCTACGCGCTGGTACCAGACCTTTGCTTTACTTTGCCACCTATTTTACGTGTTTTGGGATTACATCATACAGTACTGTATATCAAGATGTCAGCTCCATCACGCAAGGGTGTCTCCAGCAGGAAGGGAATGGAATTGAAGAGCCTGAGCCTGCAGGAAAAGGTGAAAGTGCTGGCAAGGATGGATGTAGGTGCGTCCATGCGTGCTATTTGTGCTGAGTTTGATATCAAATCCAGCACATTCTATTCTACCCGTTCACTGGTAAGTGTAGTTTTTATGCTTTGACAGTAATTTTTTTTTTTTTTTTTTTTTTTTTTTTTTTTTTTTTTTTTTTTTTTTTTTTTTTTTTTAACCCATATCAGAGGACATTGCATAACTCGGCAAGGGCCAGAGCCCCTATCGTGCCGAGTTATAAGGGTTTTACTGTACTCGGAGGTGATTACATTCATCCCTCAATTCAAGAGTTAATTCCTCAAACATAGGTTAACTTCCCTGTACTGTCATTACCTGATTCCTCAGAGGCCAGGAGTACATGTGTTATACTATACATTCTAGCAACCTTTCCTCGGTGAATACTTCACTCACATTCTAACTTTGCTAAAGAGTCTATAAATTCATAAGTAAAACTTTAATTAAGTTAACTATTATCTCCCATCTCCTGGCTTTAAAAGCAATTCAAGAAGGAGAATTTAATATATATTACATATAGGGAATACAGGGAGGTCCAGAAGATACGAGCAGTTAGGTTCCACCTGGCCTACTCGTAAAGCGAAATTTCGCATAACGAAACACATAACTAATGGTAGAATATAGGTTTGGTTCCAGGACCCCATCAATTTAAAAAAAAAAAAAAAAAAAAAAAAAAAAAAAAAGACATGTTTTTCAAGCTAAAATAAACTATAGCAAACACAACAAACTCAAACTCTCAAATATAGGGTTCTATATACCACACCACCGCACCACCACACAAAACACAGTGAATTAAGAGTGTGACAGCACAGTAGGACAGAGCACAAATAAGTCACAATAAGCACATTAAGTAAACCAGCAAATCACTAAAATTGACTCACAAGGCACAATACATACAAGCAACAAAGACGTTGTATGTACTCTTGGGGACGCCGCGTGATACACTAGACTCGAGAGGGTAGGGTAGGTAAGGGACAAGGGAGGGGTGCGCAGACCTCTTCCACTGTTGGGAATGGGTTTGTACCTTTGGGTTTTTGGGGTTTATTTAATTCATTTATTTTTGCTTTGCTTTATTTGATAGTTTTAGGATAATTAACACTTGTTTCACTAGTTGTATTGTTGAGCGCGAGAGTGAAATAAAGTCAGTCTGGAACAAGCGGCCATGGTGTTTACATCCCCTACCACCTGATCGGCGGCGGCTGGTACGTGAGCCGCCGTCTAACACCACACCACATCTTCGCCTGATCGCCCCTGCCTTAGCAGCCTTAGCAGCTGTTCCAGGGGCGAACATCCACTTCCCACAAACTCGTCTCTGCGCATCTGAATCATTGTGCAGTAAAACCCTTATAACTCGGCACGATAGGGGCTCTGGCCCTTGCCGAGTTATTCAATGTGCCGAGTTATGCAATGTCCTCCTCTGATATGGGTAAAAAAAAAAAAAAAAAAAAAATGTAAATACAGTACTGTAAAAGCATAAAAACTACACTTACCAGTGAACGGGTAGAATGTGCTGGATTTGATATCAAACTCGGCACAAATAGCATGCATGGACGCACCTGCATCCATCCTTGCCAGCACTTTCACCTTTTCCTGCAGGCTCAGGCTCTTCAATTTAATTCCCTTCCTGCTAGAGACACCCTTGCATGATGGAGCTGACATCTTGATATGTATGTATGATGTAATCCCAAAACACGTAAAATAGGTGGCAAAGTAAAGCAAAGATCGGGTACCAGCGCGTAGGCTGAGCCGTGTTTTTGTCGTCCAAGCACCGTCTTGGATTACGAATCCCAATCCAAAAACACTTGCTGAAATGTGTGTTATACTACTTTGTGATATTGTTTGCAATGTTTTGCATTGATTATTATTTCGGCTCCTACCAAGCTTGTTGTGCTTTTTGAAGCAGAAACCAATCCTTTTTCAATTTCGACAAAAAACTGAATTCGTATCCAAGACGGTGCTTGGATGACATAAACACGGCTCAGCAGCTGACAGCCTACACGCTGGTTCCCGACCTTTGCTTTACTTTGCCACCTATTATACGTGTTTTGGGATTACATCATACAGTACTGTATTTCAAGATGTCAGCTCCATCACGCAAGGGTGTCTCCAGCAGGAAGGGAATGAAATTGAAGAGCCTAAGCCTGCAGGAAAAGGTCAAAAGGACAAAAACACGACTTTATGCGACTGAGGATATGCCGAGTGTAAGCAAAGAGATGCAGTTATAACAGCAATATGCCGAGATACATTATTTTTTGCCGACTTTCTGTTTACATGTTCACACAAGAGGTTGTGAGGGCATGATATGCCGAGTGAAAACCAAGAGATGCAGTTTAGGGGAGGCGGTAGCAGAGTGGTTAGCGTCACCGAGTGGCGTTCTCGAAGACCCGAGTTCGATCCCGAGTGAGACCCATAAATCCACTTGAAATCTTTCTGCACCATCGAGTGGCCTAAGAACACCCAAATGCCCTGTCCATTAACTCTACCTTCGACTGCAAGTGCATGGGAGGACACAGGGGGGTGGCATGAGCCTCTAATTACAGGCACCACTATAAGAATCCTGCCTGCGCCACCACGGGCGAGGGCCAACCATCACAGCCCTCGAGTGAGCCTCCAGGGCCTACCATCCCACCCCTGGAGCTCACGGCCTACACGCGCTATAGGCATAGATGTACTAAAAAAAGAAGAAGAAAAAAACTGTCTTTGCCTTGCCGAGTTATATCAAATTCCGAGTTATAAGGGTTTTACTGTACATCATCCAGGTTTGTGAATTTTTGTAGGCCACATTGTCGTACCGAGCCACCAGAATTATCATATTTTCAGATTGATTATCGTACAACCTCAGCTAAAATCATATACAGGGAAGTCCCGTTATACGAGCATTCGGTATACGAGAAATCAATGATACGAGCTGAGTAAATTAGGGTCTATTTTCAATATACGAGATCGAAAATCCAATGCTACGACATTCAAACTGGGGTGAGTAAAATTACCAAGTTCAAAATGCGCGCCCTACCACGTATGCATCTGGGCTGTATGATGATGTTGTGGTGGCCCCAAGCTTGGGGCTGCACACCTGGCTAATTACCCCTAAAGGTCAAGCGAACACCTGGCTAATTACCCTTCAGGTCACGCCTTGCTTGGGGTGACCAGACTGGGGTCAACCAAAATCCCCCTTTGTCCAGCCCGGGAGTCCTGTATTCAGTCAGTTACCTACCTAACCACTACAGGGAGAGGAGGAGTGGTGTTCCTCTCACTGTAGTGGTTGGTAGGTAACTGACTGAATACAGGACTCCCGGGCTGGACAAAGGGGGATTTTGTTGACCCCAGTCAGGTCACCCCAAGCAAGGCATGACCTGAAGGGTAATTAGCCAGGTGTGCGGCCTGACCTTTAGGGGTAATTAGCCAGGCGTGCAGCCCCAACCTTGGGACCGCTACTTATAGACATAGGCCTATTGATGTGAAAACGTCCATCACAGAAATAGAAAATATGTAAATTCATCTGTATTTCATGTTATATGCATTTTTTATTCACTTATTCTATCTCTTTTTAGTTATAAACATGCTAAATAATATACTGTAGTAGTTAGATTTCATGTAGAACATCAAATTAATTTATAAAAATTAAAAAATCAACAACCCTGATTTTCTGTGCCAAATGCCTCAAGTCAGTCACACCACTTTTCGTCCATGCTGAGTCCCTACCAAACAACAAGCATGGAAAGTAGAATAAAGCATAAGCCTCGTCACAACCACTGAGCCATTCACATTTCTGATAAATGCTGATGTTAAACTGGCGTGTATATTCTTTGTTCCTGCTTGTACTGTTCTGTTGAATGGATAAAACTGGTGTTGGTCTTCCTCTTGCTTTGATTTCAGTCTTTTCATGTAATGTTAGCTGGGAAAAGTTCTTGTTTTGCAAATACTTCAGATTTTCTATCGTCATAGTGTAATTAAAGAAAGCACAATTTTACCACACCGTCCAGCGTCCACTCGCAATGTAAACACAAGAGGACTGAGCAGCTGAGCTGTCCCGACTACAGCTCAGCTCCGCGGAAATGGCGCCAATTAATAACAGACATGAATCATACAGCAAATATGAAAGTAACTTAAAGTTTGGTCTGGTTTTAAAGTAATCGTCTAGACCAGTGCTATTCAACCTGGGTGGACAGTCCACCTGAAGGTGGACGAGACTGAATGAGGGGTGGACGGCTGTCTTGGGGTGGACAGGTGGGTGGACAAGATCATGCCCACGTGTCGGTATAGATAAGGGAAAATAAATCTGGTATAAAACTAGGCAAAGGTGGGGATATTTTTACAAGTATAGGGAAGATACATGGATTCAAACTGAAGGTGAAAAAAATTATAAGCAATGTGGAAAAAAGGTGTTGTTCTGATTTTGATGTCTTTGATACCTCTATGGCTGGCTGGCAGTGGCTGGGCACATTGTATGCAGACAGCACAGCAGACACTGGAGGTACGAATATCCCCCTGGATTACCAGACACCTTACTTTGATGCAGGAAAACCTTGACTTCTATTTCCAAGACATCTCAGACCTTCAACATGTGGAAGCTTCATCCATTCTCAGATGATGGAACTGATCATTCTGATGCCCTATTGGAGCTTCCAGTGGATTATTTGCAAAAAGCAGCTTTCAAAACATTTGGCCATCCTATGCATTGCATTGCTGGGTTGCCCTGCTTGATAGTCAGGATTACAAGGAGTAAGCTGAGAAGGCAACAGCCATGTTTGTGCAGATGCCAACATCATGTCTGTGTAAGCAAAGCTTAGTTTTAATCAAGGCATAGAAAAGGAATGCCATTCTGAATTTGGATCCTCTTATGCGGGTTGCACTTGAAAATTGTCTGATGCCTATATTTAATTTAGCTGATAGCAGACAAATTGCATCAGCAGCGAAGCCACTGATTTTTGTTTGTAATTCCGAAGGTAAGTTTAATTTTTCCTTGTATATTTATAGTTTTAGACTGCAGGTGTTATTATACTGAAGAATATGTAAACTGTAAATTTAAAATGAGAGTAAAGCTGCCTTTTCCTACCTATATATTTTGTAGAATGATATAGTTAGATTTAAAATGTCAGAGCCCTGAGATTTTAAAGAGAAAAAATTAGTGGTGGACAGCTTTTACCAAATCACTACTAGGGGTGGACGACATCAAAAAAGGTTGAAGAGCACTGGTCTAGACCATTTCATCATTCCTGATTTTATGCAGTCAAAATATAGCCATTATCGAGTACTATATCAATAATATGTTGTCACTTTTTGCATACAGTTACCTGTTTTTAAATAATCCGCAATCAAAATCTGTAAATTCCCCGAGCTCTCAAAACACTCCTGGCGACAAGCAGACGATGCACCCTGGCTCGATGACGTCATCTGAGGCGGCCTCCCCCACCCGCGGTAATACAAAAGCACGTGAACCCAGAAATAATCATAGTACTGAAGTATTTTGGGTGTTCTGATGGATTTCTTTTGCGAAATGTTATATACATGCATCCTTTATGGGTGCAGCAAGAACGCTGTGCCTTTCCAGAGAAGTTTGCACACGTATACGACCATTACGGCCACGATAAATGTGTAGGAAAGGTTGGTGCATCGGACAGATTGGAATGGAGAGCCATCGCAATGGGATGAAGGTGGGGAAGCGGGGGTGGATGTTGGTTGTGGGAAAGCGGGGGTGAATGTTGGTGGTGGGGAAGCGGGGGTGAATGTTGGTGGTGGGGAAGCGGGGTGGATGTTGGTGGTGGGAAGCGGGGTGGATGTTGGTGGTGGGAAGCGGGGGTGGATGTTGGTGTGGGAAAGCGGGGGTGGATGTTGGTGGTGGGGAAGCGGGGGTGGATGTTGGTGGTGGGGAAGCGGGGGTGGATGTTGGTGGTGGGGAAGGGGGTGGATGTTGGTGGTGGGGAAGCGGGGGTGGATGTTGGTGGTGGTGGATGTTGGTAGTGGGATGGGTGTTAGTGGTGGGGAAGCAGGGGTGGATGTTGGTGGTGGGGAAGCGGGGGTGAATGTTGGTGGTGGGGAAGCGGGGGTGGGTGTTGGTGGTGGTGGATGTTGGTAGTGGTGATGGGTGTTAGTGGTGGGGAAGCAGGGGTGGATGTTGGTGGTGGGGAAGCGGGGGTGATGTTGGTGGTGGGGAAGCGGGGGTGATGTTGGTGGTGGGAGGGTGGGTGATGGTGTGTGGTGGGAAGCGGGTGGATGTTGGTGGTGGGGAAGCGGGGTGGATGTTGGTGGTGGGAAAGCGGGGTGAATGTTGGTGGTGGGGAAGCGGGGGTGGATGTTGGTGGTGGGAAAGCGGGGGTGAATGTTGGTGGTGGGGAAGCGGGGGTGTGTTGGTGGTGGGAAAGCGGGGTGAATGTTGGTGTGGGGAAGCGGGGGTGAATGTTGGTGGTGGGAAAGCGGGGGTGAATGTTGGTGGTGGGGAAGCAGGGGTGGATGTTGGTGGTGGGGAAGCGGGGGTGGATGTTGGTGGTGGGGAAGCGGGGTGGATGTTGGTGGTGGGGAAGCGGGGGTGGATCTTGGTGGTGGGGAAGCGGGGGTGGATGTTGGTGGTGGGGAAGCGGGGGTGGATCTTGGTGGTGGGGAAGCGGGGGTGGATGTTGGTGGTGGGGAAGCGGGGGTGGATGTTGTGGTGGGGAAGCGGGGGTGGATGTTGGTGGTGGGGAAGCGGGGGTGGATCTTGGTGGTGGGGAAGCGGGGGTGGATGTTGGTGGTGGGGAAGCTGGGGGTGGGAGGGGTGATCTTGGTGGTGGGGAAGCGGGGGTGGATTTGGTGGTGGGGAAGCGGGGTGGATGTTGGTGGTGGGGAAGCGGGTGATCTGGTGGTGGGGAAGCGGGGTGGATGTTGGTGGTGGGGAGGGTGTGACGGTGGGGGAAGCGGGGTGGTGTTGGTGGTGGTGGATGTGGAGTGGGGATGGTGTTAGAGGTGGGAAGCAGGGGTGGATGTTGGTGGTGGGAAAGCGGGGGTGGATGTTGGTGGTGGGGAAGCGGGGTGGATGTTGGTGGTGGGAAGTGGGGTGGATGTGTTGTGGTGGGAAGCGGGAGTGGATGTTGGTAGTGGGGATGTGGTGTTGTGGTGGGGAAGCAGGGTATTTGGGTGGGAAAGGGATTTTAGGGGATGTGGGATTTTGGGTAATAGGGAATAATGCATTCTTGAAGGACTCCATCATCCTTTCCTTGAGAAACACCTCATCTGATGTCATCAGTAATATTAGCGCAGCGGCTGGAACGGTGCAGATATTTTCCCTGCGCTTTTTACAAAAGTCGTGTTTTTACGGAAATAAGGCGTGGAAATTAATTATTTTTTGTGGATTAGGTGTTTTGAATGATCATTCAACATATCTATGCAAAGAAAAAATGGGTCTGGACAATTACTTTAACAATAATTCCCTTAGTAACGTATTGAAAATAATTAAATAACATATAATTACTATTAATTAAGATATATTTGTTAGTAGTGTTATCATTCTGCTGTGGGAATCATACACCTGGTAGTGAGTGTCTGGGGGTGCTGCAGCTCTGCAGCCTTAACCATGAGCTGCCACTGGTGTGGACTAAGATACTTTGAGCTGAACCAGTATCCCTAAGAATGTTTACTGAATATTTGCATTTAGGGAAACACCCTCTCATCTTAAATTTCTTAACCCCTTCACTGCGGATATCAAATTCATAGGCCTACCCCCCTGTGCGGCAGGTTTAATTAAAATATAAAATAATTACTGATCATATTTTAAAGTGCCTAAATGAATAGGATGCTCATTCCATACCAGAAAATCTCTGTTTCGTCTTGGTGGAGGCTACCAGCTAAGTGAAGAGTTACGTCAAAGTGCAGCAACAGGGCCGTGACCGTGCTGCCAGGCGCACAATGAAACTACTTACTACTCAACATAATACAGCTTATTTTGGTACATAAATGCTTCATTCATGCATTCATTCATTCATTCATACTTCTGTTTTATATCCATCAAGAATATATTGAATATCTTGACTATTTAGCCTCGCCATTGAAGTAGAGGGCGCGGCAGCGTCAACACGTCGTACTGTACCGCTTGATCTTATTAGTCACACTAACTCACTCAAGCAGAAAAAGAGGTTCTATTATATCGCAACACTTGACACTGTTGCCATACAAGCCTATCACAACGAATATTTACCCATAATATCATTGAGCGCGCAGTTTAAATACAGAAACCATATATGTACCAGCCGCAGTGAACCCTTAAATACCTGAGAGACCGTATTTGTACCAGCCGCAGTGAAGGGGTTAAAGGCGTCCTCATGAGACTGATTAGAGTCCAGGTTGGATATTGGCTTACCACTGGTGGGAATCTGGGGCTTAAACCTTGCAAATGTTTTAGAGGCTTTACTAGGGTCATAATATTTTGAGGTCTTACACTGAGGGCTCCAACATTCACTTACGTATATGACCTGGCTTTTTACAAGAACTACAATAAAATTTTTGCTTCGTGAATGTATCACGAGTACTGTTACCATCCTGAGTCTCAGTGGTTACGGATGAGGATGGTTTTACATAGCCAGTTCTTTTCTGAGTTAGGATCTCCCCTGTGCACTAAAGAGTGTACGTACATCTGCACATTTAGCCGCCTCTGCTAACAGCTTTTCTCCTCTGTCTTCCAGATGCAGTTTTAAGTTCAAAGGGATTTTCCTTTTGAAGTCTTCAAACACTATAAGGTTAACCAATTAATCAAACTTAGTTACGTTACTAATGGAAAGCCATTTTTGAAAAAATCTTGATTTTTCTGATGCAAATTCCACATAAGTCTGAGGGATACTTGTTCAAATTCCGAAAATGTTGTCTAGTCCTCTGCAGTGATAGTGTAGGCATTAAGGATGGAAGATTTTACAAAATTATAGTCTTGAGAGTCCTCTAAGGATAAAGTGGAATAGACTAAGGCCGCTTTACCTCTCAGAGAAGTAATAATCAATCATGTCCATGACTTTGTGGGCCATTGTAACTGAGTGGCAGTCTTCTCAAAGTTCCAAAAAAAGCTTTCTGGGTCATCTTCGTTAAATGGGGGAACTAACTGAGTTTGCCTTGCCAAGTCGAATTTTGTAGTTCCCAATTGGGTTTCCTTCCTCTACTTGAGTGTTTGTGCTTTAATTTCTGCTAATCTTATTTCTCTATATATTTCCAACTTTTTGGCTTCCAGTTCTGCCCGTATCTGGGCCAGTCTCAATTCTTTCTTTATTTGAACATTTGAAGCTTATGTACTTCTATCTCACAATTGTCCTTACTTTCCCTTTCTCCTGTTTTTAACCTGACTCCTATGCCTTTCTCTCAGTCGGCTTCTATGGCAACAGCATCTGTTGCCCTACCCGAGTGTAATGTGTCAATTTAATCCTCTGCACTAATCAAAAAACTTCTTCGCAGCTTCTCTTCACCCCTAATAAAGTCTATTGCCTCTGGGGAGAAAATGTCCTGGTTAGCTAGGCCTTCAAGAGCTGCATTTCTTAGGTCAGACAATGCCATGGAGGAGTTGAAATAGATCTTAAAATACATGAAGATAAATTTCCACTGGTCTTTAAGTCAATTCAAATTTACTTAAGTAAGAAACTTCAGGTTCCTGACAAAAAGTATGTATATCAAATTCGTCCATATTGGAAACAAAAGGAAAATACCATTGATCAGATGTTTGAGTGTTGGTTACAAAAGAAAAAAAGAAAAAGAAAAAAAATATCATCGGTGGGAAAAGATGAACCACTGAATACAGTAGAGAGATTCTAACAGTTATTACAGCAAGATTCAAAGTATGTGTCTCCTTGGCCTTTTGATAAGGTAAGCAATATTGCCTGAACAAATCATCACTTAAAGAGGGACCACCGCCAGCTGGTTTATAAGAGAGGCATGTCACTGGACAGTGGACACCCTAACAATACAAGTCTGAAGGAGATTGAAGTCAATGTGACTTAAATAAGGAAAGAGGTGAAATACAACAGTTCCACCTCCTGAGGTCATCCGAGTTCTGTATTAAGAAAGTTATGAGGTGATGACCTCAAAGAGAATGAGTGAAAAGGTCTACATAAAACTCTTTTCACAGAGTATCATCAAACTGTATTAGCCTACCAGAAACAAAATTTGCTATAAGAATATTTAACGGATAACACTGGACAACTTTAGAATATAAATGTAGAGAACCAAGAAATCACCACATCTCGGACAATAATAGTTTTGCATCATCCGCAAATATACTAATATAACTTTTTATTTCATCAGTCATGTCATTGACGTAAATCATGAACATTATTGGTGCCAACACTGATCCTTGTCCACTTGATCCACTAAATATCTTTCTCCATTCAGAATGGTATTTAGTGGGGTACCGAAAGGATCAGCGTTGGTGCGCTTGCTGCCGAAGTTGGGGTTAGTGGGCAGCATCTAGGAAGTCCTCAGCTATTCAACGATTGCAGAAAGAGTTGCTCCTGATGGGGCCTGAACTAGGGATCCAGAGATCACCACATCGGAATGCTATCCATTCATCTACCGCCTAATCTTGAATTCTATCTTTTCATTCACATATCCCATTTCAGTCACTGTCTCTTCGTAAAACCTATTAAACATTTCCCCAGGAATTCTTAGAGATGTAACCTTGAAATTGTATACTGTAACTCTTATTAAATTTATTTCCAACAAGATAAGTATTTTGCATCTCTCCGTAAGTTTCTCCTACTCACTTTTGGATGACGGCTTCATACAGGGACCATGCCCAGTGCAGTGTCCCACCCATATGTGATGTATGTCCCTCATGTGGGGAGCATCTGTAATGTTTTATTTTCAAAATATTAAAAAGTTAAAGAAAAAATGTTTATAGGAGTGGCTGGGTATTAAACCATTGACTTTTTAACAGACATGGCAAAATGAAATACCAAGATCTGATGAAAGCTTTGTCAATCTTAGTTTATTGTGTCACTTCACTTTACCCACAAGCACTTAGAATTAAAAAGTTGTTCATTCAACCAAACTCCCTTATTTTTGTGTTTTCCTCGGTATTGCATCTCGTACTGTCTTCCCTGTCTTATAAATGCACCAGATAATGAATACTTTCATTCACTTATCCCTTCCTCTCCTTGATGAATAATTCTGAAATTGTCTATTTACTTGATTTTCCTTTTTCTAGAAACTAGACCCATTCAAGAAAGAATTATTGAGATACCTCAGGAACTAAATTGATCATAATAATCGGAACTCTTCTATTTACTCTATTTAGTGTAGCAAATAACAAGTTGTGTTATAGGTAGGCTTCAGAGCTATAGTTTCTTTGTCCGTTTAATGTCTTTATATTTTTCAGAGATTCGTCTGTGCCAGATCAGAACTTGCTTCACAAGCCATGCACCAATGCGGTAACTATGTAGCAAGTGAAAAGGAAATAGACATCATGCCATTGTTTTAGTGGTAAATATGGAGTTCTATATTCCCCTCATAAGTCTTACAACTGGTGAGTGCAATTAAACCTATTAGTCACATATTTTTCCTAACTACATACAGGTTGAAGTTCCCAAACTCGGCATCCCAAGACTCGGCAACACCCAAAACTCGGCTATGGTTCCGGATTTTCCAAAACACGGCAGAACACCCAAAACCCGGCGCGTAGTTGCCGGGTCGGCCGCTAGGTGCCACACTAGGCCGCTTGGTTTCTCCCGCCGATTTGTTTGTTGTTATTGTTCAGTGGTGTTGTGACTGTAGAGTTGTGTACACTGTTATTTTGTGTACTTCTACAGGTTTGTTATTGGTATTATGGCTCCCAAACCATTTTTTACCCCTTAATATATCTACGTTCTAAAAGTCGGAAAATTCCACTACTCGGCTCGGCGCTGGTCCCGAGGTTGCCGAGTTTGGGAACTTCAACCTGTATACCCAAATTGGTTTAACTTTCCTAAATTAATGACATAAAAAACAACCTTTTAACAAAACTGAAGGAGAATTGAAATAGATAGTGAAAAGTAAGTAACAGCATTGAGATCCTGAAAGAGACATGGGTTTGAGTCTTGGTATGCACCGTCGACCACCCTAAGTATTGTTGCACTTTACATCTGAGTTTTGTTCAGAAAATAAGAACTAGCAACTCTTTTACCATGATTTCCATTCTTTGTTATCATAATTTGACCACTGTTGTAATTTATCACTAGATACATTTTATACAATTTATAAGATATACAGTAAACCCTCTATAAATCAGACCAATGGGGGGGACCTCGTCCATTTGAAAACATAATAAAATCATTTTGGCAAAGTCCTTGGTAAGGTGATTGAAAACAAATATTTCTAGAGAGTGAAAAGTTATTATTTGTTGAAAAGACTGGAAATAAAAACGACTCATAAACCCTCACTTGACGGTGACCTTATCAAGCACGATGTTCAACTGGTCAAGTATAACATTATATGGTAAAGAGACTATGGATGTGACACTACGTTTGAACGCTGACAATCCATCATGGCTGTAATGTCTGCATATATTCAATCATCAGAGAAATCATACATGATGAATTTAAACAAAAGGACAATACATTCAACCCTCGGCTATCACGCCTTATTGTTGCCGCTATTGGCGTGCTATAGCCAAAATCGCGATAGCCGAACAATAGAACTAATGGTAATAATTCTAATTTGTGCCAGGATCCCCAAGATCACCACATATTTTAAAACTTTTTTTCATGATTTTACCCTGTTTTTTCAACATATGATGAAATATTACATCAAATCAGGAATCATAAAAGCAACACCCATTTTACAGCACTTTATTTACCTTTGGATGATGAGGGGCTTAGATGGATGGGAATATTCTGAGGGATGTGTGAAGTGTGTTATCATTTATGACCACCACAACGAGGCTGTAACTCGTCCAGGATGTTTTCAATTGTTGCACTCCCTCCAGAGCCTACCATCTGAGCCCCAGAGGTCATTGGCTATTGGCCGAAATGTAAAAAAAGAAGAAGAAAAACAATTTGTTATGCGTGATATCTGTAAAACGCGATAGCTTTATTCGCTACAGTACCCTCCCAAGTTTCGCGCTTGCTTTTTTCCGAAGGCATAGCGCTAAACTCGAGGATCGCGGAACTCGGGGTATTGAAAACACCGAAAAAATGCTTATTTATTCCGGTTGGTGAAGAAGTTGACTTTTTTTCCAACTTTATTCCCTTGCTTTCTAAAAATATCTTCAAATTGTTTATTGTGTTGTAATATACCATATTTTACGGCTTATAAGACGCACTTTTTCCCCTAGAAAATACCCTGAAAATTTTTTCCCCTAGAAAATACCCTGAAAAATACTCGTGCATTTTCCAAGACTAATGTTGTAGAAGGTTAGCTTAGGTAGCTATTCAGTAGTTAGGATAACCATCCATCTCCTGAAACTCATGCCCTATATATTTCTGCCTGTAATCATGCCAAATCTTTACTTTGACTTACCAAAAACTCCTTCATTGTCAAAATGTCAAAATCTTTCTGAATCTAATTCCTCTCGTGACTTCTGGCATCTAGCTAATAACATCTGTAACAATTTTTCTTCTTCATCTTTCCCTCCTATGCTTCACCCAAATGGCTCCACAGCTGTCTCATCTATTTCTAAATTCTAAAGCTGAACTCTTCGCTCAAACCTTTGCTGAACATTCCACTCTGGTTGATGAAGGGCTTGTTCCTCTTTCTCCACCCTCGACTATATTATGCCTGTTATTAAGATCCTTCGTAATGATATTTTCTTTGCCCTTTCTGGCCTAGATCCTCGGAAGGCATAAGGTCCTGAAGGAGTCCCTCCTATTGTTCTCAAAAATTGTGCTTCTGTGCTTGCACCCTGCCTGGTCAAACTTTTCCGTCTTTGTCTATCTACTTCCACCTTTCCCTCTTGCTGGAAGTTTGCTCACATCCACCCTGTTCCTAAGAAGGGTGACCATTCTAATCCTTCAAACTACCGTCCTATAGCCTTTCTATAGACTTCCTGCCTTTCTAAAGCTTTTTAATCTATACTTAATAAGAAGATTCTTAAGCATCTATCTGCTCACAATCTTCTATCTGATCGTCAGTACGGTTTCCGTAAAGGGCGACCTACTGGTGATCTTCTAGCTTTCCTAACTGAATCTTGGTCATCCTCCTTTAGGGGTTTCAGTGAAACTTTTGGTGTTGCCCTTGACATATCAAAGGCTTTTGATAGAGTGTGGCACAAATCTTTAATTTCCAAACTACCCTCATTCGGTTTCTATCCTTCTCTCTGTACCTTCATCTTAAGTTTCCTTTCAAACCGTTCTTTGCAGCTACTGTAGACGGACATTGTTCTTCTCTTAAATCTATCAATAGTGGTGTTCCCTAGGGTTCTGTCCTATCACCCACTCTCTTTCTATTATTCATTAATGATCTTCTAAGTCTAACTCAAAGCCCTATCCACTCCTACGCTGATGATTCTACCCTGCATTTTTCAATGTCGTTTATTAGACGTCCAACTCAACAGGAACTAAGTGATTCATGGAGAGATGCCACCGAGTGCCTAACTTCTGTTCTTTCTATAATTTCTGATTGGGGCAAAGCAAACCTTGTTTTGTTCAATGCCTCAAAAACCCAATTTCTTCACCTATCTACTCGACAAAACATACCAGATAACTATCCCCTCTTCTTCAATGACACTCAACTATCTTCTTCTACAATGAACATTCTTGGACTATCCTTTACTAAAAATCTGAACTTTGAGAAGTTAGGTGTCCTGTAGCATCTGCGTCCTTTTTCTTCTACCTCCCAGTTGCTTGCTCTCTACAGGGGCCATATCCGCCCATGTATGGAGTGTCTCACATGTTTGGGGAGGATCCACTCATACAGCTCTCCTAAACAGGGTTGAGTCAAAAGCTTTTCGTTACATCAACTCCCCTCCTCTGACTGACTGTCTTCAATCTTTAAATCACCACCGCAATGTTGCTTCTCTTGCTATCACCGTTATTTTCATGCTCACTGCTCTTCTGAACTTGCTAACTGCATGCCTCCCCCCCTCCCGCGGCCTCACTGCACAAGACTTTCTACTCACTCTTATCCCTACTCTGTCCATCTTTCTAATGCAAGAGTTAATCAGTATCTTTACTCTTTCATCCCTTTCACTGGTAAACTCTGGAACTCTCTTCCTGTTTCTATTTTTCCATCTTCCTATGACTTAAATCTTTTCAAGAGAAGAGTAACAAAACACCTACCGAACTAAATTGTCCCACCCCTCTTTTTTATTCTCCTACTGTCCTCTTTATAGGGACTGGCAACTAAGCGGGCTTTGTCTTACCTCTTTTTGTTGTGCCCTTGGCATGTCATTTGTGATGTAATAAAAAAAAATAAAAAAGATAAAAAAAGATCAGCCTCTTATATGATGTAACCTCAGTAACGTACTTGCCTGTTACAAGTATATTGAATACCATAAGACATTCAAATCAACTAATCTGTCCTTACACTGTGATGCTTACTAAGGTACTGGTGGGAGCCATTCTGCCTCAGCAGATTGGCGTCAACAGCTCCAACTAACGTCTGCTAGTGTTGATATATCATTTACCACTGCCTACTGAAAAAATTGGTAGATTTTACTACTGCCTATCGGTAGAAAATCTTTTATTTTTATTTTTTTAGAAATTTTATTCCAAAATCAGGGTGCGTCTTCCAAGATGCAGCGTCTTATAAGCCGTAAAATACGGTAAGGGAAGAATGCTCCTGTAAAGACCAAAAAATGGGATACAAACTTTATTGGAAACTCTAAAAAAAAAAAAGACTGAAAATCATTGATTGACATTTCCTTTCCTTACTCTGGAGCATGGTGGTCCGCTACCACAAAGCCTTCAAATTCGTTGCCCAAATCCTCGGGTGCTACATTATCATACTGAAACAGATCATCTTCATCTCTTTCAGCAACAACAGCAGGTGGTGTGTAGTTTGGCCGTAAAGTTCCCTTTTTATACGGCAAACAAAACTTCACGGCCAAATTTCATGAATTTACCCGAAAAATCAGCCACCTGGCAACGCTGCTCTAAGGCAGCGCGCGTGACGCCAATGGTAGGAAAACGTGTCCCGTACGTGTACGAAGCAGTGCGAAACCCGGGGAGATAATGCGCGAAAGTCTGGATGGTAAGAATTTAGGACTCGGCACGAAACTCAAAGATCGCGAAACTCGGAAGGGTACTATATAGCCTAAGTTTGAGGTACATTTAGGTATGCATGATAGCCGTAAAAGGCGATAGCCGAATGCGTGATAGCAAAGGATGAGTGTATACCATTAGATGATGAGAATAAAAGAAATTCAGTGTTAAAAGTAATGATAATATATAGTACCCTCCCGAGTTTCACACTACACTACCCTCCCGAGTTTCGCGCTTGCTTTCTTCCTGAGGCATAGCGCGAAACTCGCGGATCGCGAAACTCTGGTATTATAAACCCTGTAAAAATGCTTATTTAGTCCGTTTTTTTTTTTTTTTTGTGTGTGTGTGTGTGTGTGTGTGTGTGTGCCTACAGCGCCGTTATGCAGTGACCTCCAGGGGTGGGATGGTAGGCCCTGGAGGTTAACTTGAGGGCTGTGTACCTACCGTATTTTACAGCTTATAAGACTAACTTTTTCCCAAAAAAATATATCCTGAAAATGCCCCAAGCCCTGTCCACCCAGCAGTGAATGGGTACTGGGTGTTAGCCTAGGGTTTGTGACCCGCCTCCCGGGGTGGTGGCTTCGGCCAACACTATGTAGAGAAGAGGAGGGAGGAGAGGAGCTTGAGTTGGGAGTCACCCAGCGGATGCTGTTTTGGTCTGAGTGAGTGAGCTTGACACATATCTTGTCAGCTGATGGTTGTGTGACAGTGTTATACGACAATAACACTGTCACAATGCCTTCCTCTCTTCTTTCGTCTCCTCCAGTACCTCCAGAAACCACAGTACCACACACGTCATGGTTAATCACTTATAAAGGAGTATTTTGTGGTAAATAGTAAGGTAAGGTGCTACTTATTTCGAGGTGTTACCTATCTTATGCGACACCGGCTGCTCCTGTAGAGAAAAACACAAACAAATGGAAAAAAACAAAGCAAAACTACATACAGCTATACAGTGGCCGCAAAAAAAATGTATACATTTATAATTTTCGGACAATAAAACAACAATATGTAACTTACAGTACTTTAGTTTCAGTGACACAGGTTTCTTATTCACATATTAGTACTTGGTCATGTTTCCCTTGTATTGGATGACCATCCCAATCCTCTTGGGCATGGAAGTGGCGAGTTTGGTGAAGTAGGAGAGGTCCATTTCCACCCACAGCTTCGTCAGGGCCTGCTTCAGCTCGTTGATGTTCGTCGGCCGTTTCTTCGCGATCGCCTTTTTCATCTCATTCCAGGCGTTTTCAATCGGATTTAGGTCCGGGGAATTGCCAGGCCAGTCCAACACAGGGATGTTATTGTCTGTTAGGAACTTTTGAACAACTTTGGACCGGTGGGCAGGGGCAGAATCTTGCATGAACACCTCGCACTCGTGAATGGCATAGGGCACTAACAGATGATCACGTAACACTTCAATGTAATTTGGCCCTTTCATGGTAACATTCTTTGGGAGGAAATACAGACCTCCCCTGCCCTTATTGCCACTGAAACCACCCCAAACCATAACGCTATCTGGGTGTTTCACGGTCTTCACGGTATATTTTGGGTGGTACCGTGACACATCACTTGGACGGCGCACTGTCGTTGAAGCCATCCTAACCAGTCTAAAAGTGCTTTCATCACTGAACATGACCTTCTTCCACTGCTCTGGTGTCCACTGCCGGTATCTCTTACAAAAGGAAAGCCGCTTCTTCTTCATAGCTTCTGTCAGTAAAGGCTTTTTGGCGGCGCGGCGGGTTGGTAATTTCAGCGAAATTTGCAGGCGATGTTGAATGGTGCGAACAGAGACGTTTCCTAACAAAGCTGGATGATTTTTCTTCAGTTCTGCGGCAGTTATTGCAGGATCATTCAATACTTCACGCCTCATAATTTTGTCAGTCCGAGGAGATGTTTTTTTTGGGGGCTCCAGAACCAGGTTTCCTTGGCGGAACGGTACCGGGTGGCAATGACTCAACAGCTTTCTTCAGGTTGTAAATCGCCATGCGTGTAACGTTCACCTCTGCGGCCACACGTATCACAGATGCTCCTTCCTTCAGGAGGGTAAGGGCACGGGTCTTCTCTTCATTTGAAAGTTTGTTACGTCCCATTCTGACAAGTGGGAGCCGAGATATAACACTCCAAGGTTCGCTGCCAAGTCAAAAAGGGCGGTCCGGAGCATGCGTAAAACCACCCTCTCTCTATCAGCTCTCGAAAAGCACTGAGTGTGGTTGTGTGTTGGTGGTGGGGTGGAGGGAGACTCCCTCCACCTCCCTCCCTCCTCACTAGCTCCGCCCACCATTTATATGGCGGGAACGAAGGTGAAATCTTTACGCGCTTTCGGGTGTATACATTTTTCTTGCGGTCAAAATGTATACATTTTTTTTGCGGCCACTGTACTAAGCCTATTATAATACTATACTAAGCAGGAAGGAAGGAAGACGTGTCCCGTACGTCTCTTATGGGAGGCGGTAGCAGAGTGGGTAGCGTCAAGATATATGTCAAGCTCAAGCACGAGCTTGACAGACGACCTACAAAGTGATACTAAGCAGAAAAGGTCACAAGAAGATGAAGAAGTCTCCGAGTGGCGTTCTCGGTGATCCGAGTTCGATCCTTGATGAGGGCTGTAAAATCCACTTTAAATCTTTCTCTGCACTGTTGAGTGGCCTAAGAACACCCACACGCTGCCCATTAGCTCTACCCTCGATTGCGAGTGCATCGGAGGATACAGGGGGCGGCATGAGCCTCTAATCACAGGCGTCACTATAGAAATTCTGTCTGCGCCACCACGGGCGAGGGCCAACCATAACAGCCCTCAAGTTAATCTTCAGGGCCTACCATCCCACTCCTGGAGGTCACTGCCTAACGGCGCTGTAGGCACACACACACACAAAAAAAAAAAAAAAAAAAAAAAAAAAACGCGAAACGGGGATATAATGCGCGAAAGTCGGGATGGTAAGAATTTAGGACTCAGCGCGAAACTCGAGGATCGCGAAACTCGCATAGCGTGAAACTCGGGAGGGTAGTGTATGCGAGTTTCGCGCTGAGTCCTAAATTCTTACCATCCCGACTTTCGCGCATTATCTCCCCGAGTTTCGCGCTGTTTCGTACACCTTTTTTTTTGTGTGTGTGTGAGTGTGTTCATCTAGTTGTATTTTACAGGGCCAGAGCGACGCTCATATGGCCCCGTCTCCATATCAACATTTTTATCATTCATCCTTAGTTCTTAGTGTTGGCCGAAGCCATCAGAGGCGGGTCACAAACCCCCGGCTAACACCCGGTATCCATTCACTGCTGGGTGGACAGGGGCTCGGGTTTTAAGAAGACCGCCCGTCTGTCTTCGCTCAGCCCGGGGATCGAACCCGGGACTTCTCGGTTGTGAGCCGAGCGTGCTAACCCTTACACTACGGAACTCCCGTGTGTATTTACCTAGTTGTAACATACAGGAAAAGAGCTATGCTCGTACTGTCCCGTCTCCAAATCTACTATTATCCAGTTTGCCTTTGAAGTCCTGAATACTTCTTGCATTAATCACTTTTGCATCAAGGTTGTTCCAGGCTTCTATGCTTCTATACGGGAAGCTGTATTTTTTTATATCCCTCTTGCATGTTGTCCTTTTCAATTTCTTCTCATGTGTGTGTGTGTGTGTGTGCCTACAGCGCCGTTAAGCAGTGACCTCCAGGGATGGGATGGTAGGCCCTGGAGCTTCCCTCAAGGGCTGTGATGGTGGGGTGAAGGGCCCTTGCCCGTGGTGGTGCAGGCAGGATTTTTATAGTGATGCTTGTGATTAGAGGTTCATGTCGCGCCCCCTGTGTCCGATGCACTCGCAACCGTAGGTAGAGTTAATGGGCAGCATTTGGGTGCCCTTAGGCCACTCGACGGTGCAGAGAAAGATTTTTTTAACTTACGGTAATATCAAGATCAAGTATCGTTAAAGAGGTAAATAGTCGTATGTACTGATGGAAAAATGGTGTTAGCAAGACGTGTGTGATGTGTGAGACAGGAGTGGATGAAACTGTGGAGTACTTGATGCTGTAATGTGAACGGTATGAGTATGCTACAACAAAGATGTTGGAGGTAGTGGTAGGAGAAGTCGGAGTGGAAGAATGGCGAGAGATGAGAAACAGGAGTGTAGATAGGCAGATGGAGTACGTGATGGGGTTGTGTGCAGAGTGGAGGAGTGACAGTCATGTGGCTGAAAGTGTAAAAGAATGCTTGGAGAATGGGTGGGAGTCACCCATCAGCTGGGTGCCTCCCAACTCAAGCTCAAGCTCGTAGGTCCTCTCCTCTCCTCCTCTTCCTCCTCTCCTGTCCTCTAGTTTTGGCCAACCACCCTGGGAGGCGGGTCACAAACCCCCGGCTAACACCCGGTACCCATTCACTGCTGGGTGACTAAATAAGCATTTTTACAGTGTTTTCAATACCCAAGTTTCGTGATCCTCAAGTTTCGCGCTGTGCCTTGTGAAGAAAGCAAGCGCCAAACTCGGGAGGGTACTGTATAGTTTTATCCATTCCTGCAGTAGGTAGGTGGAGGGGCATATGTAAGGTGACCAGAATCCCGCTTTTTCAGCGTCTGTCCCGCTTTTTTAAATGTTAGTAAAATATCCCGCTAATTTACATTTGTCCCGCTTTTCTGTACTACTATATTGCCCAACTTTTAATGGAATAGAATGATGAAAAAATAAAAGGAATTTCTCAGAAATACGTTTAAATGCACTGTTGACCAGAAATAGTTTCATCCACTAGAGTGATAAGACACATATGTGAAATTATTACAAAAATACAAGAAAAAGAATAACCAAAGACTAAATTTATAATAATGTAACTTAGAAATACATTCGACTCTCAATTTAACGGACTAAAAGGGGGGAGAAGTGGTCCGTTAAAGCCGATTGTCCGTTACTGCGAGGGTATTTTCCCAAAGGTGTGAAAATATAGGAAAAACACAGGAAAAAATGTGAAATAATCACAAACACAACCATACCCTGTAGCTATGTTGGGAGGTAAACAGTGACTGGCGCTAAATGCTGGATTTGGCACGCTCGCCCACGACTGCTCGGGACTGGTATTAGGAGAGGTAGTAAGTCTCCAGGCTCGCTCATTACTGCTTGGTATGCTATGAAATATCATCATTCAAGGTGAATGTAGACATATAATAGCATTTTAATGGCAATTATTCATATATACAGTCAAACCTCGATATAACGGACCTCGATGTAACGGACTTCGGATGTAACGGCCTCCATTTGTGTGACTTTTTTTTTTTTTTTTTTTTTTCCTTTTTTTTTTTTGCATATTAGACCGCTTATCGCCGCTCGAATTGTCAACTCAACATAATTGTATTATTTTCTCATTTTACTTGGGAATGCTTGGGTTTTAAGGAGTTTTGATGTATCACATATTAAGATATAATATTATAAGGAAGGAGCCTGTGTTGCTAGTGATTTAGTGGTAGAAGGTGTGTATTGTTTAAAATAGTTACTATTAGTGTTATGGCGTGGCCGCTGCTACGTCTCCCTGTCACCTCAACACCCTAAATCACCCTTATCTAAGGCGACACGCAGTGCTACACTGACCTAAATAGTGACACGTGTATAGAACTGCACTTCACAACCATATAATATATATAATAATGAGCATTAGTCATGATAATAAGCAATACCTTTGGAAGCCACGGCTGAATCTGGCTCGTAGTAATTTGTTTACCTTTCACTAGAGCTTGAGCTTGACTAGCTACACGGTCTGGTTGTGTTTGTGATTATTTCTCATTTATTTCACGTGTAGGAGCGGACCAAATTCAGCATGTAGTGCCAGTCACTGTTTACCTCCCAACATAGCTACACAGTCTGGTTGTGTTTGGGATTATTTCTCATTTATTTCACAATTTTTCCGTTTTTTCATATATTTTTCCACCCTTGGGAGAATACCCTCGCTATAACGGACAATCGGCTTTAACGGACCACTCCTCCCCCCTTTAGTCCGTTATATCGAGGTTTGACTGTATAAGTAAATATGAAAATACAAGCAAAGCGCTCATCCACGCCTGGCAGCGCGGCTGCTGCAGCAGCAGTGTTGTTGTTAGACATGTAAGACACATGTAGGGCTACAGTGAGGAACTTTCATGTGTTGTCGAAAATGTATTACCGTATTTTACGGCCAATAAGACGCACTTTTTTCCCCAAAAAAATATCCTTAAAAATAGTCATGCGTCTTCCAAGACGAATGTTGTAGGAGGTTAGCTTAGGTAGCTATTCAATTCAGCCTCTTATATGATGTAACCTCAGTACTTATCTGTTACAAGTATTTCAAATACCATAAGACATTCAAATCAACTAATCTGTCCTCACACTGTGCTATTTACTGCGGTACTGGCGGGAGCCATTCCGCCTCGGCAGATTGGCACCAACAACCATTCCGTGTATAAGGAATTTTGTTTGTTACATTAGATGAAAGTTTGTATACTTATATACATGCAGCCATCACAAATACTACACGCATACAGGAAAATTAAAAAAATACGTGTTGAGGCACAGGAGGCAGGCAATGTAGTGAGGCACGGGAGGACGAGAGGTGTTTACACTTAGGACGACAAGGCCAGACTCAGCTGATCGGCACGCCAGGCAGGCACGCAGCTGCACACCGCCGCAGTTGGGTTTGTTTTCACTCACGCTGTCCGACCTGCGTGTAGCCTCCATGTTCAGCCAGCCAACATGACGATTTACTTATACTATCGCATACAAGCTAGAAAAGACAAATTGCTGATGAGCAGTGGTGAATGAAGATAATGAATAATGAGTGTGTTCTTGTGTGAAAATGACTGTATATCGGACAACAGTTTTGATTGTCTGTTTTTATTAATTGTTCTTAGAAATTTCTTTCCAAAATCAGGGTGTGTCTTCCAAGATGCAGCCTCTTATAAGCCATAAAATATGGTACTCCTTTCCTATCCTTACTTGCATCAACATTGAATATTCTCTGAGTTTGTCCTTAAGACTTCCGAATATCACTCACTGTTTGTTTCTTTACACCATACTCGTCACACACCTGGGCGACAGAAACATGATTCCGCCTTCTTAGTACATTCTAATTTCTCTGCAATACTTAGATTCACACGCTTTCTTTTACCACTTCCCTTCTCTTTCAATGCCATTATAAATTCACTGCACTGAATAAGTCTAATTAAGCATAAAAAAACACCGAAAATCAGGCGAACATAGCTTTAACTGAGCTTGTAAACATGCGCTCCGACTGTCATAAACATGTACTATGCGCTTCGACTGGCGGACACTTAAAGGCGCCGTCACACTAGCACTTTTTCCATCGAGGACGAGTCTGACGAGTTCCGACGAGCCAACCATGAATGCATCCATGCACGTTTTTAGCTAGTTATGCTTGTCTACGATTGACAATATACATAAGTAAGTGTATAGCAGCGATAGCCTGCCTGGGTGTCGGAGCCATGTTTGTTTACCATCGGACGTAAACAGTGCAGGCGAACAGCTGTGTGTGTGTGACGGTTTGCAGTCTCCCGGGGTGGAGGCTTCGGCTAACACTAGAGGAGAGAGGAGGATTACATAGGATTACATAGGAGTAACAGACACCAGGAGACCTATTGGTCCATAGCGAGGGTATCTGCTGAACTACATACTACTAACTATCAACTACTTGTAAGAAAACAGTTGGAAAATGATACCATGTCCCTAAAGAGGATAGGAACATGGAAATTTCATAGTGCAGAATGATAGGATATGAAAAATACTAACTACAACTACCACTACCACTACAACTAATCGATACGGAGGACTAGATACGAATTCGCACTATCAATACCCATTTACTTTACAGTGCGCGTCAAGTCTGTTTTTGAATGTAGTTATTGTGTTGGCTCCGACAACATTTGCTGGTAACTTGTTCCATCGATCAACGACTCTAACATTGAAATAATTTTTACGGAGATCGGTGATGCAACGTTGACCGTTTAGTTTTAAACCATTATTTCTTGTTGTCACTTGAGTTGAAAGCTCGAATAGGTCCTCTTGATTAATGACATCAAAACCTTTAGGATCTTAAAGGTTTCTATCAAGTCCCCACGGATTCTACGATCCTTTAAGGAAAACATATTAAGTTTCCGCAGTCTCTCTTCATAAGATGAATTTCGCAGAGATGGAATTTGTTTGGTTGCTCTTCTTTGCACTGATTCTAATTTGGCTTGATCTTTTACGAAACAGGGCGACCAGAATTGAACGGCATATTCCAAGTGCGGCCTAACCAAGGACGTGTATAATTGTGTCATTACTTTCGGAGTTTTATGTTCAAAGTTACGTTTAATAAAGCCCAACATCATATTTGCCTTTTTACTGGCAGCTAGGCAATGCGAACTGGTTTTCAGATCATTACTGATGATGACACCTAGATCCTTTTCCTGCTGTACTTCAGTTAACGATTTATTTTGCATTTGATAGTTATATTTGAGGTTATCGTTGCCTATATGCATTACTTTACATTTATCGGAATTGAATTTTAATAGCCATTTATCACTCCAATCTGATAGTTTGTCGAGATCACTTTGTATGAGTTCGCAGTTTTCTCTAGTATATGCTTTACCGCCTAATTTGGTGTCATCTGCAAATTTTGATATTTTAGATACAAGTCCGCAGTCCAGATCGTTGATATATATCAGAAAAAGAGTAGGACCCAAGACCGAGCCCTGAGGCACCCCACTAGTGACATCTAACCAATCAGATGCCATCAGAGGCAGAGAATCAGAGGAGGAGGAGGAGGAGGAGGAGGAGGAGGTGAGAAGAAGTTGAGATTAAAGTAGTTGAGGCAATGGATAGAGATAGTTGGAAGCATATCATCAGCTGTTTAACCTCATAAAATATTATGGGAAATACTGATGTTACCGTAATCAGAAAGAAGAAGAAGGCATAGTTCTTTGGCTCTCGCCAGACCATGGGCACCGCAAACGTCATATGACGCTTACCACTGCTGTACCAGTTACCCAAGGTCTTCATGCAGGTGCTGCAGCAACTGTGGGGCACCCATTTATCATCATCTCCCATGCGACATCCGAAGTAAAGCTTGTAGGCTGTTTTGACATGAGCAGTAATGTTTCACCGTTGATTGACCGGAGTGAATATCTCAAATTATGATGTGTTGTAATGCTGTAACTAACTGCATTTAGCATATATACTTTCAAATCACCCATTATTTTCTTCAAACTATATATAATGCCATGTGAAGAATATGATTGATTCATCATCACTCAATGACGAATTACCATGTCTTTCTGAAGAAAACTTAAATTTCGAAATTTGAAAATTCAAAATTTTAAAGAAACTAGATCCGATAAGAAAATATGGTTTTCATTCGGATTCAGCATTATGATTTACATATAAACCTGACAATTCCATCCCAGAGGCAAAAATGTTGTAAACCAATGTTATTATATGTGTAATTATTTTATTATCAAAGTAAGTACAGGTTGAAGTTCCCAAACTCGGCATCCCAAGACTCGGCAACACCCAAACTCGGCTATGGTTCCGGATTTTCCAAAACACGGCAGAACACCCAAAACCCGGCGCGTAGTTGCCGGGTCGGCCGCTAGGTGCCACCACACTAGGCCGCTTGGTTTCTCCCGCCGATTTGTTTGTTGTTATTGTTTAGTGGTGTTGTGACTGTAGAGTTGTGTACACTGTTATTTTGTGTACTTCTACAGGTCTGTTATTGGTATTATGGCTCCCAAACGTCCAGGAACACCTACTGGTGGAAGTGAAAAGAAAAGGAAGAACAATGTGTTAACTATTTCTGAGAAAATTGACCTAAAGAATTGACGTTCTAAAAGTCGGAAAATTCCATTACTCGGCTCGGCGCTGGTCCCGAGGTTGCCGAGTTTGGGAACTTCAACCTGTAGTTGATGAAGTGGAGAAAACCTCAAATCACAAAAATAGTTGTACAATAAATCCCAGCAAACAATTGTAAATCTTCTACATCAGAGCTGGGCACTAAATACATTGAATGTATTTAAATACTAAATACTAAATACATGGGAGAAATGTATTTAAATACTATATACTAAATACATTTTACGAATGTATTTAAATACTAAATACTAAATACATCAATTGTATTTAAATACATTTGTAAATACATTATAAATCCACACAAATTTTAACATGTCCGAAAAAAATTTAATTTCCTTACGATTTCCTTAGATTTTGGGTTTCCTTAGAAATTTCCTTCTGATGCCTAAATTTCCTTGAAATCAGGACATTTCCTTGGCAGTGGAAACACTGGTTCACTGTAACATCAGGGTTGCCAGATAGTTGGGCGGGTTTATGGCCAAATTAACTGATAAAAAAGTATTTACATTTTTATATTACGTATATGTATTTAAATACTCAAAAGTATTTAAATACTGTATTTAAATACATGACAACCAATGTATTTATAAATACATTTCTAAATACACAAATGTATTTAAATACAATTGAATTTAAATACTGCCCAGCTCTGTTCTACATATACACACAAACCTCGATTTCCCGGACCTCGATTTCCCGGATATCGGATTTGCCGGACAAAATCCGAGGTCCGGGGATATGTCAGTCTCGGACAATATTTTTTTTTTTTTTTTTTTTTTTTTTTTTTTTTTTTTTTTTTTTTTTTTTTTTTTTTTTTTTTTTTTTTTTTATTGAATCCCTGGTCCTTTTGTAATGCCCAAGTTGCCCGGGCGGTCCAAATCCCTGTCACCCCGGGTCAGGTCCGCGCCTCCCCCCAGGTGGCAGCGTGCTCAGCGGTCGATTGTTTACTTTTGGGCACACAACATTCACGGTTACTGCACAGCCCCCGTCAGTACTGACTCCCCCTGCCCCCGGGCAAGAATATTTCTGAGGGGCTATTAAAAACTTTCTGTGCCCTCCGCCAGGTGGCGCTGCTCAGTGGTCGTTTGTTACATTGGGCACACGACATCACGGTTCACCGCCAGCCTCCGTTAGTCCCCTGACCCCCCCCCGCCCCGGTGCAGGAAATCTCTTGAGACTATTGAACACTTTCGCTGCCTCCCGCCAGGGGCGCATGCTCGCGGACGTAAAGTCCCCGGCGGGGGGAGTTTATATTGCGGTTGCCGGCAGAAAACTAGAGTAGGATAAAATCTGGGGGTGGGTAAAAAGCATCGGACTTTTTTTTTTTTTTTTTTTTTTTTTTTACTTTCTTCCGGGGCTTTTTTTCGGGGTTTCGGACCCGTGCTCCCCCCCCCCATTTTTCCGGGGGAAAACGAGGTTTTTTGTATATGTCAAATATGTCGGGGAGTTAGTTACTTTTCAATTAGGTCAACGTTCTGCTCTGCAACGTGCTGCTCTGAACCCCATTTCAATCTTTGGGATTTGATATCCAAGCCAATAAATACCAATACCACACTTTGATTATAGGCATTCTAGATAAAACTCCAATAGCCCCCTTTAAAATTCCAAAAAATATAAGTTTAAAAAATGGTTGATATAAGTACTTATTTAAGAAATATAAAATAAAATTTAAGTCCAAAATCCACTTGAAATCTTTCTGCAACCATCGAGTAGCCTAAGAACACCCACATGCTGCCCATTAACTCTACCTTCGATTGCAAGTGCATCGGAGGACACAGAGGGGCAGCATGAGCCTCTAATCACAGGCGTCATTTATAGCATTTCATATGATTGCTTGAATATATGGCAAATAAAAGTACAATTCTTCTGCTCAATCAGTTTGTGAGGTTCCTTTCCTTTTCCCATTTTTCCCATTATTGTTTCACATTTTGAATAGGTGTGTTTAGAAGTACATCACTGGTACCGTATATGGCTGCGTATAAGACGACTCGGTGTATAAGACGACCCCCAAAACTTCTAGTAAAAACGTAGGTTTTGGGCTATACTCGCCGTATAAGACTACCCTCCAAGGAAGAGCATGGATCACGTATATTCTCTGTGTACAGTATATATATAGGACGACGGTTGCACATGGCACTCCTCAACACATAATTCTGGTTGCAACCATACACATAGTTACATTACACGTCCTGATCAGCTTACTCATCTAGCTACACTTATTATTTTATTAAAATAATGTGAATTACGGTAAGTGATTTCAGTAGAAAGTATCTGTGTTTTTACCAAGGCAGGGGTAAGCCTACCATCAATCATTACCCGCGCTAACAACGTCCCGTACACCACAGGATTTAAGGTTCACATTTTATACTGGGCGTATAAGACGACCCCCAATTTTTGTGGCTATTTTTTAAAGTAATCGTCCAGACCATTTCATCATTCCTGATTTAATGCAATCAAATCATAGCCATTAACGAGTATATCAACAATACGTCGTAACTTTTGTATCCAGTCAGCCGTTTTTAAAAAAATCCGCAATCAAAATCTGCAAATTCCCCGAGTTCTCAAAACACACTCAAGATTTGCAGATGCTCAGGCTCAGGCTCCGTGACGTAGCATCAGGGAGGCTCCTCTTCCCGCGCTTGATCAGAGGCACGTAAACACAGAGATAAATATGATAGTACTTGAAGATATTTGGGTGTTTCTGATAAAAAAAAATTGCTATATGCCACATGCATGCATCCTTTATGGGTGCAGCATGCTCCTTCCCCCACACACGCCCGCAACACCCACACCCTTCCCACACACACGCCTGCACCACCGAAAAACCCTTCCACACACACGCCTGCACACCGACACCCTTCCCACAAAACACGCCCCCTTCCCACACACACGCTTGCATACACGCCTCCTTCCCCCCACAACACGCCTGCACACACGCCTCCGTCCCACACACACGCCTGCACACCGACACCCTTCCCACACTCACGCCTGCACACACGCCTCCGTCCCACACACACGCCTTCACACCGACAAACCCCTTTCCCCCACTCACGCCTGCCACACAAAGCCTCCTCCCACACCCCGCCTGCACACCACACCCTTCCACGCACGCCTGCACACACGCCTCCTTCCCCCACACACGCCTGCACACACGCTTCCTTCCTACACACACGCCTGCACACCGACACCCTTCCCACACACACGCCTCCTTCCCACACACACGCCTCCTTCCCACACAACGCTTGCATACACACCTTCCCACACACACGCCTGCACACACGCCTGCAGACACGCTTCCTTCCCACACACACGCCTGCACACCGACACCCTTCCCACACAGACGCCTGCACACACACACGCCTGCACACACGCCTCCTTCCCACACACACGCTTCCTTCCCACACACACGCTTCCTTCCCACACACACGCCTGCACACCGACACCCTTCCCACACACACGCCTCCTTCCCACACACACGTCTGCACACCGACACCCTTCTTACACACACGCCTGCACACACGCCTCCTTCCCACACATACGCTTGCACACATGCCTCCTTCCCACACACACGCCCTCCACACACGTGTGTGTTGTGTGTGTATGCGTGTGTGTGTGCAGGAAGGGTGTTGGTGCGCAGGCGTGTGTGTGGGAAGGAGGCGTGTGTGCAGGCGTGTGTGTGGGAAGAGTGTCGGTCACAGCGACAGATTCACTGTCTGACACCGAAGTACAATCGCTCATCATAACATTTGCCGACAGGTGTCAGACAGAGTGTCTGCGGGCGTCTCTGTTCTGACGTCATCAATAACAGTCGTAGCCCTGTTGGAGGGAAGATTTTTTTTTCGCGCGCTTTTTACAAAAATCGTGTTTTTACGGAAATAAGGCCTGGAAATAAATTATTTTTGGTGGATTATGTGTTTTGAATGTACCAACATAATTAGGCAAAAAAAAAATGGGTCTGGACGATTACTTTAAGGTTAAAAGGTCGTCTTACACGCAGCCATATACGGTAAGTCAAAATAAATCCCAACATAATCTTTCTTTGGCATGGAATTCAATTAATATATTTTTGTCTTGTAACTACAGCATATCAAATATTAGTTTGTAATGTATTGAATAATACTCCTATTTTTTTGGTTATTCATCTAATCTGGTTTTACTACTATTTATGTGTTGCAACATCTGATTCAAGCAGTAACAGCACTAATTTCTTTTTACCCAGTCCATGGAGTCCACCTGCCTATTAACTGGACACAAGTGAGCACTGTGTCACCCCTGGGCTGGGATACTCATATGGACCACCCTCCTGGAACTTCCTTTGCCCCCTGCCCTTGTGACTTGACCTCCAGCTTCTGTGATCTCAGCTGCTGTTGTGATAGGGTCAGTTAGTTATGTTTATTGATTAATGTAATTAATTGTGGGGGTTTTCCTAGAAATAACGACGAGCTATAGGAAGCCCATTAGTGATTGTCATAATAATAATTGTATTATCTGGGTGGTGGATAGGAGAGACAGGTAGAAAGGAGGGTTGGCACTGAAATGTTGCCAATGATGTTTACTGCTGTGACAGTATTAGACTCTTAGGAGCTTTATTGTAGCTGTAGAGGGACCATGGCAGTTTTCTTTTAGCTTTTTTTCTTTCATATATGTGCACCCAGTCACCGACTTATGACCTGTACTACTTCTAACGAACCACACTTACAACGGGAGCAAGAAAAAAAGGAAGATAGAAAAAAAGATCAAAACTTGCAGCATGACTGAATTAGTGCAGTGTCTTCCTTGGCCTCCCCGGGGGACGGCGACCTGGCACTTCCACTCCAACAGCTCTCCCCAATCCCTCACCACCTTCTTTTCTCTTCACGTGCTCAAACCACCTCAATCTCCTTACTCTCAGCACTGTAGTCAGCTCCTTCAATCCACATCTTCCCACCTCTTCCCTGGACACTTCATCTCTCCATGTGATCTCAGCCATATACCTCAACATTCTCCGATCACACCCAACCAACTCATCATCCAACTTCTTCGTCAAAGCCCATGTCTCAGAACCATACAGCAAAACTGATCTTATACATGCTTCAAGTACTCTTCCTCTGTTTTTCAGTGGAATACTCTTGTTTATCAGCAGTCCTGCTATCTCTCTCCACTTCATCCATGTAGTTGCTACTTGTTTTCTTACTGCTCTCTTCACTCTACCCTCGCTATTTAACATGTCACCAAGATAACAAAACTGTTTCACTTCTTCTATTACATCACCATTCACTTCTATAGATTCTACGTCTTCCTCTTCTGGCGGTCCCTCTCCGTTCATTCTTCTTACACATGCTGGACAGCAGAAATCTACCACCCTATTCAGGTGTCCTTGTCCCGAACATCTTTTATGGCGCCACTTGTCAAATTACTTGCAACGAATAGAGTTTACTCCTACTCCACTACCGCACACTCCACAGGGAAACCTTCCAACTTGTATATTTTGCTCTATTTTCTTGCCTGTTACCATCATCTTCGTCTTGGCCATAATCACCTTCAGACCTCTTCTCTCCATTGCTTGCCTCCAATCTATAAATCTCCTCTCAACTTCCTCCTTTGTCTCAGCTGTCAAGATTCAATCATATGTATATAGCAGCTCCCATGGATCTCTTGTGCTGCACTCCTTCCCGGCCTATTCCATCACTATAACAAACAAAAGAAGACTGAGAACTGAGCCTTGATGGACCACCACTCCTATCTTAAAATCATCTGATATTCCTCCAGCTACTCTCACCCTTGAGTTTGAGTCTTTATACAGTGCCATTACCAACCTTACAAGCCTCTCTGGTACCTTTTGTCTTCGAAATGTCCATCTAATTGCTCTTCTTGGAATCCTGTTGAATGCCTTTTCCAGATCCACAAACACATGATACAGCCTTTTCTTCTTATATTTCTCCTGCAGATGTCTTGTGATGAAGATTGCATTGGTAGTTAACTTTCCAGCCATAAAGTCTAATTGGCAGTCATCGTTGTTGACAATTCTCTTAAGGTGATCATCACACCTATTTTTTTACAAATTTTTCTGAAATCATAAAATAATATAAATAATTACAGGGTGTTTTGGCAACCCTAGCACACATCGTGACGAAGTATCATAGCGAAATTCGGCAAAATAATAAAATGTGGCCCCTTTTAGTTACCCCTCCATATACAGCACACAATCACATCTAGCTTCGTGCATGCATACAGCAATGTATTTACCTAGTTGTATTTACCTTGTTGTGATATACGGGAAATGAGTTACACTTGCGGGGTCCCGTCTCCTTGTCTCAATTGGTCAATCTTAGCTTTAAAAATTTGAGGATTCAAAATACAGTAAAACCTCTCATATTCGGACTAATTGGGCCAAGGAGTGGTCCGAGTAATGCAAGGATCCGAATAATGGGGGGATTATATATATAGGCTTTAAAAAAAAAGAAAAAAAAAAGTGATTCTCAAGTCATGCAAGTATCAATAAACATTAGGGTGCCAATAAAAATCAAAAGTTTGAATTTTTCTTCCTACTTTGGTGTAATGGTGCATCTATGCAAGAAACCATCGTATGCAAAGTTTGACCTCAATCGGTTGATATTTAGGGGTGGCGGATTACAACTTTGTTATTTACCCTTATGCACTGGCCTATTAAGGAGGGGATGTCATCTCTTGAAAGCGGACAAGCCGGACATCCCTTCCCCAGCAGGGCTGCTGGTCCCCCTCTTGGTGAGTATTAGCCCCTCGGTGGGGGTGGTATCATGGGGAGCCACCCCACTCATTGTGGCCGGCTTGGCCGGGGAAGGGAAGCCTTCGAGGTCCCGGGCTGTTGATGGCGATGGGCCTCCACAACTTGGAAGAGGAACTGGCGCTGTTCCTCGTCTTTGGTCAGCTGGAGGTTGAAGGACTGGATGAGCGCCACTCCTCGCTCGGCTGTGTCGTTGTCGACGCGAAGTCCCTCGATTCGGCGGCAGGCCTCGACGTACGATTCCTCTTCCTGCCACTTCCGAGGGTTGGCGGACAGGAAGTCGGTCTTGATATCAAGAGCTTCGAAGAGGCGGAGGGAATTTTTCGTGGCGAAGGAGGGCAGTGTTGCCGCAGGAACTTGTGATGATGGGAGGTTTATTCGCTTGGCGGGTTCCTCGGCTCCTTCATCGTAGAGAATGGCCTGTACAATTGCTTGTTTGTCGGAGACAGGGAGACGTGAGTCGAACAGTGACAGGCCAATGAGATCTTCGCTCAAGTACCAGAAATGGCGGCTCAGAGTGGTGAAGCAGGCCTTCCGAATACTTTCGTCGTGGTACTGAAGGATGTCCTTAGTGAATCCAAGATCGTTGGCGGGAGCGTAGGATGGAACCGTCGATTCGAACCATCGCAGGACGTAGATCTCGGTTGCGAACGATGAGAACCGCTGGAGGACTGACATTTCTCGAGGTGTGACGACTCCAGTCAGCTGCTCCCGAAACAAGATCATCTTCAGAGCGTAAATGATACGCGCCATCCAACGCGCTCGATGAAGCGCTCCGGGGCTACGGATCGAGGTCTTCGGAAGAGCGCCGCCGAGGAAAAGGATGCTCAGCTCAGCGAGTTCCTTATAGTCGTCACGGGGCTGCTTTGTCTGAAGCAGACGTTTCAAACCTTGAATGAGATCGTCCCTCTTGGAGACCAGAGTCTCCGGCAGATCTTCGTTGGTGGGAGGGTTTATTGCCGACTGGTTGATGTAAGACCAGTAGTCCTTGAAGCGAGAGAAGATGGTGATCTCAGGACCAGAAGATGACCCCAAACACGTAGAAAAGGCCTTCTCAAGGACAAGTTCGTGGACATGATGACGGCAAGCAAGTGAAACGAGGGGTCGGCCGATCTTCTGTTGCAAGATGGTGCATGCACCATTAATGGCTCCAGTGTTGGCACTGGTTGTGTCGAAGCACATCGCCACGACTCGTTCCTGGACCCCCCAGTCTTCTAGAGCCTCGAACACAGCTGTAGCGGCGGCATAACTAGTTCCGGAGTGGATATGAGGATAAATACATCAGAAGCCGTAAAACCAAGGGGTTAAACTTATGGCGACATCGGTAACGCGCTGGTCTGGGAGTGGAATTCTGATGTGGCATAGGTTCGAGTCCTCGCGACGCAAGGAAAAAGATTTAGATTTATTTTCCAAATTGTGAATTACCAGCCGAGTCCAATGTGTTGCGGAGAAGGGGCAGATGTCATGTTTCCCATCGCGCACATGAAGGCTGGTGTAAAGAGGCCACTGGTAGGGTGTGCAGCTTGCATCAGTGTAACAAAGTACCCCATGTGTGTCGAGAAAGAGACTGATGTTGTGTTCCCTCCCGCTCACAAGAAGGAGAGCAAGAAGACCCCCTCCCCCCCCAACCACAATATCACATAGTACAGTAAACCCTCTCGTATTCGGACCCTCATTATTCGGACTTCAACATTATTCGGACCGCCACCTTTAACTTCTTTTTTTCTTTTTTTAGGGGTAGGTAGGGTGTCATGATGTGAGTCAGTGAGGTTAGAGGTCCAGGCAGCCAGGCAGAGCATTTATGATCCATCATTGAGCATATACTTTATATATTGTGGTTTCTTTGTTGTGTCCAAATGTTGTATTGGCGAGTGATCTGAGGCCATTGAGCCTTGGGCCCTAATCCAGCAAGGGAGGTCGTATCTCCAGCTACCACCCACTCTCCCACCGCCTAGATACTACCTGGCCTTACTACCGTATCCAGCAAGCCTCCCTCGTTAGGTAGTTAACAGGTAGGAAGGCCCTGACTGGCTTGGACGAGTAATGACGTCATCAAACTTGTCATCAGTCACCAACCAATGACAAACTGTTTCTAAAACTTCTCGAGCAATCACAAGTCAACAAGACGTTTGACACGGCCTTTAAAGGTCATGTCACACGGACACTTTTTCCGTCAGTGTTACGTGGCAACCCGACTGGAAGTGGAAAGAATGTTTCCTCGTCACTGGCTACCCCGCCACCTCAACACCTTTAAATAACCCTTATTTAAGGTGACACGCGGTACTACACTGACCTAAATAATGATGCGTGTATATAACAGCTCACCATAATCACAACGATGTATAATAACTAGTAATAAGACGTAAAAACCCTGCCCACCCTGCTGGCGAGCGACCTGCCCCGCCTGGCGCCCTGCCTACCTCTCAGGACAACACGCTGTCATCTGCCTCACCTGTGCCTTCCTGAAGAAGACAGGTCAGCTACCATGCCTGTGATAGCATCATAGGATATCACCAGGGATCATAGGGCTCCTCAAGGGGTCCTCACAGCCCTATAGACAACACCAAGAAGGAGGAGGAAATCTCCGGAATCATGATACTGCTGCCGGCTGCCAGATTTAGGACTGATAGTACTGTACACTACTCCTGTACAGTACTGTATTGTGTATTTCTACTGTAGATTTATTTATTTACATGATTTATTTTATGTTTATTGATATTTGCATGACTTACAAATTTTCTATATTCACCTAGAATTTTTTTTTTTTTATTATTTTTATTATTATTTTATCCCTGCATTATTCGGATCCTTGCAGTACTCGGACCACTCCTTGGCCCAATTAGTCCGAATACGATAGGGTTTACTGTACTTTGGTTTTTTGCCTATCCTCTCCTTCCAGGAATACCTTTTCTTCATTGAAAACATTTTGAAAGCATTCGGTCATGACTTCGACTTGTGCTACTGGCTCTTTGTAAACTGTCCCTTTCACTTTTAGCTTGTTAATCTTTTTTTTGCTTTACTTTCCCATTGATAACCCTATAAATCAATTTCGGTTCGTTCATGCATTTTTCTATAATGCCTCATTCATAATTCCTTTCTTTCTGTCTGCAGATTTTTACATACTCATTTCAAGTTCTCTTGTATTCTTCTCTTTTCCTATACTAATCGATGCCTTGCACGTGACGTCACAGCCCTCATTGTGCAGGCGACAGACGCGGGAGATGCGAGCGTGGAGGACCAAAACACTCCACTTGCCGCCCGTGTTTGCCCGCTTATGGTAATTTTCCCCTACCAAATATATGTTTATCAGTATAAATGATATACTGTTATCTTCGTAAATGTTTCTTCTATAATATTATCAAATAGAAAGCAGTAAAACACACTAAATAAATGCCATTATGAGACTCTGAAGAAATATGCATGAACTTAATATTCACTTAAACTCTTCGCCATTTAAAACATTGCGAGACAACTTTTAATATGGAGCATATCAATAGAAGCAGAATTTTATTAGCTTTCCATTGATATATTTCGTTTTCTGATAAATGAATTGCCACCATGCATAAATTAGCGTTAACTAAATAAATATCATCATTAATTGGGTAATTTTCCCGATTTATTATGTTATTTATTTAGTAAATAACAAATAAATAACATAATAATATAATAGTTAAGAATATAATAAATAACTAAATAAATAACATCATCAATCGGTAAAATTACCCGATTGATGATGTTATTTATTTAGTTAATGCTAATTTATGCATGGTGACAATTCATTTATCAGAAAACGAAATATATCAATGGAAAGCTAATAAAATTCTGCTTCTATTGATATGCTCCATGTTAAAAGTTGTTTCGCAAACTTTTATAAGGCGACGAGTTTAAGTGAATATTAATTTCATGCATATTTCTTCAGTCTCATAATGGCATATATTTAGTGCGTTTTACTGTTTTTTATTTGATAATATTATAGAAGAAACATTTACGAAGATAACAGTATATCATTTATACTGATAAACATATATTTGGTAGGGGAAAATTACTATTTTTGTTGACATCTTCAGCCTCGCCGACCAGCTGTTGGTCATCCAGCAAAAATATCAGAGCGATGACGGGCAGCATTTGGCTTGAAGCCGCTAGATCGTGACGTCAGTGCAAGGCACCTATTTACATTAATTTTCCATCTGTTCCATGCAACAACTCTCTCTTTTTGCTACTTCACAACATCTATTAAACCAGTCGTTCTTCCAGTTTTCTTTCCCTGTTATCTTTTGTACATACTTATAAACAGCAATATTATACATATCCTAGAAATAATCCCACTTTTCTTCCACATATTTGGCCTTGTGGATGGGCCTCCAATTGCACTTCTGTAATTTCAAACACTAGTACCCCATGGTCACTCTTTCCAAATGGACACAAGTATTCCAATTTATCAATAATGCCAGTCACCTTTGTGAAAAGCAGATACAGTCTTGCGAGTGTGTCCTCCCCTTGGAGTCTTGTCTCATGGTCAACCCATTGGGTTATCACATTATTCATTACTAAGTTAAGTAACTTGTTACCCCCTGAGTCATCACTTCCTCATGCTGAACACTCCTCCCAGTTTGCCTCCTTACAGTTAAAGTCACCCATCAAAACCAAGTCGGCCCTTTTCTCCATTAGTTTCCCTAGTTTTCTGGTTGTCCTTCAACATTTCTTGATATTCATCGCCTCTCCATGATCTAGTTTTTGGTGGAACGTATGCCATGGCACTATCTCTTTCTCCTCCTCTAGTAGTTTCTAAGCTTGTTTTAATCAATTTTGCTTTTCCTTCTCTTATCTCTACTTTAGATACTTACAATTCCTTTTTGACTCTAATAATAACTCCTCCTACTTTATTGTCTCGGTCTCTTCTCCACCGGTTATATTTTCCATCTCTCAATTGTGCTTCTACCTCCTTACTCACACCAAGCAGTACACATCTGGTCCCTCGTTCCTCATGAAGTCATTTATCTCTAAAGTTGCTGATCTCAACCCATCAACGTTGGCATATACGTACTATTTTAAGACTTACTCACTCCTTCCCTCTGCCGATACCATTTCTTGATACTCATGTTCATCACTCGCCAGTAGAACTTTGCCTTCTCCTCTGTCCTCTGTTCGTTTTTTCCTAAGCCTCTTGTGCTAGTTCCCTGATCTTTGCCCTCTACCTCCTCGTTAAAATCCCATCTCAACCATACTGCTTTGAACTTTTCTTTTCCACCAAGTTTCCAAGTTTCTTTCATTAACTCATTTAGTGTTACCTGGGATCAAAATTTCACCTTCATCGGCCTTGCTCCACCTTCAAACTTAACCAGTCGATAAATTTCTTCAATTTCATCTTGGGCTTTCATATTTTCCTCCAATACGGTTGACACAATTTCCTTAGCCACCGTAAGTTCAACTGTCTCTCTCTTTGTTCTTATTGGCATGGATGTCTCCTTTAATCCTGTTATAATTAAACATCTTTTTGTCAGCTGCAACTAGTAATAAATTTTCCTTGGTCTCTAGAACCCTAACAACAACTTTCTACGTTGTCTTGGTTCTCCTTTAACCCGGGAACTGCGGGAGCAAAGATTTTTTTAGTGCCACCAGTGCGGGGATGTAAGTAAAACAGTGACCAAAGACTACTCTATACTGGACTTGCTACTCGTGCCCCGCGCCAACCCGCCCATGACCAGTGGAGGCCAGTTTTGCGATTCCTGACATTTTCGAACATCACCCCTATTTCCCTTCCTATGGTTTATCAGTATAAATGATACACTGTTATCTTTGTAAATGTTTTTTCTATAATATTATCAAATACAAAACAGTAAAATACACAAAAGAAATGCCATTATGAGAGAGTGAAGAAATATGCATGAACTTAATATTCACTTAAACTCTTCGCCATTTGATATTTTGCGAGAAAACATTTTAGATGAAACATATCAATAGAAGCGGATTTTCATTAGCTTTCCATTGATATATTTCGTTTTCTGATAAATGAATTACCACCATGCATATATTAGCGTTAACTAAAAAAATAACATCATCAATCGGATCGGCAAGTAAAAAAGTGTTCCATGAATACAGTAGACTATGGTTTATCAGTATAAGATACACTGTTATCTTCGTAAATGATTTTTCTATAATATTATCAAATAAAAATCTGTAAAATACACTAAAGAAATGCCATTATGAGACTGAAGAAATATGCATGAACTTAAAATTCACTTAAATAAACTCTTCACCATTTAATATTTTGCATGAAGACTTTTTACATGCAACATATCAGTAGCAGCGGAATTTTATTAGCTTAACATTGATATATTTCGTTTTTTGATAAATGAATTAGAACCATGCATAAATTAGCGTTTACTAAATAAATAACATCATCAATCGGGTAATTTTCCCGATTGATGAGGTTATTTATTTAGTTAACGCTAATTTATGTATGGTTCTAATTCATTTATCAGAAAACGAAATATATCAATGGAAAGCTAATAAAATTCCGCTTCTACTGATATATTTCATGTAAAATGTTTACTCGCAAAATATTAAATGGCGAAGAGTTTAAGTTCATGCATATTTCTTCACTCTCTCATAATGGCATTTCATTAGTGTATTTTACTGTTTTTTATTTGATAATATTACAGAACAAACATTTACGAAGATAACGGTATATCATTTATACTGATAAACCAAAGGAAGGGAAATGGGAGTGATGTTAAAAAAAAAATTGGAATCGCAAAACTGGCCTCCACTGGAAATAGCCCAAAATTAGTAGCAAGTCCAGTATACAGTAGTCTTTGCAGTGACCATTACAGAATTGGATGAAAATCACATCAATGTCAAGGTAGTAAAAATCCGCATCCGGCAATACTTATATCTATTTCTAACCCAAACGTATGGGGTTGTGGTGTGGTTGTGGTCGGGAGTTTAAATATTCTGGCGCGAATGGCACCAAACTGCTGGCGAGAGACTGCTGAGGTGGGATCAGGGGTGCCACTCCTTGGGATTTTTCCCAAGATTTTGAGGGGATTATTCAAGTATTTCTCCAGTAGTTTATCTCAAGGTAAGCATAGGTACCGTTGCACCGTACCTTGAGATAAACTACTGGAGAAATACTTGAATAATCCCTCCAAAAGTCCCAAGATAGACAAAAAATATCCCAATGCCAGGATCTAAATCACAAGATCTTGGGAAAAAACCCAAGGAGTGGTATATCTCTGCATACAGCGTAGTTGGGCAGATGATGGTGTGTGGTATCGAGGACTGACATCAAGGCGTATATGTGACAGTTTGTAGACTTCTACGAATGTTGGCGCGGTTTTTGTATGCAATTGAAAATTGCACTTCCGGAAGGCTTGCCGCAGTCGCTCAGCAGAGCCTTCCGGAAGGCTTGCCGCAGCCCACGGGTTAATTACTGATTAAAATTTCTTGAAAGCCAATCTTTTCCTCCTCGTGCAACTTTTTTCCATCCTTTTTGCTCCACCTTAATTTCATCCAGCTGTTTCTCCTGAACCAACGCCTTGGCCTCATTCAACCTAACTTCGTCTTTAATTTTCTCTCTCTCCTTTAGTAGTTTCCTGTTGTCCTCTTTAAGCTGTCATATTTTCTTTGCCGCCTGGTCATTATTCATTGTCAGGTCATTAATGGTCTTAGCCTGTTCGTGGTTTAGTGTCAGGACAAAGCTTAAATCATTCTTATTGTTCACTACTTCCTTCTCTAACTCTGATCTTTTCCCAAACATGTTTGAGATCAAATGCGTAACCATCAGCAAGGTTTTTCACATGGGCAATGCGCCTTATGTTGATGGCATAACTTCTTTCTCCCGAGGTGAAGCATTCAAATTCAAACCTCCCTGTTGCCGGAGTATCTCTCTCCGCCATAGCGAAACATGTAAACAATTTAACAATCGCCTGTTTTTGTACCTCTGACCAATACAAGCTTATTAGCAAACATTTAGTTATCTACTCACGAGACGGGACCCCTTGTGTATTCATATACAGGTTGAAGTTCCCAAACTCGGCAACCTCGGGACCAGCGCCGAGCCGAGTAATGGAATTTTCCGACTTTTAGAACGTAGATATATTAAGGGGGGAAAAAAGCATGAAAATCACTGAAAAACTGAGGTTCCGCCATCCAACTTCTTCATAAGGTCAATTTTCTCAGAAATAGTTAACACATTGTTCTTCCTTTTCTTTTCACTTCCACCAGTAGGTGTTCCTGGACGTTTGCGAGCCATAATATCAATAACAGACCTGTAGAAGTACACAAAATAACAGTGTACACAACTCTACAGTCACAACACCACTGAACAATAACAACAAACAAATCGGCGGGAGAAACCAAGCGGCCTAGTGTGGTGGCACCTAGCGGCCGACCCGGCAACTACGCGCCGGGTTTTGGGTGTTCTGCAGTGTTTTGGAAAATCCGGAACCATAGCCGAGTTTTGAGTGTTGCCGAGTCTTGGGATGCCGAGTTTGGGAACTTCAACCTGTACCATTATCCACTAACACAACAGGTAGATCCTTCTTTCATCAGCTGATATGGACCATTTAGAACAGAGCCAGAGTCTCCCGCGTCTGGCGTGTGCCGCAATCTTGAGCTTGTGTGTATGTGCTGAATAATGTATATTGTAAATGTATATGTATATTGTTTTTTACTAAGGTCTACCTGGTACCAGGTCTAGAAGCCACAGAGATGCCACAAGGGAGCGCGGGGATGAAATATCTACATCCGGGGTCAAGCATATTATGTAATGGCATAAAATCACCGGAACCGCTATACCAAGCGGGACATAGGTGTAGTGGTCTAACATGCGAGTGTTTGACGTGTACAATCTGGTGAGAGCATAGGTTCGAATCCTCGCCGAGGCAAGGAAAAAGGAAATTATTTATATCCGAATTATGATTACCAGCCTGAGTCATGTGTCTGTTGGAAGGACATACTGACGGGATTTCAAAAGGTAACTGTGGCCCTGGGCAATGTAAAGCCTCTGTCTGGCCTGCTTCTAACCCCATGGACGCATTACATGGCTCCATCATACGGCCACATGCAAGTCTCGGTCGACAGGGCACAGTATAGCCCCCACTTGACCAAGACTGCCCCTTCAGGAATCTCCCTCAGAATATCACAACAGCAAGCAAGAGTAAGATTAAGAGAAGAGAGACAGAAAGAAAGAGACCCCCACTCCCTCCCCCCCCATCACACATAGATTTGTTGAGAAAATGGGTGATCCGCTCCAGGAGGGGTGTCCCTTATGTTCAAGCACCGATATATCAAAACTTTTTTGCACGTTTCCTTCTATTTTTCCGCAACTACTTCATTGATTTCCATGGGACTTGCACCATTTGAAAGAAGAATGAATGCACATTTCTTTGTATTTGTTACTTTTTTTAATTGAAAGAATGTAAAAGGTAAAGATGGGGGCATACGCTATGCTGCGCATGGCCTCGGTGTTCATCTCCGTGGCATTAGCCTTTGAGCCTGTGGTGGGTGACAACCCATTACCCTGGGACACAGGGTTAATGTGATATCCGGGTTTCCACAGTTACCTTCCCCAGGTTTCCCAGATGAGTGGGCTAGCCGCCGACTTGCCCTGGCCTGGATTTGAACCAGGGCCCGCAGATTTGTAGCTAGGCGCGCTAGCCACTACACCACGGATGCGACAGGAAGGATTGTGCCAGCATAAATTAGGCATATACGGTAAACCCTCTCTAATTTGAACCCGTATAATTCAAACCGGATAATTTGACCTGTTTCAGGCCCAGTTCTAATTTTTCGTCAACTTTCCATAGTCTGAACTGAAGTTTGAATTGTCCGCACATTGTTAGAATTGTCAGAGTTTTCTGCAGCATCTTCCACCTCCTCTGTGCCATCCACTTTGTCAGCCAGCCTCCACATCGCCTCCAACACATTAAGCACCTCAAGTAGTACTACTGAAGACCTTACCTTACATATCCCCAGGGTGACACCACTGTTGCGTTCAGTAGCGGTCACCCCCCACTCACACTCCCTACTGAACGATATTGAACACTTCACAATACACATTGCTACCAAGATAGCAGCTGCCAAAATTTATCTCTGTGGCTATTCTTATTGTTGCAGAATAACTTGTTGATGACCCTTATATTTGATGCAGCAGAAGTTATAGCAGCAGGAAAAGAAACATTAAGGAGGCAAGAAGAGGAGAGTCTTTCTTTGTCCTTTGTTTACTAACCCTTATTGTGGTGCGAGCTGGCAACTCAGTAGCGATCCACCTTTCAGGGCTGTAGTGCAGGGGCTTGCGCTAGGGATACTGTATGTTGACGCCACCGTGCGACTCCGTGTGCATCCGTTCGCATTGCCTAACTTAACGCAGCCCTTGCCTGAAGATGCTATCAGTGATGCCCGAGTGCTCAGTGTACAGTAGTACTGCATTTCAAAACTTCAGTATCAGCCATGTTTTCGTGAGTACAAGTACTACAATCTGTGCTGTTTTAGCATGTTTGAGTGAGTTCTTATTGTGTGGAGGGGCTAGAAAAATGGAATGATAGTTTTACCTTACCACTGTTTATAGGAAAAGGAGATGCACTGTTATCTGGTGGGTACAGAGGTTTGAGGCTGTTAGAACATGGGATGAAGATTTGGGAGAGGGTGTTGTGTGAACGGCATAAGGTGGCCGTCACCACATTTCTTAAAACTACAGTACTCTCCCGAGTTTCACGCTATCCGACTTTTGCGATCCTCGAGTTTCGGCTGAGTCCTAAATTCTTACCATCCTGACTTTCACGCATTATCTCCCCAAGTTTCGCCTTGCTTCGTACACTTTTTTTTTTTTTTTTTTTTTTTTGTGTGTGTGTGTTCCTATAGCGCCGTTAGGCAGTGACCTCCAGGGGTGGGATGGTAGGCCCTGGAGGTTTATTCAAGGGCTGTGATGGTTGGCCCTCGCCCGTAGTGGCGCAGGTTGGATTTTTATACTGACGCCTGTGATTAGAGGCTCATACCGCTCACCTGTGTCCTCTAATGCACTCGCAATGAAGGTAGATTTAATGTAGAGCATGTGAGTGTTCTTAGGCCACTTGACAGAGCACAGAAAGATTTTAAGTGGATTTTACAGCCCTCATCAAGGATTGAACTCGGTCATCGAGAACGCCACTCGGAGACGCTAACCACTCTGCTACCGCCTCCCCTAAGAGACGTTCGGGACACTTCTTACTACCGTTGGCGTCACGCACGCTGCCTTAGGTTGCCAGACCTACCTCTCGAATACCTCAAATTATAGTCAAATAGCCGTATTTTACGGCTTATAAGACGCTGCATCTTGGAAGTCTCACCCTGATTTTGGAAAGAAATTTCTAAGAAATAATCATAATAATAAACATATTTTCTACTAAAATCTACCAATTTTCTCAGTAGGCTTCTTCTTCTTGTGACCTCTACCGCTTAATATAGTATTGTTATGCAGGTAGTGGTGGTGGGGGAGGTGGTGGAGGTAGTGGTGGTGGGGGAGGTGGTGGAGGTAGTGGTGGTGGGGGAGGCATGTGGTGGGTGTGTGTCTGTGTGTATGAGCTGGGAGGAGGTGGCGCGTGAGGGTGCCAAGAGGGTTGACCTTGAGCGCAGGTGGGTGGGTGTGGGGTATAGAGTGGGGAGTGGGCCCGGGAGACATGTGTTCTAGGTGCACGGGTGGGAGGCTGGGAGAGGGCCCAGAAGGACGCACGCTGGGTGCCTCCTGGCTCGTGACTCGGGCAGTGAGGAAAGAGATGTCCTGAAGGAAAGACGTGCGTCGCTGCTGGTAAGGGAGTGGCCGCCAGACCCCTTTGTGTTGTGACGGTTGTAACGTTTCCCTTGCGACGGCCATCAATAGGTCGTAGGTGTTGACGTGTTTGTACTCTGTTGATTGTACCAGTACTCTATACAGGGAGGTCCCGAAGATACGAGCAGTTAGGTTCCACCTGGCATACTCGTAAAGCGAAATCTCGTATAACGAAACACATAACTAATAGTAAAATATAGGTGTGGTTCCAGGACCCCATCAATTAAAAAAAAAGAAAAAAAAGACATGTTTTTCAAGCTAAAATAAACTATAGCTAACACAACAAACACACAGCGTCTATATTACCCACACTGTACTACCTATTCTGTAGAAAAAGCATTCTGAAAGAGAAAATAGCACACAAAATAACATAACTGCACATTAATTAAACATAAAACATGCATAACACTCACAAGTGGTAATGTTGTGTGGGGAGACAGGAAGCTGGCACGTAGCCAGCTGAGAGTCCCTGTTTTTCTCTCTCCGAGGCTCGAGAGAAAACAGGGGTGACTGCGTTTGCAGGGATGACTGGGTTAGAGTTCTTCCTCCTCCCCTTGATCACTTGAGCCCCCTTCACACATTCCATAATCGAACCACGAAAGTGCCAACAATGCAGTGAGCAGCGCCGTCATGGTCCTGGTTATGGGTCCATCGTGACCGATCGTGACGCTCGTGACGCGCTCGGCCGAGGCCACGAAAAGTTAGTGCATGCATTAAAAAATCGGGAAGCTCCCCGATTTTTGTACCCAACGCAGCGGTATCGTAAGTCTATCGTGACGCTATCGTTATCTATGTAGCAGCTTCGTGACACTATCATGATCGCCGTATGTTTATCGTGACGATAAGAAATCGTTACGCGCTCCTTCATCCCTGCCTTCCCCCCCTTTTTTGTACCCCCTTCTGCCTTCCCCCCCTTTCTCATTCACCTCCACCCACCCCCGACTCCACTCCCCCTACTCCCACCACCACGTGATAACACTCCCCCTCGACTACCTTCCTTCTACTCCCACCACCACATGGTGACACTCCCCCCTCGACTACCTTCCCCCTACTCCCACCACCACGTGATGACACTCCCCCCGTCACTCCCTACCCACTACTCCCATCAGCACGTGGTAACAGCCCCACCAACACCACGCTTTTTCCACCCCACCCCCCCCGTTTCCTTACCAACAACAACACCCCCTTCTTATTACAACCCCCCTCCCCCGTTTCCCCCATTCCCCATCACCAACACAACCCTGTTTCTCCCACCTTCATCTCTATAGTCCCCCTTCCTTCTCCATCACCATGGCAACCCCCACCCACGTGTGGGGCTAGCTCTTGACTCTATCGTGGTACGTTCATGGCACCGTCATGGCACTGTCGTGGTTATCGTAGCTCTATCGTGACGACAAAATGACCATTTATTTTCCATTCGTGACATAGTCTTACAGCTGTCATGACTCCATCGTGACCATCTTACGACCGTCATGACACATACGTACAGGCAGCGTGACATTGTTGTGAGGCTATCGTGGTCTGCGTTTTTCGTGGTTAAATTTCACGATAGCGTCAATAATCAAATTGGTGGTGCTATCGTGGTTCGATTATGGAATGTGTGAAGGGAGCTGAAGAGGAAAGATCCTCGGTGCTGCCGCGTGATACAATAGACTCGAGAGGGTAGGGTAGGTAAGGAACAAGGGAGGGGTGCGGAGAACTCTTCCACTGCCCACAAACTCGTCTCTGCGCATCTGAATCATTGTACATCGTCCAGAGATGTGAATTTTTGTAGGCTACACTGTCGTACCGAGCCACCAGAATTATCATATTTTCAGATTGATTATCTGATTTACCTTAGGTAAAATCATATAGTCAGTAAATGACTTTATAATTTTAGTAAATAACTTGTAATTTACTTTAGTAAATAACGGTAATTTTACTCACCCCAGTTTGAAAGTCGTAGCATTGGATTTTCGATCTCGTATATTGAAAATAGACCCGAATTTACACATCTCGTATCATCGGATTCTCGTATATCGAATGCTCGTATAACGGGACCTCCCTGTATTCAGTAAATGCAAGAAATGAGTCAAAGTGTTTCCTTCGCCTATGTGTTGATTGACCATGTTAACTATACATCAACTCGCCCACTCTAACATACCGAACTCTGTCGCTGTTTAAGTAAGTCAAACAGCGGGTACCGTTACCCCTGCACAGCCTCACCGAGACACCTGCAGTGTGTGGTGGGGTCCAGGGCGTAACAGTTGGTGTCAGGAAGTGGAACGGTGTGTGTTAGAGTGAGAGCCGGCTGGTGTAACACGCGGCCAAGATGGCGTCGAGCGGCGAGGAGGTGGGGCTGACTCAGCTGAATGACAAAGACAAAGCTCGAAGCTCAGACAAAGGCGTGGAGCAAGGCTTGGGTGAGCCGAGTCAAGCTGTGATGAACATGCTCAGGGCGTTGATGAGTAAAATTAAGGAAATCAATGAAAAGGTGAGAGAGGCAGGTGAGAAAAACAATGAAAATATGAACGAGCTGATAAAGGAGGTGAGAGAGGCGAGGGAACATGCGCGGCGGTACACCGGAGCGATGTGTGCCGCCCTTAAGCAGGACTTAAGTACGGAGGTGCGAGAGGAAGTACTGCCTGTGTACGTCGCCGACAGGAAGATGGAAGGAGCCGACGGCATGGTGGAGTCCACGGAGCACCCGTGGCTGGCAGACGGTGTAGAGGGTGGGTTTCTGGGAGACGCGCCGGGCTGTGAGGCAGGCACGCCACCCGTCCCGACCACCCCATCCTCTTCTCGTTCCCCCACCCCGCCTTCGTCGCCCCACCGCATCGCCGCCCATTCTGTGGCCACTCGGGGCGGCGTAGACCGCCGGAGTTTGGTGGAAAGATGTCGGGGAGGGCCTGTCGGGCCCGATTCGCGGCGCTGGCGAGCGGCAGAAAAGGCGTGAAAGGCCTTGCTGGTGGCCTGCTGCCCAGACGGGTGCGGATCAAGCGCCCACTGTGGAAGGGCAAGAGGCCCGCTCACTTCGCCTTGGTATGGAACCACGGGAAGAAGAGACGCCGGCGTGGTGAGCGTGGGAAGCCGCGCAGCAAGCAGTGGAGGCCTCGGAGCGCTAGGATGAAGAGGACGTCCCCATACCTGCCTTTGTCGCGCCTTCAGGAGGATGGCGAGCGCAGTGTGTGGCCCTCGCCTAAGCTGTGGCAGGTGGCAGTAACGGCTTGTTACGATGGTGGAGGGATGCACCGAAGTGCCCTCTATCAGGCAGAGCCAGCCACAGCGTGTGACTGTTAAGTCCTGTTGCACCGTCACCGGCGCCTTGCAGTGGAGGGCATGGTTGTCGGGAGGGTCGTGGCGCCTTTACACCGTGAGACTGGAGCAGTGGAACAGGGGAGAGCTGCGGGGTCCAGTGGAGTGTGGACTCTTGGACTGTGGCTACCTCTGAGGCGAGCCAAGGGTGGAGGAAGTTCCCTGTGTTTTGTGGCACCTGTGGGTGTGGTTGCAGCTCTGTGTTCCTGCTGGTGGGTCTAGCGGGGGAAGAGGAGGGCTGCCTGGTGTGACCTTCCAACACTGCAGTGGCGGGTGGGGGATGGCGATGTAGGGTCTAGCAGCTGTAAAACTTTGGTGGTGGAGGGGTGTTGTGTGGTAGAGGTGTGGTGAAGGGAGGTGTTGGTGGTTAAGGGGTGGAGGTAATGGTGGTTGTGGTGGTTGTAATGGTTGGGGTGGTGGTGGTGGTGGTGGAGGTGACGTGCGGTCTACGTACCTCAGGGAGCAGCAAGGCATTGGCGCGGGGTAGTGTGTAGCGGAGTGGTGTGGTGGTGTGGTGGAGGTTGGTGATGTGGTGGTGGTGATGTGGAGTGAAGCATGCGGTCTACTCCATGTGGTGGTGTGGTGGAGGTTGTTGTGGTGGGAGGATTATGTAATGGATGAGCATGAGGAAATTTAATTATTGATTGTACATGTGCTATGTTGCTATTGTCCTTTATTTTCGTAGTGGTAAGTGCTAATGGTAGTGCCATTGGTGACCGAGGACGGTCACGTTTTAAAGGGGGGGGCAGTGTTATGCAGGTAGTGGTGGCGGGGGAGGTGGTGGAGGTAGTGGAGGTGGTGGGGGAGGCATGTGGTGGGTGTGTGGTGTGTGTGTGTCTGTGTGTATGAGCTGGGAGGAGGTGGCGCGTTAGGGTACCTAGTGGGGCGACCTTGAGCGCAGGTGGGTGGGTGTGGGGTATAGAGCGGGGAGTGGGCCCGGGAGACGTGTGTTCTAGGTGCACGGGTGGGAGGCTGGGAGAGGGCCCAGAAGGACGCACGCTGGGTGCCTCCTGGCTCGTGACTCGGGCAGTGAGGAAAGAGACGTCCTGAAGGAAAGACGTGCGTCGCTGCTGGTAAGGGAGTGGCCGCCAGACCCCTTTGTGTTGTGACGGTTGTAACGTTTCCCTTGCGACGGCCATCAATAAGTAGGAGGTGTTGACGTGTTTGTACTCTGTTGATTGTACCAGTACTCTATATTCAGTAAATGCAAGAAATGAGTCAAAGTGTTTCCTTCGCCTGTGTGTTGATTGACCACGTGATTTATATACAACTCGCTCCACCCTAACACACTGAACTCGTCGCTGTTTAAGTAAGTCAAGCAGCGGGTACTGTTACCCCTGCACAGCCTCACAGAGACACCTGGAGTGTGTATTGGGGTCCAGGGCGTAACAGTATTATATTAGGCTTAGTATAGCTTGAATGTAGTTTTGTTTTGTTTTTTTCCTTGTTTGTGTTTTTCTCTACAGGAGCAGCCGTTTCAAAGGCCTGGCCTATGAAGAATAGATCACATGTAATGTCAAGATCAAGATCAAGTATAGCTTTGTAGATCTCTCCTCTTCCTCCTCTTCCTCCTCCTCTCCTTTAGTGTTGGCCGAAGCCACCACCCCGGGAAGCGGGTCACAAACCCCCAGCTAACACCCGGTACCCATTCACTGGTGGGTGGACAGGGGCTCGGGGCATTTTCAAAGTATTTATTTGGTGGAAAAGTGAGTCTTATAAGCCGTAAAATATGGTAGGTACACCTCACACCGGAATAAATAAGCATTTTTTCAGTGTTTTCAATACCCAAGTTTCACGATCCTCGAGTTTAGTGCTATGCTTTCGGAAGAAAGCATGCGTGAAACTCGGGAGGGTACTGTGAGTGGGTATTTTCTAATAACTGTTTTGCTAGAGTTATTTATACAGAGATGTTATGCATCAAGAATCATTTGAACCGCGCAATAAATATAACCAAAAAATATATAAATAATTGTAGCAAAAACATAAAATGCAAATTTTATGGCCACCATCAGATAATTCAGACTTTTGGCTAATTCGACCCAGGTCTCCCCCCAATTAGTTAAAATAAGAAATGGTTTACTGTATTCAAATTTTCCCCGGAAATTGCAATTGAAATTATGGCTAAAGTAAAAGGCAATTGCAAATTGGATTTGGCACGCTCGCCCACGACTGCTCGGAACTGGTATTAAAAGAGGTAGTAAGTCTCCAGGCTCACTCGTTACTGCTTGGTATGCTAAGAAATATCATCATTCTAGGTGAGTGTAGACATATTATCGCATTTTAATGCCTATTATTCATATAAATATATGTAATGATGAAAATACAAGCAAGGCACTCATCCACGCCTGGCAGCGCGCGCGGCCGCGGCAGCAGCAGTGTTGTCGTTAGACATGTAAGACACATGTAGGACTACACTCTGAGGAAATTTCATGTGTTGTCGAAAATGTATTACTCATTTCCTATCCTTACTTGCATCAACATTGAATGTCATAGCATATTCTCTGAGTTTGTCCTTAGACTTGCGAATATCACTCACTGTTTGTTTCTTTACTCCATACTTGTCACACACCCGGGCGACAGAAACATGATTCCAGCTTAATGCGTTCAAATTTCTCTGCAATACTTAGATTCACACACTTTCTTTTACTACTTCCCTTCTCTTTTGATGCCATAATAACTTCACTGCACTGAATAAGTCTAAATAAGCATAAAAAAACACCAAAAAACAGGCGAACACAGCTTAAACTTAGCTTGAAAACATGCGCTCCAACTGCCATAAACATGTACTATGCGCTCCGACTGGCGGACATTGGAAGGCGCCGTCACACTAGCACTTTTTCCATCGATGTCACAGGACGAGTCTGACGAGTTCCGACGAGCAAACCATGAACGCATCCATGCACGTTTTTAGCTAGTTATGCTTGTCTACGATTGACAATATACATAAGTAAGTGTATAGCAGCGATAGCCTGCCTTTGTGTCGGAGCCATGTTTGTTTACCATCGACGAAAACAGTGCAGAACAGCTGTGTGTGTGTGACAGTTTACAATCTTCCGGGGTGGAAGCTTCGGCCAACACTAGAGGAGAGGAGAGGACCTACGAAGCGAAACTTAAGAGAAAGAGGTCACAAGAAGAAGTCAAGAAATTGTAATACGTAGTAATATTCACTATTTTAACCCATATACACACCTTCTACAACTAAATCACCAGCAACACAAGCTCTTACCATATACACTACCCTCCCGAGTTTCGCGCCTGCTTTCTTCCGGAGGCATAGCGCGAAACTCGCGGATCGCGAAACTCGGGTATTATAAACCCTGTAAAAATGCTTATTTAGTCCGGGTTTTTTTTTTTTTTTTTTTTTTTTTTTGGTGTGTGTGTGTGTGTGCCTACAGCGCCGTTATGCAGTGACCTCCAAGGGTGGGATGGTAGGCCCTGGAGGTTAACTTGAGGGCTGTGTACCTACCGTATTTTACAGCTTATAAGACTCACTTTTTCCCCCAAAAAATATCCTGAAAATTCCCCAAGCCCCTGTCCACCCAGCAGTGAATGGGTACTGGGTGTTAGCCTAGGGTTTGTGACCCGCCTCCCGGGGTGGTGGCTTCGGCCAACACTACGTAGAGAAGAGGAGGGAGGAGAGGAGCTTGAGATTGAGCTTGAGTTGGGAGTCACCCAGCAGATGCTGTTTTGGTCTGAGTGAGTGAGCTTGACACATATCTTGTCAGCTGATGGTTGTGTGACAGTGTTATATGACAATAACACTGTCACAATGCCTTCCTCTCTTCTCTCGTCTCCTCCAGTACCTCCAGAAACCACAGTACCACACACGTCATGGTTAATCACTTATAAAGGAGTATTTTGTGGTAAATAAGTAAGGTAAGGTGCTACTTATTTTGAGGTGTTACCTATCTTATGCGACACCGGCTGCTCCTGTAGAGAAAAACACAAACAAATGGAAAAAAACAAAGCAAAACTACATACAGCTATACTAAGCCTATTATAATACTACACTAAGCAGGAAGGTAGGAAGACGTGTCCCGTACGTCTCTTATGGGAGGCGGTAGCAGAGTGGGTAGCATCAAGATATATGTCAAGCTCGAGCACGAGCTTGACAGACGACCTACAAAGTGATACTAAGCAGAAAAGGTCACAAGAAGAAGAAGAAGTCTCCGAGTGGCGTTCTCGGTGATCCGAGTTCGATCCTTGATAAGGGCTGTAAAATCCACTTAAAATCTTTCTCTGCACTGTTGAGTGGCCTAAGAACACCCACACGCTGCCCATTAGCTCTACCTTCGATTGCGAGTGCATCGGAGGATACAGGGGGCGGCATGAGCCTCTAATCACAGGCGTCACTATAGAAATTCTGTCTGCGCCACCACAGGCGAGGGTCAACCATCACAGCCCTCAAGTTAATCTTCAGGGCCTACCATCCCACTCCTGGAGGTCACTGCCTAACGGCGCTGTAGGCACACACACACACACACAAAAAAAAAAAAAAAAAAAAAAAAAAAAAAAAAAAAAAAAAAACGCGAAACTCGGGGATATAATGCGCGAAAGTCGGGATGGTAAGAATTTAGGACTCGGCGCGAAACTCGAGGATCGCGAAACTCGCATAGCGTGAAACTCGGGAGGGTAGTGTATATCTTAATATCGGATACATTAAAACTCCTTAAAACCCAAGCATTCCAAAATAAAAAGAAAAAAATTATGTTGAGTTGACGATTCGAGCGGCGATAAGTGGTCTGATATGCCATTCTTGCCTGCAAGTTTGTCTCACGAATGGAGTCCGTTAAATCCGAAGTCCGTTAAATTGAGGTCCGTTAAATCGAGGGTCGACTGTATTAACGCCACCAGATGTATGTCTGTAAATAGAAAAAAACGTTGTCCTGGCGACGTTAGTGTTATCTACGGTAATGAACGACATTGAAAAATGCAGGGTAGAGTCAGCAGCATAGGAGTGAATAGAGCATTGATTTAGGGCCGATTTCTCAGTCGTTCCCTTTCGTTGGGATCCTTACCAATGAGCGGCCATTTCCATCACTAACAACAAAGCCAATTTCTCAGTCGTCTTTTGCGCCGCTGTTTGTATGTATCGATACCATAGTTTGGAACCTTTCGTAATGCCAAATTGAGCAGCCTAGTGCCTCCCCAACGAAGCTTACTACAGGTTGAAGTTCCCAAACTCGGCAACCTCGGGACCAGCGCCGAGCCGAGTAATGGAATTTTCCGACTTTTAGAACGTAGATATATTAAGGGGAAAAAAAGCATGAAAATCACTGAAAAACTAAGGTTCCGCCATCCAACTTCTTCAAAAGGTCAATTTTCTCAGAAATAGTTAACACATTGTTCTTCCTTTTCTTTTCACTTCCACCAGTAGGTGTTCCTGGACGTTTGGGAGCCATAATATCAATAACAGACCTGTAGAAGTACACAAAATAACAGTGTACACAACTCTACAGTCACAACACCACTGAACAATAACAACAAACAAATTGGCGGGAGAAACCAAGCGGCCTAGTGTGGTGGCACCTAGCGGCCAACCCGGCAACTACGCGCCGGGTTTTGGGTGTTCTGCCGTGTTTTGGAAAATCCGGAACCATAGCCGAGTTTTGGGTGTTGCCGAGTCTTGGGATGCCGAGTTTGGGAACTTCAACCTGTAATGCAATTATTTATCAAATACCACAAATTCTTTCTTCCATTTGGTTATATTTTCTTCTGAATAAGATTTTAAAAATTATCAGAAAATGCATCAACACGTTAGAGTGTTTTAATGAAAGAAGGAGAAAAGCTTAGAAGAACTTGGATGACCGCAGTGAATTCACGTCACCAGCTGTCAAGCAGATGACTTAAATTTTTAACTGCCATCTACCTTGATTAATTATTTTATCTGTCACTCTATATTTTTCCATACTTCAGTAATATCGTGGGTACATATGCGTACGATATACAAAAGTAGTTATACATGAAGTTGTTATTATAGGCGTATTTTGTGCGGGCGAGGAAAGAGTAAAATTTTACACTTTGTAGCTCCTCCAACTTTTGTTTTACTCTTTTCAGTGCACAGCTCCCACACAAGGAAGTGTGGCCCTTCTTCTTGTGACCTATCGACTACTCAGATTTGTAAAATTTTACACTCGGTTCCTTATTTGGGTGTGAGTGGAGCCGACAAGGTCAAGCCCAATCAGAGCAGCTGTTTCATACATACCCGGGGTATCCCGCGGGCATGACCCAGCTATATGTTCAGGTTTTCCATTTTATCATCTCATTCAGTATTCATAGCATGAAGACCACATGCAAATAATACTGTTTTCAATTAGGTGTAGTTATGATACTTTGATGGCATGTATACAGCAATATATGGAAGTAGGAGCTCATGAATAATAATTAAATCCTGCAGCGACATCTGAAATCTTTTCCTCATACTCGTCATACTTTGATACCGTCCGAATCTTCGTTTATGTTCGTGGCTTAGCGTCAAAACTGTTGTATTTTTGCTATAGTACAGTAAAAGCCTTATAACTCGGCACGATAGGGGCTCTGGCCCTTGCCGAGTTATTCAATGTGCCGAGTTATGCAATGTCCTCCTCTGATATGGGGAAAAAAAAGAAAAAAAAAAGTAAATACAGTACTGTAAAAGCATAAAAACTACACTTACCAATGAACGGGTAGAATGGAATGTACTGGATTTGATATCAAACTCAGCACAAATAGCATGCATGGACGCACCTGCATCCATCCTTGCCAGCACTTTCACCTTTTTCTGCAGGCTCAGGCTCTTCAATGTCATTCCCTTCCTGCTGGCAACACCCTTGCGTGATGGAGCTGACATCTTGATATACAGTACTGTATGATGTAATCCCAAAACACGTAAAATAGGTGGCAAAATTACAGCAAAGGTCCAGGAACCAGGTACGTAGCTTCGCCGTGTTTTTTGTCGTCCAAGCACCGTCTGGATGACGAATCCCATCCAATAACACTTGCGAATGTGTGTATACTACTTTGTGATATTGTTTCATGTTGTGCAATTGATTATTATTTCGGCTCCTACCCAAGCTTGTTGTGGTTTTTGAAGCTAGAACCAAATACCTTTTTCAATTTTCGACAAAAACGGCTTTGTATCCACCGGGTGCTTTGAACGCCATAAACCGTGCTCCAGCTACAGCCGACATGCTCTTTCCCGACCTTTGCTTTACTTTGCCACTTATTTTTAAACGTGTTTTGGATTACATCATACGTAGTATGTATTTCAAATGTCAGCTCCATCAACGCAAGGGTTTCTCCAGCAGAAGGAATGAAATTGAAGAGCCTGAGCCTGCAGGAAAAGATCAAAAGGACAAAAATACACTTTATGGCGACTGACGAAATGCCGAGTGTTAAGCGAAGAGATGCAGTTATAACCTCATATGCCGAGATATCTTATTTTTTGCCCGTACTTTCTGTGTTACAGTTCACACAAGAGCTTGTGAGGCATGATATGCCGAGTGAAAACGCATGAGATGGCACTTTAGGACCTCGGTAGCAGAGTGGTTAAGCTCAACGAGTGGCGTTCTCGAAGACCGAGTTCGATCCCGAGTGAGACCCATAAAATCCACTTGAAATCTTTCTGCACCGTTGAGTTGGTCTAAGAACACCCACATGCCCTGTCCATGTACGTCCACCTTCGACTGTGATTGCCTGGGAGAACACAGTGGGCGGCTGACCTGCTAATCACAGGCGTCAGTCCAGGGCCGTATTAAGGGGGGGGGCTACCGGGCTCTTTCCCCAGGGCCCCCCACCAAAAGGGCCCCCCCATATGTATATTAGCTTTAAGCATAATAAGTAAAAAATATTGGCATTACAAAACCACACACATATTTGCCTGTCTCTGTTTTCATCCTTTATCTCTGAATACCAGTCTATGCATTAATGTTCCTTTGCCAAACATAGGCCTCAAAATACCCCAAAAGTGCTTAATTTTCGTGCGAATAATAGGGCACCCCACAAAAGCTGAGCCCCAGGGCCCCACAGCCTCTTGTCCGGCCCCTGGCGTCACTATACCCATCATGCCTGCGCCCACCACTGGCGAAGGCCACCATCACAGCCTCGAGTTAGCTCAGGCCTACCACCCACCCCTGTATGTTTCACTGCCTACAACAAACGCACTATAGTATAGGTTGTAAAAAATATACATATATATATATATATATATATATATATATATATATTATAGTATAATATATATATATATCCTATATATATATATAATGAAAAAAAAAAAAAAAAATTTTTTGCCCTTTGCCTGCCCGAGTTATATCAAATTCCGATTTATACAGTGCCGAGTTATAAGCTTTTTACTGTACAGTAAACCCTTATAACTCGGCACGATAGGGGCTCTGGCCCTTGCGAGTTATTCAATGTGCCGAGTTATTCAATGGTCCTCCTCCTCGATATGGGTTATATAATTGTGGGTTAAAAAAGTAAAAAAAAAAAAAAAAAAAAAAGGAAATACAGTACTGTAAAAGCATAAAACTACACTTACCAATGACGGCAGAATGCTGCTGGATTTTGATATCAAAACTCAGCACCAATGCACAGACATGGACGCACCTTGCATCCATCCTTGCCAGCAACTTTCATCTTTTCCTGCAGCTCAGGCTCTTCAATTTCATTCCCTTCCTGCATGGAGAACACCCTTGCGTGATGGAGCTCACATCCTTGTATACAGTAACTGTATGATGTTAATCCCAAAACACCTAAAATAGGTGGCAAAGTACAGCAAAGGTCGGACCCAGTGCGTAGGCTTGAGCCGTGTTTTTGGTCCGTCCCATCATCCAAGCACCGTCCTTTGGATTACGACACCCAATCCAATTAACACTTGCTGAAATGTGTGTTATACTATACTCTTGTGATATTGTTTGCAATGTTTTGCAATTGATTATTATTTCGGCTTCCTACCAAGCTTTTGTGTTTTTGAAGCAGAAACCAATCCTTTTTCAATTGCGACAAAAACGGAGATTCGTATCCAAGACGGTTGCTTGGGGACTACATAAACACCGCTCAGCAGCTGACAGCCTCACGCTGGTTTCCGCGACCTTTGCTTTAACTTTGGCCACCTATTTTAACGTGTTTTTTGGGATTACATCATACAGTACTGTTTTTCAAGATGTCAGCTCCATCACGCAAGGGTGTCTCCAGCAGGAAGGGAATGAAATTGAAGAGCCTGAGCTTGCAGGAAAAGATCAAAGGACAAAAATACGACTTTATGCGACTGACGATATGCAGAGTGTAAGCGAAGAGATGCCAGTTATAACATCAATATGCCGAGATACATTATTTTTTGCCAACTTTCTGTTTACATGTTCACAGAAGAGGGTTTGTGAGGCATGATATGCCGAGTGAAAAACCATGAGATGCAGTTTAGGTGAGGCGGTAGCAGAGTGGTTAGCGTCACCGAGTGGCGTTCTCGAAGACCCGAGTTCGATCCCGATGTGAGACCCATAAATCCACTTGAAATCTTTTGCACCGTCGAGTGGCCTAAGAACACCCACATGCCCTGTCCATTAACTCTAACCTTCGACTGTGAGAGCATGGGAGTTCACAAGGGGCGGCATGAGGCCTCTAATCACAGGCGTCACTATAACAATCCTGCCTGCGCCACCACGGGCGCGGGCGGGCCAACCATCACAGCCCTCGAGTGAGCCTCCAGGGCCTATCATTCCACCCCTGGAGCTCACTGCCTACATGTGCTATGGGCATAGGTGTGTGTGTGTGTGTGTGTGTGTGTGTGTGTGTGTGTGTGTGTGTGTGTGTGTGGGGTGGGGGGGTGGGGGGGGGAGGGTGTAAAAAAAAAAAAAAAAAAAAAAAAAAAAAAAAAAAAAAAAACATTAGTCTTTGCCATGCCGAGTTATATCAAATTCCGAGTTATACAGTGCCGAGTTATAAGGGTTTTACTGTATAATCAAATACTTAAATATATTCATAAGTGATATTACAATTGCAATAGAAATGTAATATATTTGGTATATATGTCATATAACACAAAAAGAGTCTTTTAGGAGCCCTATTGCAGGGCATGAATACGAACATTTTCTCAGTCACTCTCCACATCGCCTCGGTGTGGACCTCGTTGAGCCTCGCTCTCCCACAGCCTCAACCACGTGCAGATTTATGAGGAAGAGACTGCAGCCTCCCACACTAACAGATATCATGGCAGCTATCCACAACAATCATGTCGTGACTGATGAAGGAGGCATATACTGCGTTAATACGCGAATACTATCAACATAAGAGGGGCGATAGGGGCGAGATGCACTAGAGGATGAGTCACAACCAGCATTCATCGAGCTTTAGGCAAAGAATAATTGGTATATAAGGAAACGTAGATGTAGGTATGTACACACATGTGCATGAAAGCATTAAACATCCTCGACACACATCGTGAAATGGCTGTGTAACAAATAAATATTGAAATAATATTTCCAAAGCGCCCTAAACATTTCAGTTTGATATCAAGTCCATCCATAAGTTAGAAAACGATGCTAGGCCATTCTAGGAGCTCAAAGCAATAAGATATAGATGTGTAATACTGACAGTCACGCTACTACTCTTTGCTGTGCCTTCAATAATGTCAACCTTAACTATGTTCCTTGAGCCTCTGCAAGAGGTAATAAAGTGTACGACACTTTTACTCCCGCCAACATCTAGAAAGTGTTTTGGCAGCGCTACAATCGTATTTTGTGATGGCAAGCAGGGGCGGGGCTTTTTTTTAAAAGAGTAAAATTTTGCACAATTCTGCCGCCACAAAATACACATATAATATATAAATAAAAGTAAGAATTATAAATGAAAATAAAATAAATATATAAATAACAAAATATAAATAATAAATTAAAGTAGACTATTATATATAATCCTTGTTATTATTTATATGTGTGTAAATAGTAATTCTTTACTGTCTTTGGATGGAATGTTTACATTTTCCGCCACTCAGGCATACCAACAGTAACGAATCTGCCGTCTTTGTTTCGTTGGGATCCTTACCAGGTTAGGGAGCTCCTGGTTCACGAAAACAGCCACTGAGAAATCGGATCTCGTTGTTAGTAAGGAATTTTACCAGGTTGGTAAGGCTTTTGGTTAGGGAGCTTACCAAAAGACTGAGAAATCGGCCCTTAGATTGAGAAGATCAATAATGAAAAATAGAAAAAAGTGGGTGATTGGCCTACCAATCAGTTTTTGTTTTCCACCCATAGAGAAACCATGTAGTGGGCTCTCAAAGATAGTCAAAGTAGTCTGTAATCACTCCTGAAATAAGGCAAGTGCCCTCAATATATAATATAAAGAAGAAAAAAAAAAAAAAGGAACTAAAACGTGATTTATTGACTTTGCGTAACCATGGTTCCTCTCGTGCTTGTGTGTAAACCACAATGATACGTATGCGTACGAAACATAGTGCCTACTTACCTCTGCACTACCTCGAATATGTGTGTCCATCCAAACAAGTTGCTGAGAGCACTTGCAAGTCGCCCGCAAAACTCCAATACGGCAATAAAGTCTACAAAAATCATACACAGCTTTTCACCACCCAGCCGGATCTTGAAGGCCCAGTTTTCACCAAAATTTGGTCGAGGTGAGCGTTTTTTTTTTTTTTTTTTTTAATTCGCATCCCCATCGATTTATTAAATAAAAGAAAATTGAAAATCGTCTGGCACTGGAAAAGTCACCTGATTCCAAACTTGCTGGCACTTAGGGGGTTAAGAATCTTCTTATTAAGAATAGATTTAAAACTTTAGAATGGCAGGAAGTCAAAGCTATAGGATGGTAGTTTGAAGGATTAGAACGGTCACCCTCCTTAGGAACAGATTGAATGTGAGCAAACTTTCATTAAGAAGGAAAGGTAGAAGTAGATAGACAAAGTCAGAAAAGTTTGACTAGGCAGGGTGCAAACACAGAAACACAGTTTATGAGAACAATTGGAAGGACTCTGTCAGGACTAAGCCTTCCGAGGATCTAGGCCAGAGATTGCATAGAAAGCATTATTGCAAACGATCTCAATAACAGGCCTAATATAGTCAGGAGGAGAAGGAAGAATAGGCCCTTCATCATCCAAAGTGGAATTTTGAGCTACGGTTTGAGCACAGAGTCCAGCTTTAGAAATAGATTAAATGGCTGTGGAGTCATCTGAGTGAAGCATAGGAGGGAAAGATGAAGAAGAAAATTGTTAGAGATGTTTTTGGCTAGGTGCCAGAAATCACGAGAGGAATTTGATCCAGAAAGATTTTGTCATTTTTTATTGATGAAGGAGTTTCTGCTAAGTTGAAGAATAGATTTGGCATGATTATGTGCAGAAATATTAAGAGTATGAGTTTCAGAAGATGGATGGTTATGGTACCATCTGTGAGCTGCTTCTCTCTCTTGTAAAGCATGAGAACAAGGTTTTAAACCAAAGTTTGTGGGCTTTAGGACTAGAGAAAGTCTGTGGAATGTACGCCTCCATGCCAGAGACAATGACCTAAGTTATGCGCTCTGCACAAAGAGATGGATCTCTGACACGGAAGCAATAATAATTTCATGGAAAATCAGAGTAGTAGCCTACTGCCTTAGGTCCTCACACCTAGCTGAGGTGTAATGCTAGAAGTACCTCCGCTTAGGTGGGTCCTAAGGCAGCACCGGAGTGTTAGGACAAGTTACGGAAATATAATTGTGATTAGAGGAGCCCAATGGAGAGACTAGTTTAACAAGAGTAAGCTGATGGGTAAGAGGTTAGGAAAAGGTCAAGAATGTTGGTCGTGTCTCCAAGGTGGTCAGGAATTTGAGTAGGGTGCTGCACCAGCTGCTCTAAGTCATGAAGGTTAGCAAAGTTGAAGGCTTGTTCACTAGGTTGGTCTGTGAAAGAGGATGATAGCCAAAGTTGATGGTGAGCATTGAAATCCCCAGGAACGGAGACTGCAGCAAAAAGAAAATGAGTTAAGATGTGCTCCAATTTTGTAGTTAAATAGTTGAAAAACTTTAAATTGTTTGAGAAGTTAGGTGAGAGATATACAGCCAAGATGAATTCAGTAAGAGAGTGATATTGAAGTTGAAGCCAGATGGTAGAAAATTCTGAGGATTCATAACTGTGGTTGTTGCCTCCGTGGTGTAGTGGCTAGCGCGCCTAGCTACAAATCTGCGGGCCCTGGTTCGAATCCGGGCCAGAGCAAGTCAGCGGCCAGCCCAACCAGCTGTTCATCCTTCCTTTCGGGGTGGATAAATGGGTACGTCGGGAAACCTGTGGAAGGTAATTGTGGTAACCCAGATGTCACACTAGCCCTGTGTCCCGGGGTAACGGTTTGTCACCCACCACAGGCTCAAAGGCTAATGCGACGGAGATGAGCACCGAGGCCTCGTGCAGCATAACTTATGCCCCCAACTTTACTTTACTTTTATAACTGTGGGTGCGAGAGCAAATTATGTCATTGCTTATATATATATATATATATGTAGTGCCCACATTGAATGTGTACTCTACAGTAGGGTGTCCCAAAATGCAAAAGTTTTGAAATGTTGCACGCTCGTGTGTTATTCCGGTTCTCTCATAGTAAAACAGTATTGCGTTGAAATTTTGGGCGAATTGAGTAATATTTAGGGGTCCCGACAAAGTGAACATTTAGGTGACGTGACTCGAATTTCAGGATTTTTCTAAATTTCCACTTTTTTTCTCCCTCAGGTTATCAACATGGCAACAAGAGCCGCTAGTAATCTTTGGCTGATCGACAAGGCTCCAATCGATGAAATCATCGGAGCCCGGCTACCATCGAAGGAGCAGGTCCTCCTCCGCTACTACCACCACCACCGGGAGATGAGATAGGGAAGACCGGGAGCAGCAGCAGAGCGCAGAGCAGAGCGGGAGCAGGAAAGCGGTGGTGGAGAAGGTTCTCCCCTTCTGGTCGCGCGCCGGGATTCCGACAACTACAGTAATACACGCCGGCACGAAGCTGTCAAAGCTGGTAAAGGCGTACAATGACCTCAAGAAGAACAAGAACAAAGACAGGCCAAAACATCGTATGGATGAGGAGATTTTCAAAGGAGACCTCCAAGAAATCTTCGACCTCGCACACTCCTCCTCTCTCCAACGGGCAGACGTGATGGACGAGGAAAAGGGAAAGTTCTACGGAGTCAGAGAGAAGACAGAGGGGAATCATTCATGGCTGGAATTGACCTCGTGCCCGCGAAGAAGGTGGAGAAGCAGGTCGAGCGGGGAAAACTCGACTCAAGCGGCTCCGGGAACGTGAAGACAGCGACATTGCCAGGCTGACTGCAAGGGCGGAAATCCCAAGCCAAAGCAGTAGCAGCAGCAGCAGTCCTGTGTCGACGACGTCATCACCGGCTCGTGGATCCCGAAGCCAGAGGAAAAACTCAAACAGTCGCCATCGATCTCCGTGAAGGATCTTAACCTCATTTCAACTTGGGATCGAGAAAGTTGTCGGTGCGGGCAAGCAACGTCAACGTTCGCAGCTACCGCTCAAGTTCTTGGAATGGACATTGAGAGTATGGCTGTCTCGAACAGCACGGTCCATCGAGCACGAATTGGGGGGAGAGAGCAAGCCACCGAGAAGTTTGGGGAACTGCGGAACCAGGAGATACCTGAGAGGTTGGTCCTGCATTGGGAGGGAAAAAAACTCCTCCCGTCCCTCTCTGGCGATACGGAGGACCGCATCGCCGTCCTCCTCACGGGGGGAAGATGACGCCGAGTTCCTTCTTGGGTCCAGGCAAGCTCGGATTCGACTGGCAGAAACGTGGCTGCAGTGGTCTTGAAGGAGGTGGACGAAGCGGGCATCAGGGACAGATCATCGCCTTCCGTTTCGACACCATGGCTTCGAACACTGGCATGGTGCAAGGTGCTTGCATCGGATTGAGCAAGAACTCGGACGAAGCTTGCTTTGGTTGGCCTGCCGCCATCATGTCCCGGGGTGATCCTCAAGGATGTCTTCGAAGGCTCTTCCTCTGGTCCCTGACATTGGAATCTTCAAACGACTCCGTGATCGATGGTCCTTCGTGGATTCCTCGCCGAGAGAGACGGTGGAAACATCGGAGGGACCTCGTAGAGTTCTTGCCCCCCAATGACACTGGCCAGCAAAGCTGAAAAGGGCGACGCATTGGCCTTTCCCGAAGAGGCCCCTGTTTTCGAAGACCTCCCAGGGAGGACTAGAAGAACTTCTCCGTCTCTCCTACCTGTTCCTCCCCGGTGGAAGGTCCAGCCAAACCATTCCGCCGTCCGGGGCTCTCCCTCAGCCCGGTGGATGGCAAGGCCATCTACTGCCTCAAGCTTCAGATGCTAAATCCCAGCTGTGCTGACTGTCGAGAGAAGGCCGGGGTGGAACGAGTGGCCCTCTTCGTTGCTCGGTGTACTGCAAGCAATGGCATGAGGCACCGATCTCTGTGAAAGCTCCGTTGAAAGACGTGTTTCTCGAGATCCTCAAGACATACCCTGACCAAACCGTTGCCAAGGCAGCAGAACAAGCCTGCGAGCCACCGTTTGGGACGTTCGAGGAAAACGCGGGACTGGCTTTTGACTCAAGGATTGATGTGGAGGAGAAGAAGCAGATGTCAAGGCATTGGACAAGCCCGCCTCGAAGAAGGAAAATCAAGCGATTGAGGGAAAAAAGATGACGAGGTCTTCCCCTCTCGCCTTCGTCACTTCGAAGACACGGTCTTTTCAAAATCGACGGGACGAGGGCTTCCTGGCAAAGGACCCGGCATGTGGGAGGGGACGAAACCCATTCAAGGACGTCGGAAACGGGCACTTGGGGGCCCCGAGTGGTCAACGATGCCACGGAGCGGGGCATCCCTAGTCCAGCGCTACTGGGGTTTCCCCGAAGTCGGCCCGCACACAGGAGAAGTACTCCTCCAGTTAGTCCCCACCATCGGGGAAATTGGGCGGGAAAAGAAGGAGGAACCTTCAAAAGAAGGCTTTCTGAATGGAAAAAAATGAAAACGCTGTTTTGGTTTCCCTTTTAAAATTCTTTCTAAAAAAATTGGATGTTTTTTGAGTTTTTCTTTGTTTTTGAGGTTATTAGAAAAAATTTTTCAAATTTTTCGCGACCCCTAATATTCTCCAAATTTCTCTAATTTCACAGGAACTCTCTTATGCATGTGTGACAGAAGTAAAACACGAGCAAGTAAAAAACATGTTTCTTTTTCCCCCTATGATCTTGGACACCCTACTCTACAGTCCTGGTTACTCTCTGCCACCCCCCACATCAATTGGGGAAAAAAAAATATAAATGAATTTAAAATAAAAGATGTAAGGAAAAAAAGGTAAATACTGTTTGAAACAAATAATAATTCATAATAAATAATCATTAATATATTTCTCCCTTTGCTTGTAATAAATTTTAATAATTTATCATTCACATTGTCTTAATTCTAATTTTATCCCCTAACGATACGCACGCGTAGTGCTCAAGGGCCCTTATCCTAATGTAGTTTTCTATCTTGGTAACTTCGGTTGCACTTTTTAAACCCATTAACGTTTCGCATGTAAGTGCTCAGTCGTATCCTAAGGGAGTTTACTATCTCTGTAACATTCGGTTGCACTGTTACCACTTTAACGTACGCACATACAGTGCTCAAGCCGTTGTCCTATATAATGTAGTCTATCCCACTTCCAAAGTTTCCTTCCCCTCATTTTTCTGTTCCCTTCTCTCTCCTTGGCCTCACACGGTGGCTGTAATACGCTGTAGCTGCCACCCTTGCTAAATTTGTGACCGCTGGCCACCCGGTCCCCCCAGCGGTCCTATTGGGACCCTAGGTAATATAAAATTTATTAGTCCCTATGTCAAAAAAAGGAATCACCTAGTCCCCAACATCTCTACCCTATAAACCTTCTCCTACTAACCTTACAAGGGCGAGAATATCACCTCCCACAGGGACCCTTAACTCAGCGAGCGTCTGGTTGCTTTTTAAGGTATCCTAATGTTGAACTCCCCTTCTCACTTCGTTTCGCTACGTGGCTAATTACTCACTGGCTTAAAATATAAGCCTTTCTCCCTAACCAGTGATTCAGGACTGGAGGTTGGAGGAAATTACTCGTTAGGGTTATTGATACTTATAAGTTATTTCATCTCTTCCCCTATTAATGTAATTTCTCTCGTTACATAATACAGCAGCCAGCTTTGTTTTGAAAATGAGGATAGAGAAAGTAAGAGGTAGCAGAAAAGGGACTGCTGTCAGTATTCACAGACACCTAGGTTTTGATGAGGAAAAGAAGATGAGAATTAGAGGAGGAGGGGTGATGTTCCACAGATTGGAAGATTGAGCATATTAGCGCACCAGGTAGTGACTGTTACTGATGGTTGCTGGTTTCACACGTATTACATAATGAATACCTACTTTTGGATGCAATGCTTTGAATTTTGTCAGTAAGCAAGGGAAAGTGATAATATTGTAAATATGTTAATGCTGTTAAGTATATCTCTACATATGTCTTTCAGGACTGTGCCACCACTGCCACCAATATCCCTTGCTGTCAGTGTCCTGTTGCACAAGGCCAGAAAGAGGGATCAACTCCTACCTTTACCTGCAAGTACTTAGTGCCATTTGCCCCAGAGTGGCACAGTTTTTTCTGTCCAGTGAAAGAAAACACCCCTTACCTTGGTCTTTTTTACCCTCCTCACCAGGCAATTAGGGACTATGAGAAGTACCTGGCAAAGGTGAGACAGCAACAGTACAGTTACCAGGAGGAGGGAATTAGAGTCCCAGACCAGACATACCAACTCCATTATGTATATGGAGAACAGGTAATGATGGGTAAGGACATGGGTGGAACAGTGGTGGAAGGACCACTGGTGCTCCCTCAGCCTGTGATGGAAGGTGTTTGTGTGGACACTTTTCCTGTGCATTTCCTGGAGAACCTTGACCATAAGTGTTTCACTATCATGTCTCCAGAAAAGTGTGAGTCCGAAGCAGCCTTGAGTTTGGCAAGCTACCTCCAGCCATCTGGTGGGGTCTCCTCAGGCTCTCCCTCAGGCTTTCTACAAGTCATCGGGAACCTGAGTAGTCTGGACCTTGTGAATGCCTCTGTAGAATATAAGTGGATGGAAGATATTACAAATTTCATTAAAGTGCAAGGAGGAGGAATACCCACTGCCTGGGCTCAAAACACCACTACCAACCTGGAGGGGAGCAGACTGCCTTACCTTGACATGGAAGCTGGCTGGTGCAACAATGTTGTGTTAGCTGTGGAATACCAGTTGGCATGGGAAGGGCCAGGCATAGTTGATATTGCTGCCACTTTCACTCTGGGTAATATTCCAGTGTTTCCAGAACAACGGGAGGATCCATGCACAATGGAGAAAAACCAAACATGTTCTACACCACCAGAACATAAGCTTCCCCCTTTCTCGGCCACACCTCTGGTATTTCTCCTCCAGCATTTCATGGTCGACTTCCACCACAGGGATACCTCCAGTAATGCCTCATGTGACCCCAGTGATCATATCCCTGAAGTGGATGATGTGGTGCTCCTGGGCCTCTCAGAAAGGTCTGGGAAGCCTGGGTACCTAGTGGGGAGGCCCGTCCTGGCTGGCTATGTCATGTGAGTTTCAGTTGTATCATCACTTTTCTCAAGTATTATTTTTTTCATATTAAGTTTTAAGTTGTATATAAGTACGTATGTCAGAAAATCAGTGTATTGTAAGGCGTAATATTTTTTTTCTATTTCTGTAGAGGTTCGTTCATCTGACCTTAATTAGAGCAATGGTAGGTCATATCATTTGAATGGGTAGATGATTGGGCATGTACACATACATATGTCTTGTTTTTTTCCGTCCAAGAAAGTGGCTTTGTTACAGAGCTATCGGCACTGAAACCAAACTAATCCAAAAAGCACTGATGGACATGTAGTGTAGTGATAGATAGGATTTAAAAAGGCAGGCTGTTGAAGCTAAATGTATAAAGAAGAGAAGCAGGAGGAATCTTCAATCACTCTTTGGTTGTGGTGGGGTATAAAGTATTCTATGGAGTACTTGAAGTTTTTAGAGTACTGTACTCAATAAAAGGTCATAAAGCTTAGTAAAAAATCTTGACTAGAAATTTCACATCTAATCTCTTGCTAAATCAGCTTCTATGAAGTTTGGTGTCCTGTGGCATCTGCGTCAATTTTTTTCTCCCTCCCTGCGGCTTGCTCTGTACAAGGGCCTTATCTGCCCATGTATGGAGTATGCATCTCATGTTTGGAGGGGATCCACTCATACAGCTCTCCTAAGCAGGAAGCAGTCAAAAGCTTTTCACCTCATCAATTCCCCTCCTCTAACTGACTGTCTTCAATCTCTCAATCACCGCTGCAATGTTGCCTATCTTGCTATCTTCAACTGCTATTTGCATGCTCAGTGCTCTTCTGAACTTGCTAACTGCATGCCTCACCCCCTCCCACAGCCTCACTGCACAAGATGTTTTACTTACTCGCATCCATATTATGTCCATCTTACTAATGCAAGAGTTAACCAGTATCTTCACTCCTTCATCCATTTCACTGGTAAGCTCTGGAACTCTATTCCTGTTTCTATTTTTCCACCTTCCTATGACTCTAATTTTTTCAAAGGAGGAGTTTCAAAATACCTCCCAAATTAAATTGAGATATGCATCCCTCAGAGGGACCCACATTTTTTTTTTTTTCAGGTACAAGAGCACAGAGGAGGAAAACAGTACAACTGATGGTCTGCTGTCTGTGTCTGTAAATGACTCTACAGGACTCTATTTGTGGAGGCCAGGTGAGGGCAGTTTGTTGTCTTATATGCCATTTGGACTAGACGATGAGGGCAGAAAATGCAGCTTTGTGAGATCTAAACATAAAACAAGAAAACCTAGACACATAGATATTGATGTTAGAAGTTGTTTTCCTGATAGATATAGTGATATTTGGTATAGATTGTAACTGTAAGGAATTTGAGCTTGGAACAACCACAACTTTTTAAACAAATTAGTGCTCAAAAAAAATATTGGGTCTCTACCCTTTAAATTACTGGTAGAAAGTGTTCAAAATTGTTTGCAGTTCATTTCATAATTTTGTAGCCTATGTAGCAGACCAGATTGCAGATACGTACCTCGATGCTGGTACAGTTGAGTGGCGAGTGGTCAAACCATTGCTCCATATTTCTCTCTTTCTCCTTATCTCTGCTTTCTGATGCTACCTTTTCTTTATCCATCATGATAGGTTTTACCTTAAATGAGGAAACAGTCATTTTGGCCAGAAAAGTTGAAAAATATATCTTCACAAACTCACAAAAGAAATTACGATGCATACTGGTTGGTCTTTAGCACCAATACTGGAGAACTGTAACTCGTAAATGCCAGTGGTCCCTGGCGGTTTTAACTCAAAGGTTGGTCTACAATAAACCCTCGCGTATCCAGACTAATTGGGCCAAGGAGTGGTCCGAGTAATGCAAGAATCCGAATAATGCAAGGATTTGAAGAAAAAAAAAAAAAAAAAAAAAATTATGTAAATACAGAACCTTTCCAAGTCATGCAAATATCACTAAACATAAGATAAATAATGTAAATAAATAGATCTATAGTGCTGAGTGCTGGCTGAAACATCCTTCCAAGAACGAGCCAGGTTGAAAATGCCAGATTTGAGATCATACTTGCGCAGGTTGTCGAGTGTCAGCTGGCCAACATCAACATCCCTGTCCATCAATCACCACCATTACCTGCTCTAAAAACCTTCGCCGGTACAGCCGTTTCATAGCCACGATAATACCCTGGTCCATTGGTTGAATGAGTGAAGTCGTATTAGGAGGCAAATACAAGACCCTGATACAACCTTTATCACCAACCAACTCACTCTCGACAGGATGCGCGGGTGCATTGTCGAGGAGAAGGAGAGCTTGGACTCGGTTGCGGCTGTAGTGCAGGACTTCCTTCCGTCTGAAAATTAATAATCTCTGGCACCAGATGTTTATAAAACCAATCCTTGAAGAAGTAGTAAACCAAGCCTTCTTTGAATGGTCATAAACAACTGGGAGATTATTCATTATCCCACGGAGACAACGCGGCTGTTTTGACTTGCCTATCACCACAGGAGTCAGGCGGTGAGTGCCTACAGCATTAGCACAACACATCACAGACACGCGCGACTTGCACCGTTTTCGACCGGGCACAGATTTCTCCTCACTGGCCAGGGTATTCTCGGGAATTGAGCAATAGTAAAGGTCTGTTTTGTCAGCATTGTAGATTTGCTCAAGCAAAAGATTTTCCTTCTTAATCAAATCCTTAAATGTCTGCCGAAATTCCTCTGCATGCTCTTCCGAGGCATCCAAACTTTCACCACAAGACTTACGCTTGGTAAGACCATGTCGAAGTTTGAAACGATAAAGTCAACCATCAGATGCTTTGAAATTTGGCAGACCTATCTCTCCAGCAAACTTCTCAGCAGCCATCTTCATCTCCGAACAACGAACCATCACACCCCTAGTACGATGTTGCAAGAACCACTGCTTAACACATTGATCTAATTCTACTGACAAAGGTTTAGCCATAACCTTCCTTATGCCTTTTCTTCCAGTCTTAGAAGCAAAAGAAAACTCAGCAGAATAACCCAAGAGCTTATCTTTAGATCTCCTAATATCAGAAAGGGTAGACTTAGCAAGATCATACTGTGCCATGACCCTAGAACTAGACCAACCTTCGTCAATCCTTTGAAGAATTTCCCGCTTCACCTCCGGAGACAATACCTTTTTTGATCGCTTCACAGGTGGGGGATATCAGGAATACAGCCAGGATAAAGCAGAGGAACAACAGCACCTCCAGGAGGCCAGGAACAGCCCCAAAAGCCACAAACTCTTTCGCCATTGTCCGAACACAGACCGGGTAATGAGGTGTTTACCATAAGAAAACAGGTGCACGACTAAAAAGCAGTGTTGCAAAATTTACATAAATCTGAGAAATTCGGGCAAAAAAAAAAAAAAAAATCTGTAGATAATATAGTCTAATCAAAGTAGCCAACAACCCTAAAATAATTGCAACATATTGTTTTATGGTGTTTATTTGTTCTTTAATGTGTGAACAACAATACAGGGAAAGTTTACCAATACAGTAAACCCTTCCTGCTCACGGGCTTCAGGCTCGCGGATTTGATTACTCGCGGGTTTTCAACCCTTTTTTTTGTCCTTTTTTTTTTTTTTTGTCTTTTTTTTCCTCCCTCCCAATTGCTTGCTCAATACAGGGGCCTTATCTGCTCATGTATGGAGTATGTCTCACATGTTTGGGGAGGATCCACTCATACAGCTCTCCTAAACAGGGTTGAGTCAAAAGCTTTTCGTCTCATCAACTCCTCTCCTCTGACTGACTGTCTTCAATCTTTAAATCACCGCCGCAATGTTGCTTCTCTCGCTCTCTTCTACCGTTATTTTCATGCTCACTGCTCTTCTGAACTTGCTAACTGCATGCCTCCCCCCTCCCACGGCCTCGCTGCACAAGACTTTCTACTCACTCTCATCCCTATTCTGTCCATCTTCCTAATGCAAGAGTTAATCAGTATCTTTACTCTTTCATCCCTTTCACTGGTAAACTCTGGAACTCTCTTCCTGTTTCTACTTTTCCACTTTCCTATGACGTAAATCTTTTCAAAAGAAGAGTAACAAGACACCTCCCGAACTAAATTGGCTCATCCCTGTTTTTATTTTATTCTCTTACTGTCTTCTTTATAGGGACTGGTAACTAAGCGGGCTTTGTGTTACTCATTTTTGTTAAAAAAAAAAAAAAAAAAAAAAAAAAAAATACTATGGGGTAAATGAATGACTAATGTCATGCTCGCGGATTTACGATACTCGCGGATGTCTCTGTTCCCTAACCCCCGCGAGCATGAAGGGTTTATTGTATTGGGTTACCGGAAATGGGTCAAAATGGCGTCATACAAAGATGGCGACCAATGCTTCATATTTCCATATTTCACATTTCCCCTTCATCATCTGATACTGGATCTTGACGACGTGTTGTAACAATGGCCATTTTGGCATTGTCCACATGCTTGAGAACAGTCTAGTCCATGCTTTCGGCAAGTACAACAGTGTGTGTTGCAAACACTGGAACAGCTGCAGCGAATAATTTTCAGGAGTGTTTCTGGTGCGGGTGCAGTGTCCGTCATCACTGGAACTAGTCTGTTGGTTTGTAGGCTCCACCCCCATTTAGTGACGTCAATATTCTCACCCTTGCCCATCCATTGCATTACCTGGAGATAGCTTCTCAGAGAATGATACTTTGTAGCCGAAGATGTTGGAGGCAGTCGTTCGGGTGTCACGAAGCTTTTGGCCGCACTCACTTTTTTGTAAAGACGGGTGTATCTGACAGCAGATAGGTTGTCCCCAGGTTTGCCATTGAACATAGACACTATGAGTGCACACCCAGAGTCTACAATAACATCCATGTCTTGTCCAGGTGTACTAAAGATCTTTGCACAACTTTGCAGGATTGGATCACCTTTTATCAGCTTGTGCAGAGCAGACTGCTTTCCAATTCCAAATATCCTGGAAGTGGTGTCGCATCCTGTGAACGCATGCAGAAACAGCAGACTTTGACAGATCTCGGTACCTAGAACCTGCTTTATGACCTTTATGTCATACACTACAGTAGGACTCCCTTTATCTGAGCGGAAGTAGAGCTTTGTACCATCGCTCGGAGATGCGTAATGAAGCAGTAGCACTAACAAATCCGTGTCCTCGCCTATGAGCGTGGTAGTTTTTTCAGATGACATTGATACTGCTGTCCTCACAATGTCCAAGTCAGCATCTCCCATAGCATGTATCACATGACATCCTCTGATTTTTATGCGATCGGCAATCATGTGGATCGGTGTCTGTTTGTTCTCGTTATTGGAAAGGAAATCCTCCATCTTTCCAGTGAATTTGGTTGTTTCAGTGATATTCACCTTATGACCCTCACGATTTTGTCCCCGTCGCTGATGTGTATTGTCCTTCGTACTTGGACCACCACTGTAACCATCGAAGACTACCGTAGCCTTGCCATAGTGTTTCACAGTGAATGCTGCATAGTCGTTGGCAATGGAGGTGTAGGTCCATCAGACCACTTCAGCCGACGAAGAAGGGAACCTCCATCTAAGACATTGTGTTCTGCTTCAGGAGCAGCCTCCAGGACCGCTTCATCCGAAATGGCTGTGACATGGGCTTTAAGAGCGTGCATCAGTTGTGCTTTGTCTGCCTTCCGTAAGACCTGTTTTGCTTCAAAGAGTGCTTGAGGATAAGGCGAGAGTTCGTAGTTCATGATCTCATCGAGTGAAAGTTCTGCAGTTTGAGACACTACGAGAAACCTTTGGAACAACAAAGCTGAGTCTATTGCTCTGTCTTCAGCAATTCTGATTGTCGACGCTGATGCCAAGGTCTTTGCCTTCATATTCCTTCTGTATGAAAAGGAAAACACCGACTGTCCTTCCATCTTTGCTAGTGTTTCCTTGCCGATAGTAAACAGGTCATGGACGTTCACATCCTCATTTGCGTTTACACCTGTTATAATATTGTGCAAAGATGCTTCATCAGCAAAAGGAGAAAATGCTTGTAGTTTGTCTGCAATTTTCTGCAGGTCTTCATGATCTCTTCTCACCCATGTGAGAGGGTTGCCTCCACGAATTAATCTGTTTTGACACAGCTGAATTCATCAAAATCGGCACTACCGGGTGATTTTATTATCTCATTGCCACAGAACAAACAGTGCGATTTACTGTTGAAAGGTCCGACAGAAACACACGCACTCCTTTTGACAGGTTGAGGTGGTTGTAGCTTGGCTTTCTTGAACAAGTATATTTGCTTCTTGTTAATATAGCTCACTCTGCATCTTTTATGCACCTCGGTACCAGCAACTACCACGATACTGTCGCCTCTGTCGATGCTGGCCTTGTTGATTCCTTCAGCCCCCTTTTCACCAAACACCACCGTTTCACCATCTATCTCACTGCCACATAAAGGACAATTTTCTCGACTTGCCATCTTCTCATGCTCTGAAATGCAAAAGAAATTAATTAACATTAATTTCTTTTGCATTTCAGAGCATGAGAAGATGGCAAGTCGAGAAAATTGTCCAAAGTAAAATCTAAAATCTGGAATGGCTGAATGAAAGCAATAACTTAACTCAGTGCATGTACCAACCAAATTGACGTCATTGCAGGATGACATCACGACATTATGACTGCGCCTATAATCTTTTTGAGAGCCCAGAATAATGGGGTTATTGTTTTTTAGACTTTTCCAAAGTCACTTGTTCACTGAAATGAACACTTTTCAAAGTACGGAAGAGCTAACCGCCTTCCTAACTGGAATATTAGGTGTTTCTAGTGGCAGAGGCGGCCATCAAGCATGACGCCATTTTGACCCATTTTCGGTAACCCAATTTTGGTAAACTTTTGTTGTATCGTTATTTACACTTGAAACAACAAAATAATGCAATAAAACAATTTCTTGCAATTTGTTTGGGGTGAGAGGGGTTCAGGTCATATTTTGACTGGACTAAAACAGTGGAAGACAGAGGAGTTGGCGGTGTCTTGCATCCGTCACGCTCCTTGACAAATTTCCTTTAATTCCCTCCTGGCGCTTCCTATGGGGAATGATTGAAAAAAAAAGATGTCTGGGAACTCACTCACGGCCTTAACTTCCTGCTTGCAGTTTTTCAAATCATTAGTCATTAATGGTCAGTGACCAGGACATATTGTTTCTTATCGTCAGTCCCGGCTTGATTTCCCAAAACGTCACCAAAACATTTTGGGAAAGTGTTTTCGCTCAGTTGGATATGGGGCCTAAGCCACAGTTGACTGCAGACCAGATCACCCGTATTCACAGCTTATATAAGATCGGTTTTAGTTCAAAAGAAATTGTAAGGGAGACTGGGTTACTCAACGAAAGGTTGAGCAGGTGAGTTAAGAAATCGCAAGACTTTACGGATGGAACGAGACACGCTCCTTACACACACTGTACGCAGTAACTGTGGGTTTATTAACTTTAATTATCTTGCTGTGTTGGTAGGAGATTTCACTAGCTGTCTTTTGATAATATTCAAAGTTTTCTTTGAAACTTTTTTCTTGCGTCCAGGACGAGACAAGTGCGTTAGACTTTCAACAGTTGGCGAGTAAAATATTTTCAAGACTGGCCTGTTTGTGTTTATGTACATTTTCTGTGGTCATTTTAGGGGGGGAATATTATGATCATGTGCGCATGTGTTTACCCATGGCGACGATGGAACTACGCCAACTACACACAAACCTCGTTTTCCCAGACTAATAGGGGGGAGCACAGGTCCGGGAACCGCAAAAGTCCGGGAATCGCAACAGTAAAAAAAAAAAAAAAAAAAAAAAAAGTCCGATGCCATTACCCACCCCCGGACGTTTATCCTACTCTAGAATTTACTGTCCGGCAACCGCCAATATCAACTACCCCGCCGCGGACTTTTACGTCCGCTGAGCATGCTGCCACCTGGCGGGAGGCAGCAGAAAGTGTTCAATAGTCTCAAGAGACGTTCCTGCACCAGGGGCAGTGGAGGTCAGGGGACTAACGGAGGCTGTGCAGGTGAACCGTGAGTGCCGTGTGCCCAAATGTAAACAATACGACCGCTGAGCATGCTGCCACCTGGCGGGAGGCAGCAGAAAGTATTCAATAGTCTCAAGAGACGTTCCTGCACCAGGGGCAGTGGGGGTCAGGGGACTAACGGAGGCTGTGCAGGTGAACCGTGAGTGTCGTGTGCCCAAATGTAAACAATACGACCGCTGAGCATGCTGCCACCTGGCGGGAGGCAGCAGAAAGTGTTCAATAGTCTCAGAGATGTTCTTGCACCAGGGGCAGTGGGAGTCAGGGGACTGACGGAGGCAGTGCAGGTGAACTGTGAATGTCGTGTGCCCAAATGTAAACAATACGACTGCTGAGCATGCTGCCACCTGGCGGGAGGCGCGGACACTGACCAGGGGTGACAGAAGACGCTCAGACCGCCGGACAACTTTGTCAATTTACGAACAGAACCAGGCATTTCAACGTAAAAAAAATTATTTAAAAAAAAAAAAAAAAAAAAAAAAATTGTCAGAGATTGACATATCCCCGGACCTCGGATTTTGTCCAGCAAATCCGATATCCGGGAAATGGAAGTCCGGGAAATCGAGGTTTTTGTGTACTTTGACCTCTACGTTCATAATTCAATTTTTTTGACGTAAATAACATTTAGGGATGTAATAATGAAATAATGCAATTATGATAATCAGGGCTTTCACATAAATTCTTGCCGCCCTGCCGTATTGTAAAAAAAAAAAAAAAAAAAAAAAAAAAAAGGGTCCGAATAATGTCGGAATCCGAATAATGACGGTCCGAATACGCGAGGGTTTACTGTACTGTGTTTTGGCTCCGCGACTCGCATTTTCATAAATCAATTTCGCGATAAATATTGATGCACCGCATCTGAATACCAAAAACTAAAGTTCTTCTGTTGTTCTACTAATTGTATGGATGACAGGCATTACGATTGAACGTTCTAAGATAGCAATTTAATGCAAATTACTCGCCTCGAGTATCAAAGCTTAATATATATTTTTACATGTATTTTGTAGCATATTTTATTGGGGGCAATGTTCACACTGTTTTCTAAGACAGTAGTGCTGCGTCTGGCAAGTGCTTGTCAAAATACAATAAGCAATGCTTTGAAGAAAAAAAAATATATAGAATGCCGAAATCGTTTTGTGATGAAAAGCGACCGAAGTCAGTGACGCCGAATCATTTCAAACTACCTCAACAATATCAGCAGGTGACGCCTTAGCAGGAAGAATATACTTGCTGCAGCATAATATAAAGCCACTTTACACGTGCTGTTTCTGATTTAGCAAGTAAATTATTTTACTTGCTAAAGGTTTTAGGGCTGCGACCAAGTAGGTTAAATACTGTAGGTGGAGGTGGCATGCCGCGCATTGCGGCGGGTGAAGCCGCTCGCCCCGCATTGGGGCGGGGAGATTTACTCAAAACATTGCGAGTTCACGCGTCGACTCATTGCACTTCCAGGCTTTCTATCTAATTGATACACAAAAATAACAGGAAAATATGACTGCCTAGGTATAGTTAACTTCTAGACATTCGTTATTGACTATATAATATCATAGAGTAACATTTCCATCGCCTCCTCCGATATAACCTCCTTGCATGGTTATATACATGTTTTACAGAATCAGGCTTCTGTACAATATACATATACAGTACCCTCCCGAGTTTCGCGCCTGCTTTATTCCCAAGGCATAGCGCTAAACTCGAGGATCGCGAAACTTGGGTATTGAAAACCCTGTAAAAATGCTTATTTAGTCCGGTGCGATGCGTAGTACCATATTTTACAGCTTATAAGACTCACGTTTTCCTCCTAAAAATACCCTGAAAAATACTAATGGTCTTCCAAGACGAATGTTGTAGTACTTCCTCAGTACTCAATACCTCAGTACTTACCTGTTACAAGTATTTCAAATACCATAAGACATTCAAATCACCTACGTAATCTGTCCTTTCGCTGGTATGTTTACATTCCCCCTTTTGGCGGCAGATTGCCACGATTGCCGCCAACATCTATCGTCTGCTAGTGTTGACGTATCATTTACCACTAAGCTGTCACGTATCTTAAAGTAATCGTCCAGACCATTCCATCATTCCTGATTTGATGTAGTTAGAGTATAGCCATTATCGAGTGTATCAACAATATGTTGTCACTTTTTGCATCCAGTCAGCCGTTTTTTAATAATCCGCAATCAAAATCTGTAAATTCCCCGAGCTTCGAAAACGCTGCTGGTAACTGGCAGACGATGCGCCATGGCTCGGTGACGTAAGAGGAGGAAGAGGCTCCTCTCCCCGCGCTGATCAGAAGAACGTAAACACAAGAGATAAATATAGTACTTGAAGATTTTTGGGTGTTTCTGATAGATTTTTTTTGCGATATGCCACATGCATGCATCCTTTATGGGTGCAGCAAGACAGCTGTGCCTTTCGAGAAAAGTTTGCACATGTTTCCGACTGATACGACAACGTTAAATGTGTTGAAAAGTTTAGTGCGGCGGACTAGGGCAGATTGGGACGGGAAGTTGAAATTTGCAAGGATTTGTACTGATACACTCACCACACACACACACACACCACACACACACACACACACCACACACACACCACACACACACACATTTTCAGATGGAGTCAACTATGGGAAATGGAGTTTAATGCTAAAAAGTGTAAAGTGATGGAAGTGGGCAGTAGCAAAAAGAAACAGAGAGGAAAGTATTCGATGGGAAATGAATGGATAATCAAAACAAAGGTTGAAAAAGATCTGGGAGTGTGGATTACGGACAATTTGTCACCTGAGAAGCACATAAACAAGATCACAGGAGATACATATCAGTTGCTGAGGAATATAAGAATGGCATTCAAATATCTGGATGAAGAGATGATTAAGAAATTGATAACATCTTTGATTCGACCAAGGTTGGAATATGCGGCAGTGATTTGGTCACCACATAAAAAGAAGGATATAAGGAAGATTGAGAGAATACAAAGAGCTGCCACAAAAATGGCTCCAAGCCTGAGAGATTTAACATATGAAGAAAGACTTTCAAGACTAAAACTCCCAACTCTTGAGAAAAAAAGTGAAAGGGGAGATTTTATAGCAGTGTATACTGTATAGAGCATCAATGGGTCTGGAAAAAACTGATAGAGAAGATCTGTTTCTGTGGGACGATAGAAGTGCAAGAGGTCATGAGAAGAAATTGAAAAGGACAACATGCAAGAGGGACAAAAAAAAATACAGCTTCCTGTATAGAAGCATAGAAGCCTGGAACAACCTTCATGCAAAAGTGATTATGCAAGAAGTATTCAGGACTTCAAAGGCAAGCTGGATAATAGTAGATTTGGAGACGGGACAGTACGAGCATAGCTCTTTTCCTGTATGTTACAACTAGGTAAACAACTAGGTAAATACACACACACACAACCAGACATATTGGGTTTAGAAGAAACGAAGCTGAGTGATTCTGAGGATGTGCCAGTTGGGGAGGCTCAATATAATGTATGGAGGCGAAACAGAAGTCAGAAAAAGGGAGGTGGTGTAATGGTGTTAACAAGGAATGATGTGGTAGTAGGGAATGTGAAAAAAGGAGAAGGTATGGCAGAGGTGTTGAAGGTAGAGTTGGTGATGAAAAAAGGAAGAATAAGAGACTTAGTACTCGTATACGTTCCACCTAAAACAAATTCCTGGGGGAGAGAAGAGTATGGAGACATGATAAGAGACACAGGCAAATGTTTAAAGAATACGATGAAAAATTGTGAGAACATAATTATGATGTGAGATTTTAACTGCAAAGAAGTTTGCTGGGAAGAATGGTATACTGAAGGAGGAGGAGACTCATGGGGTGGTATATTGTTGGATTTGGTAATGAATAACATCATGACTCAGTGGATTAAAGAGAATACAAGATTCAGAGGTAGTGAAGAACCATCAAGACTAGATCTACTATTGACGAAAGAACTGGAAGTAATTAGTAAAGTAAATTATCAGTGCCCACTTGGAAAGAGCGACCATGTACTTATTGAATTTGAAGTAAATGATAGCAAAAAAGAGGGGAGAAGAGAAGAACACAAGAAAGGAAGATACAATTATGGAAAAGCAGACTGACAGATTAAGAAAAATTTTCGGAGAGACAGACTGGAGTAGTTTCCATGCAACAAGGAGTACCCAGAAAAAATGGGATGAGTTCATCCGAATTTACACAGAAGGAATAAATATATATGTTCCAAGGATGGTTATCAGAGAAAAGAAAAAAAATGAATGTTTTAACAGAAAATGTGAATTAGCAAGACTAGAAAAAGAAAATACATGGAATAGTTGGAGGAAAAAAGGAGGTATCAACCTTTGGGAGAAGTACAAAACAACTAGAAATGAATATGCAAGAATCCGAAGAGAAGAAGAAAGTAACTATGAGAGAAATATAATAGAAAAATGTAAGAACGAACCGAAACTTTTCTATAGATTTATAAATGGAAAAATGAAAAACAAGGAAGGAATAGATAAGCTGAAGGTAGAAGGCATAGTGTATGAAGATGCATTACAACAGGCTGAGGTGATGAATAAGTGCTTTCAGACTGTATTTACAAGAGAAAGTGAAGTTAAAACGAAAAATATTATAGCAAAAGAAAATATAATGGAAGACATAAAAGTAGACGTAATAGAAGTAAAAAGGCTAATGGAAAGTCAAGATGTGAGAAAAGCCCCGGGTCCAGATGGAGTGTCGAATTGGATAATGAAAGAGTGCAGTAACCAACTAGCAGGAAAGTTGCATAGTGTAATTGAGAGTTCACTTAAGGAGAGCAGAGTCCCGCTTTATTGGAAAAGAGCAAATATTGTGCCAATTCACAAAGGATGAGACAAAGAAGAACCATTAAATTACAGGCCAGTATCATTAACAAGTGTAGTGGCAAAAATGTGTGAAAAAATTGTGAAGGACAGATGGTTGAAATATTTGGAAGAGACAAACATACTCTCAGGTGGCCAGTTTGGATTTAGAGGACGAATGTCATGTACAACTAACTTATTAAGCTTTTACTCGAGAGTGATCGATGTGACACAGGAAAGAGAGGGGTGGGTCGATTGCATATACCTGGACCTGAAGAAGGCATTTGACAAGGTACCTCACAAGCAGTGGTGTACCGAGGGGGGAGGGGGGCATGCTGCCATGCCCCCCCCTTTGGCAAAGAATAAATTATAATAAATTATATATTTATTATATATATATATATATATATATATATATATATATATATATATATATATATATATATATATATATATATATATATATATATATATATATATATGGGGCGCTGCGTGTAGAAAGGGGGCTAAGCGCCATTTTCAAAAAGCTGAGAAAATCGCCTTCAAAGTTTGGCGATTTTCAAAACAGTGCCATTTCAAAACGGTTCGATAGATTTTCATGAAACTTTCACCAAAGCATATTCAAACAGTGGTATAACAGTGGGTAATACAGCAATAATTTTAAAAGTGCTCCTTTAAGTGTTAAGTGCACTTCAGCAAAAATATCCACTTCAAAAAGTTGCAAAAATGACCAAAAAGGTACCCAAACACCAAATAAACCAATAAAAATGTCAAAATTTTAGTGTTTCAAGTAATTCATACCATTTCCCAATATTCCAGAACCATTGGTCCTACTTCAGGTAAGTAAAAAAAAGTGTAACAGTAGAAAAGCATTTGTTAGCACCTTTTACAACAGTATTATACCACAAAAATAAACATAAAAACGGCTAATGTTAAAATTTCTGATAAGGTAAAAAGAAAAGACAATGTTTGATTATTGTGTCGTCTGCTTTGTTCTTTTTTTTTATTTATTTTTTACATCTACCGACGTGTCCGCTCTGACGGTAGCCGTGTGACAGGAACATACTCCATGATGACATCCTCGGGATCGTCGACGTCTTCTTCATCACTGTCATGTTCTTGTGCTTGGGGGAGGCTTTGGCCCTGCGAGGTGAACACATTCTCCAGCCAGGCACGACCACGGTTGTCCAACAGGTTGAACAGCAGACGGAGATCCCGTAGTTTGGCTGGGGCCAGCCTCACACTAGCAGCATACTTTAGTGGGAAGTCCTCGTTGGCCAAATTGAAGAGTTGGGCTTGGTAGGGTGACCTGCCGGGCATCAGCCGCACTCGCTTATCAACCCCATCCGTCTCCTTGTCGAAGTTATACGTGTTCTTCATCACATAGCCCTCCGGGTACTGGGCATCGACGACGAGCTGCCGGGCCTTAGCAAACCCAACAGATTGGGTACGACGCAAAGTGCAGGCGGACTTCAACGCGCGGAGATCATAAAAATCAGTCCTCTCCATGACAGTTACATTATTCTCCTCCCCAACTGCCTTTCGGATGATCCTGAGGTAATCAGTTGGAGAGTAGATGTGGCTACATTTGCGTATTTTCTTCTCAATATGGCCAAATGCCCTGTCACACGGTAGGAAGGAGTGGCCCGGAACCATGAACACCAACTCCACCTTGTCCAGAGTTAGCGCGTGAATGAGACGGAGGGCCATGACGACAATGTTGCTGTTCTTATTTGACCGGCACAATTATCGCAAAATATCCTGAGGCGCTTGAATTGGTTGCCAGGGTCGGTAAGCTCAGATTCAAGCCACTTCAAGATGCAGCTACCAATTTCGTCAGAGCCCCTCCTTGCCGTCATCTCCTGCCAAACATACATGTTGCCTTTTTTCTTGTTTAAGTCGTAGACACAAGTTGTAAATCCACATCTTCCGCTTATAATAGGCAACACCTGTATGCAGACGAGGACAAGGGAGGGTCTGCTGGAGATCAATGCAAATAGTCCGGAGCTGTGAGTCAGGGGGGGCCACACGACTCTCCTTTTCTGCCGACGATAACAGCTGCTGTACCTCCTCTGCGAGCTTCTGGTGGTCCTCCAGGGTTTTGATGTCGGCATCAACATTAACTTCCTGCGTCTCCTTATGCGCAATGGTCGACTTTAGGAGCTCACAACGGTTGCAGAGATCTGTCTTTTGGGGGCCTAAATACAATGTTGTAGTCCCTCGTGAACACAGTCCTGTAAAATCTGGGGACTAACGCACCCTTCCCCTGTGTAAGTGGTCTCCATCCACTGGACATAATTTGCATGCAATTCCGTTATTGTTAGGCCAGTCTCCAAATATCGGCGGTGCGGGCTATGGGCCCGTGAATAATGGCTTGCAGTTACCACTAGATTGCCAATATGTTCATGAACGTGGTCCAAGGGTGGACCAACAATACTTTTGGAGTTACCCGTCCGCCCCCTTCGGTCCTGGGTGGGTGTTCCTGTTGGGGATAAAATCCGCTTGCCCATGAGGATCTGTAATTTCTTCCGGGTAATGCCATGAAGGGACATGAAGGCACTACGACACACACGGGTCTCTGTGTACCGCAGCTTCACATAGTACTCATAGGTCCTGCTTCTACGACTGTGTTCCCGCATCGTCCGCTTCCTCTTGATGGCAACTTCTTTTATCAGGGATTGTAGGTGCTGGTTCTGCTTGTCATAGTCGCCTATGTCCCAGAACGATTTGAAGATTTGTGTGGCAGCCTCTTGACCCAGCTTAGTGAAGCAGCCGTCGTCACAGGGAGGTCCTAAAGTCTTCGCCTGCATCATTGTCTTCGTTTTGTAACTCTGGTAGGCTTGACCTAAGTTCCTCCTCTTCTTAGCCGTACAAACAACCCACTGTGCTGATTTTGCCTCACGCTTCCTGCCTTTTTTGGGCACACGAGTTATTTCGACTCCGTCGGCAGCAGCCTCTTCGTCACTGTGACTTTCCCTTACATTGGCTTCGTCAGTTTCAGTGGTAGCTGTAGGAGCCTCAGCACTGGGACCTGGCAGGACGTCTTCTGTTTGGGGCTACCGGTAGGGACATTGGCACTCGTGTCGGCTCCACTGGTGCCAGCGACATCGTCACTGTCACCAACGTTCCCCACTCAGGAATCCCTGTAGAAAGCCTTCATGGTCAAAGCCTTCAAAGTCCACGTCATGATCACTTGGCTCTAGACGAGTGTGTACCATTGCCGGCTGAAGTTCGATGAACTCGTCTAGGTCATCATCTGAATGATGACTACCATCCTCTGAAGCCGACGTATCACCATGTTCGGAGGGCAGTGGAAGGAATCGACTTTGCCGTGCAGGCATGGCTCCATGAAAGGCATCACAGCAGAATGATGTGGGATCAGCTACACTTGGCACTTCATCGCTGACTGCCTCGGTGTCTGTCATGATGCCAAAACGTACCTGCAAAATATTCCTAATATTAGTAAACTGAAAACAAGCAATCGTCATGCACAGTAAAACACTAGGTTGAAGTTAACCACCGTATTACATCTTCATTAGAAAAGTATTTTGTAACACACTATCTGATTGAGGAGAAAATAGGGAATTACAGTATAATACGGTACATTAACCAACCTCAAAGTTTTAATCAAGGTTATAAAGGTTAGGTTACCTTTTTCACAATTTTTTTGTTATTCCACTAACCTATTTTCTACCATAAAAAAAAAAACATAATGGGAATGCACTGGTTTTTTACCATAATCAAATTTTTATAAAAATAACATGCATATTTTCTTGACGGTTAAAAACTTTTTATAAGACCATCAAAATGGTTTTTTACCGTACAAATATTAATTATATTTTTTATAACAACATTACAACGTTTTTTCACCGAAAAATGTTTTTAAAAATTACATGACCCTATTTTCTACCGTAAAAAAAAATCATACTGGCAATACACTGGTTTTTTAACATTAAAAAAATTGGTAAAAAGAGCATGCCTACTTTTTTTTACGGTGTAAAACATTTTATAAGACCTTTCTCATCTTTCTCATCTCATCAGAATCTTTCTAAGATTTTCTCAAGAACTACTGGCCATATGAAAATTCTAATGGTAGCGTTGGAATCCTCATAAAATTCCGCTCTTATTGGCATATAAGCCATACAAAGTTGACTCAGGAAATATCGAGCTACGAAGTGGTGAACGTAAATATTTCTTATTTCTCTTTACTCAATGTTTTTTCTAAGTCGTTAAACTCCGCTATTTACATGTATTTCTTGTTATTTTTGTCTTTCATAAGGCAGAATAATATCTTGCGAAACCAACGATATAATTTTATAATAATGCCAGGAAAAAAGAATAATCGTGGTTGAAATTGATAACATAACCAAAACATTCGCCGCAGAGTCGGCTATTACGCGCAGCCTCGTAGAGAGCCCCAGACTGATGTCGCAGTGGCCGAAAAAACTTATTAAACTTTTCGTGCGTGAAAGGGTTAACCTATTTTCTACCATAAAATGAATCACAGGGCCATCGCCGAAGGCATTTTACGAACACTTTACCACCCAGTAAACCACTTACCGTCTCATAAATGTTTCCAAAACGTCCCAGTACACTGTGTTTTTAAAAATAAAATCATAGATTTCACCTCGGTAATAGACAGTAAAGCACAATTCTTGGACATTAATGAGGGTGACGCTTTTCCAAGATGAGCTTCAGCTACGCACCTACGCATTGATGAAACTTGCAAGCAGCACTCCTCGGGCCTCCCCCTACTCCACACAGGCCCCATGTCCCCTCTAGTATTGGTCATGTGTGGTATATTGTGGTCTATTATGGTCATGCGCCTTAGCGTCAAACCGACGCACCACCACTTTTCCCCATCAATATGCACTAATACCATATGAAAACTTATACCAAAACCTTCCTGCCGATGTCTATTATTATAAAAAGGATTTATGCAGATTTACTTACTTCTTTGGGAGAAATTTGGAGAAATTAGCGCAAGTATAGCAGGAGACGTCCGAACCTCGCACATCTGTTTACAAGCTGCCATATTGCGGCGCGTGGGTGGTGAGGGTGGCAGCGCGAGCCAATGAGAACGCCGCGGCGCACAACGCTGCATTCTCATTGGCTGGGGCCGCAGCTCGCAAGCTAGAAAGTGAATTCATGCAGACGCAGACATAACACCCTTGCAAAGCGGCTTGAATTCATGCAGACGCGGACATAACACCCTTGCAAAGAGGCTGGAAAAAAGAGTGCCATGCTAAATGAATGTTCTGAAAGATTCAATTCTCAGCCTTACAGCTTTGGAGCTATGAGGTGCTAAGGGACACCAATGGATTGAGCATGTGACAACGCGTCGATTGGTACCAAAAAAGCAATTTTCAAGAAAATGGCGCTTAGCTCCCTTTCTACACGCGGCGCCTCATATATATATATATATATATATACTGTATATATATTGGCCCCCCCCTTTTCAATTTTCTGGGTACGCCACTGCTCACAAGAGACTGCTCTGGAAGCTAGAACATGTAGGAGGATTGAAGGGTGGTTTGCTGAAGTGGATGGAAGACTTTTTGAGCAACAGAGAGATGAGAACAGTAATAAAAGATCAGAAGTCATAATGGTGCAGTGTGATAAGTGGAGTTCCTTAAGGATCAGTATTGGCCCCAGTGATTCTTGGTCTATGTAAATGATTTGACAGAGGGAGTGAACAGTTATATGAGCTTATTCGCTGATGATGCTAAATTACTAAGAAAAGTAGAAAGTAAAGAGGACTGCTAGGATTTACAAAAGGATTTAGATAAGATTTTCAGATGGAGTCAACTATGGGAAATGGAGTTTAATGCTAAAAAGTGTAAAGTGATGGAAATGGGCAGTAGCAAAGAGAGACAGAGAGGAAAGTATTCGATGGGAAATGAACGGATAATCAAAACAAAGGTCGAAAAAGATCTGGGAGTATGGATTACGGATAATTTGTCACTTGAGAAGCATATAAACAAGATCACAGGAGATACATATCACTTGCTGAGGAATATAAGAATGGCATTTAAATATCTGGATGAAGAGATGATTAAGAAATTGATAACATCTTTGATTCGACCAAGGTTGGAATATGCGGCAGTGATTTGGTCACCACATAAAAAGAAGGATATAAGGAAGATTGAGAGAATACAAAGAGCAGCCACAAAAATGGCTCCAAGCCTGAGAGATTTACCATATGAGGAAAGACTTTCAAGACTGAAACTCCCAACTCTTGAGAAAAGAAGAGAAAGGGGAGATTTTATAGTAGTGCATATAGCATCAATGGGTCTGGAAAAAATTGATAGAGAAGATCTTTTTGTGTGGGACGATAGAAGTACAAGAGGTCATGAGAAGAAATTGAAAAGGACAACATGCAAGAGGGACATAAAAAAAATACAGCTTCCCGTATGAAGGCTTAGAAGCCTGGAACAACCTTGATGCAAAAGTGATTAATGCAAGAAGTATTCAGGACTTCAAAGGCAAGCTGGATAATAGTAGATTTGGAGACGGGACAATACGAGCATAGCTCTTTTCCTGTATGTTACAACTAGGTAAATACAACTAGGTATAGTTGTATTTACCAAAATATAGTATAACACACGCACACACCCAAAAAAAAAAAAAAAAAAAAAAAATGTGTACGAAGCAGCGCGAAATTCGGGGAGATAATGCGCAAAAGTTGGGATGGTAAGAATTTAGGACTCAGCACAAAATTCGCGGATCGCGAAACTCGCATAGCGTGAAACTCAGGAGGGTACTGTATATATATATACACACAAACCTCATTTTCCCGGACTAATAGGGGGGAGCACTGGTCCGGGAACCGCAAAGGTTCGGGAATCGCAAAAGTCCGATGCCATTACCCACCCCCGGACGTTTATCCTACTCTACTATTTTCTGTCCGGCAACCGCCAATATCAACTACCCCGCCGCGGACTTTTACATCCGCTGAGCATGCTGCCACCTGGCGGGAGGCAGCAGAAAGTGTTCAATAGTCTCAAGAGACGTTCCTGCACCAGGGGCAGTGGGGATCAGGGGACTAACGGAGGCTGTGCGGGTGAACCGTGAGTGTCGTGTGCCCAAATGTAAACAATTCGACCGCTGAGCATGCTGCCACCTGGCGGGAGGCAGCAGAAAGTATTCAATAGTCTCAAGAGACATTCCTGCACCAGGGGCAGTGGGGGTCAGGGGACTAACGGAGGCGGTGCAGGTGAACCGTGAGTGTCGTGTGCCCAAATGTAAACAATACGACCGCTGAGCATGCTGCCACCTGGCGGGAGGCAGCAGAATGTGTTCAATAGTCTCAAGAGACGTTCCTGCAACAGGGGCAGTGGGGGTCAGGGGACTAACGGAGGCTGTGCAGGTGAACCGTGAGTGTCGTGTGCCCAAATGTAAACAATACGACCGCTGAGCATGCTGCCACCTGGCGGGAGGCAGCAGAAAGTGTTCAATAGTCTCAAGAGACGTTCCTGCACCAGGGGCAGTGGGGGTCAGGGGACTAACGGAGGCAGTGCAGGTGAACCGTGAGTGTCGTGTCCAAATGTAAACAATACGACCGCTGAGCATGCTGCCACCTGGCAGGAGGCAGCAGAAAGTGTTCAATAGTCTCAGAGATGTTCCTGCGCCAGGAGCAGTGGTAGTCAGGGGACTGACGGAGGCGGTGCAGGTGAATTGTGAGTGTCTTGTGCCCAAATGTAAACAATTCGACCGCTGACCATGCTGCCACCTGGCGGGAGGCGCGGACACTGACCGCCAGGGGGCAGGACACTGACAGGAGACGCTCGGAACGCCGGACAACTTTGTCAATTTACGAACAGGACCATCCATTTCAACGTTAAAAAAAAAAAAACAAAAATTTAAATTGTCCGGGACTCTGACATATCCCCGGACCTCGGATTTTGTCCGGCAAATTCGATACCCGGGAAATGGAGGTCCGGGAAATTGAGGTTTGTATATATATATATATATATATATATATATATATATATATATATATATATATATATATATATATATATATATATATATATATATATATATACCGTATTTGCCGGCGCATAAGACGCGCCCTTATTTTGCATAAATATTTTGAGGGAAAAAAATTATTAGTGTTTTGACGACATTTACTTTTCATAAATTTATTAAAAGTTATAAAAAAAAAGGTTTTGTAAGGGCAAACAAATGTTTGAGCATGTACCCAAATACAATATTCACAGTGCAGTGAATGTGACTGAAAAATTATACAAGTTAAAATGTAAAGAGAATGTTTAGGGTAACCAAAATTGGTCATCATTTATTGCAGGATGCTCCACGAATTGATATTCTAATAATATCTACTTATAACATTTAGCTTAGATTTAATGTTGTAAGTATGCCTTTGTTGCTTTTCTGCTATGTGTTTAGACTTTGTGGAAAATTTGCAGTAAAAATAATGGTATTATTTCGGTAATGGGCTTTCAAAAGTCCTTGGATTTTTACCTCCATTATCGTGTATCTTTCTTCATTCTGTGTATTTTGAGCCCCATTTCCCATGGCACAATCGAATATTAATGGCATTGGCAGTGTGAAGCTTAGAAATGTTTGCGGGGCGGGCCTGGAGGGGCAGGGTGGGCACCCCCCCCCCCACACACATATGTAAACAAACATTGATTTCCTATAAAAACGAGAGCCAGATTAATTCAAAACATACCAAAACTATTCAGGAAAACTACGTTTTGGCCTCGAAATCGGTGGTTACCCAATAACAAAAAATTACCAAGATATTACACTGTAAGGTAACCATCTGTACCTTTTTTGTTATTGTTGAAGGGCACCGATGTCGGGATTGAAGATATTCGCCATGGTTTACACCTGTGAATCTATCACAGTCGCGAGGGTTGATTAGTCTTCCTCAGTTTTGGCGCCGTGATGGGTCTTGGTCTTGGTGTGATGTGTGGAAGGCTTCTGTCCCGTCTACAGGTACCGTTGCAGCATTTTTTCTAGCACTCTTTCCAGTTACAGTTTACAATTTCCTTATCCATAAAGATACAGGGGTGAGGATTGAGGGATCGATGTGGTATAAAGGCCTACCCTGTCTCCCATCCATTTACAGTGGAGAGTGGCAGGTGGACTGCTGGAGGGGGGTCATGTTTATACTATATGACGGCCATCTTGGCAGCAGAAACCGTGACCTTGTTGCCCCCACCTCTTATTTTCTCTTAAACTCAAACTTTTTATTGGTATTATGCATTACTGTTGATATTACTAGTAACAGTTACAAATTTGTGTTCAGTGGTCTACTGCTCAACACAGATCACTCGAGACCCCCTTAGTAATACACCACCGGCCATTCTGCATTCTCTGCCCGATCTCTCATTAGTAATATGACCGCATTAGACGCAGGGTGAATTTTGCATTCCCTGTTTTGGAAAAAAAACTGGGGGGGGGGATGGAGAAGGCGTTGTTGGGGGTGTGAGTGGTTAAAACGGGGGTGGATCCACCACCCACCCCCTACTCCCTACCCCCTTCCCCCGTCACCACGTGGTCATGGGAGTAGAGGGTAGGGAGTAGGGGGAGGGTGGCTTCACCACGTGGTCATGGGAGTAGGGGGAAGGGAGTAGGGGGTGGGTGGCATCACCACGTGGTGATGGGAGTAAGGGGTGGGTGGAGGTGAATAAGAAAGGGAGGGGAAGGCGAAAGGGGGTGCAAAAAAGGGGGGGGGAAGGTAGGAATGAAGGCGTGCGTAACGATTTCTTATCGTCACGATAGAAATATGACGATCACGATAGTGTCACGAAGCTGCTACATAGATAACGATAGCATCACGATAGACTTACGATAGCGCTGCGTTGGGTACAAAAATCGGGGAGCTTACCGATTTTTTAGTGCACGCACTAACTTTTCGTGGACTTGGCCGAGCGCATCACGAGCGTCACGTTCGGTCACGATGGACCCATAACCAGGACCATGGCGGCGCTGCGCATTGCATTGTTGGCGCGTTCGTGGTTCCATTATGGAATGTGTGAAGGGGGCTTTGGGGAAGAGGAAAGATCCTCGGTGCTGCCGCGTGATACAATAGACTCGAAGGGTAGGGTAGGTAAGGGACAAGGGAGGGGTGGGCAGACCTCTTCCACTGCCCACAAACTCGTCTCTGCGCATCTGAATCATTGTACATCGTCCTGGGATGTGAATTTTTGTAGGCCACATTGTCGTACCGAGCCACCAGAATTATCATATTTTCAGATTGATTATCGTACAACCTTAGGCAAAATCATATAGTCAGTAAATGACTTTATAATTTTAGTAAATAACTTGTAATTTACTTAAGTAAATAACTTGGTAATTTTACTCATCCCAGTTTGAATGTCGTAGCATTGGATTTTCGATCTGGTGTATTGAAAATAGACCCTAATTTACACATCTCGTATCATCGGATTCTCGTATACCGAATGCTCGTATAACGGGACCTCCCTGTATATATATATATATATATACAGGGAGGTCCCGTTATACGAGCATTCGGTATACAAGAAATCAATGATACGAGCTGAGTAAATTAGGGTCTATTTTCAATATACGTGATCGAAAATCCAATGCTACGACATTCAAACTGGGGTGAGTAAAATGACAAAGTTCAAAATGCGCGCCCTACCACGTATGCATCTGGGCTGTATGATGATGTACAATGATTCAGATGCGCAGAGACGAGTTTGTGGGCAGTGGAAGAGGTCTGTGCACTCCTCCCTTGTCCCTTACCTACCTAACACAGCGTTCACACACAAGTTTATTACGGCGGGAATGTAGGTAAGATATAAGATAAGATACTTTGATCCTATCTAGACACTTTGCAAGTACCAACTACAAGGTTATTGACTATACAAAGCGCCACCACGCCAGGACGAATTTGGTGGACTCGAACCGCTGACCGAATGGCGCAGGGACTCTGCAACACCAGTCCGTGATGCTACCAACCGCGCCACCCTGGCGGGTTGGGGGGGGGCGGGGGAATGTAGGTAAGTACAGCGGAGTGATACCACGAGGAACACAGGGAGAGGAGTGATGTGTTGCCTCTGTCGTGGTAGGTAGGTAACTGCCTGAATACAGGACTCCCGGGGTGGACAAAGGGGGATTTGCTTGACCCCAGTCAGGTCACTCCTAGCAAAGCGTGACCTGAAGGGTAATTAAGCATATGGCAGGGCCTGACCTTTAGGGGTAATTAGCCAGGTGTGCGGCCCCAACCTTGGGACCGCTACACTACCCTCTCTTGTATCACGTGGCGTCCCCTACAGTACAACGTCTTTTTTGCTTGTTATGCATGTTTTATGTTTAATTAATGTGCAGCTATGTTATTTTGTGTTCTATTTTCTCTTTCTGAGTCTTTCAGAATGCTTTTTCTACAGAATAGGTCTAGTACAGTGTGGGTAATATAGACGCTGTGTGTTTGTTGTGTTTGGTATAGTTTATTTTAGCTTGAAAAACATGTCTTTGATGGGGTCCTGGAACCAAACCTATATTTTTCCATTAGTTATGTATTTCGCTATACGAGATTTCGCTTTACGAGTATGCCAGGTGGAACCTAACTGCTCGTATCTTCGGGACCTCCCTGTATATATATATACACACAGTAAACCCTCTCGTATCCGGACTAATTGGGCCGAGGAATGGTTCGAGTAATGCAAGGATCTGAATAAAGCGAGGTTGAAAAAATAATAAAAAAGGGGGGGGGATGGAAAAAAAGGCCAGGAACAGCCCCAAAAGCCACAAACTCTGGACCACAAAAGCGCGCCATTGTCCAACACAGACCGGGTAATGAAGTGTTTACCAAAAGAAAACAGGGGCGAGACTAAAAAGCAGTGTTGCTAGACAAAATTTACATAAATCTGAGAAACTCAGGCAAAAATTCTGTAGAAATCTGTATACTGTAGGGTACATATCTGAGAAGAAAAAAAATCAAAAAATCTGTAGATAAAATGTCAATTTTGTTGACGTAAATAACATTTAGGGATGCAATAATGAAATAATGTAATTATGAAATGCAATATGATATTTAGGGCTTTCACATAAATTCTTGCCGCCCTGCCGTATTGTCAAAAAAAAAAAAAAAAAAAAAGAGAAGTCCGAATAATGTCGAAGTCCGAATAATGAGGGTCCGAATATGAGAGGGTTTACTGTATATATAGGGGTATACACACATAAACCTCGATTTCCCGGACTAATAGGGGGGAGCAATGGTCCGGAAACCGCAAAAGTCCGGGAATCGCAAGTATATAAAAAATAAAAAAAAATAAAAAAAATCCGATGCCATTACCCACCCCCGGACGTTTATCCTACTCTAGTATTTACTGTCCGGCAACCGACAATATCAACTACCCCGCCGCGGACTTTTACGTCCGCTGAGCATGCGGGAGGCAGCAGAAAGTGTTCAATAGTCTCAAGAGACGTTCCTGCACCAGGGGCAGGGGACTAACGGAGGCTGTGCAGGTGAACCGTGAGTGTCGTGTGCCCAAATGTAAACAATACGACCGCTGAGCATGCTGCCACCTGGCGGGAGGCAGCAGAAAGTGTTCAATAGTCTCAGAAATGTTCTTGCACCAGGGGCAGTGGGAGTCAGGTGACTGACGGAGGCTGTGCAGGTGAACCGTGAATGTTGTGTGCCCAAATGTAAACAATACGACCGCTGAGCATGCTGCCACCTGGCGGGAGGCGCGGACACTGACAGGAGACGCTCGGACCGCCGGAAAATTTGGTCAATTTACGAACAGGACCAGGCATTTCCACAAAAAAAAAAAAAAAAAAAAAAAAAAAAAAAAAAAAAACGTCCTAGACTGACATATCCCCGGACCTCGGATTTTGTCCGGCAAATCCGATATCCGGGAAATCGAGGTCCGGAAATCGAGTTTGTGTGATATATATATATATATATATAATATATATATATAATATATATATATATATATATATATAATATATATATATATATATATATATATACACAGGGAGGTCCCGTTATACGAGCATTCGATATACGAGAATCCGATGATACGAGATGTGTAAATTAGGGTCTATTTTCAATATACGAGATCGAAATTCTAATGATACGACATTCAAACTGGGGTGAGTAAAATTATCAAGTTCAAAATGCATGCCCTACCACTCCCGGGCTGGACAAAGGGGGATTTGGTTGACCCCAGTGAGGTCACCCCTAGCAAGCCGTGACCTGAAGGGTAATTAAGCATATGGCGCGGCCTGACATTTAGGGGTAATTAGCAGGTGTACGACCCCAACCTTGGGACCGCAGTCAGGTCACCCCTACCAAGGCGTGACCTGAAGGGTAATTAAGCATATGGCGTGGCCTGACCTTTAGGGGTAATTAGCAGGTGTGCGGCCCCAACCTTGGGACCTCTACACTACCCTCTCTTGTATCACGCGGCGTCCCCTACATTACAGCGTCTTTTTTGCTTGTTCTGCATGTTTTATGTTTAATTAATGTGCAGTTATGTTATTTTGTGTGCTATTTTCTCTTTCAGAATGCTTTTTATACAGAATAGGTAGTACAGTGTGGGTAATATAGACGCTGTGTGTTTGTTGTGTTTGCTATAGTTTATTTTAGCTTGAAAAACATGTCTTTTTTTTTTTTTTTTTTTATAATTGATGGGGTCCTGGAACCAAACCTATATTTTACCATTAGTTATGTGTTTTGTTATACGAGATTTCGCTTTACGAGTATGCCAGGTGGAACCTAACTGCTCGTATCTTCGGGACCTCCCTGTATATATATATATATATATATATATATATATATATATATATATATATATATATATATATATATATATATATATATATATATATATATATATATATATACCGTATTTGCTGGCGCATAAGACGCAGTTTTTTTCCTTAAATAGGAATGCAAAGTTCAGCCTGCGTCTAATGCGGCCATATTAGCGAATGAGAGGTCGGGCAGAGAATGCAGAACAGCCGGTGGTGTATTACTAAAGGGGTCTGGAGTGATTTGTGTTGATCAGTAGTTCACTGAGCACAAATTTGTAACTGTGTTATCAACAGTAATGCATAATACTAAGAAAAGGTTGGAGTTTAAGAGAAAATAAGAGCTGGGGCAACAAGATAGCTATTGTTGCTGCCAAGATGGCCGTGTCAGATGTAAACATCATCCAACCCCACTGCTGCTCTCCATTGTAAAACGTCTGATATCTCAGGTCTGCCGCTTCACCTGGGATACTTCACTCGGCGACGCCCTCCGCGCACCCACCATGGGTCATTACCGCTCAGACTCCTACCCGGACCCATGGAAAAGACAAACATCCCGCATATTAGATGTCGCCTTAATTAACCCGCATTCGACTCGGGCCACACAAGTTGACACAACAGTTGGAAGGAGATGATAGAAGGGAGACAGAAAATGGTGATGTTATTTTCGCTGGATTGAGTATTGTTGATAAATAGAATAGTGAAACAAAGTGCGTGTTAAAGTTTTATTTGAAGGAGTGTGAGCGGTGAGAGGAAGGTGTAGTATCTTGGGGAGTCTGTCTATCTATACACACAAGGATGGAGAAAGGGCGTCGTGGCTTTGTAGTTTATTTGACAGCGAGTCATTGTACAACGTGGGTACAAGAGTTGCGATGCGTGTGTGTCTCTGTGTGTCCTGTGACTGACTAAATTACCTGGCTGATGTTGCAGTTGTGTCGGCGAGGACAAGTCAGGTCAGCGTCAGGTCACCCTCGGGCCTCTAATCCTGGTCCCAGACAGGGGGGTGGCCTAAGCCGATGCAGGTGTGTATGTGCATGTGTGTGTTAGCACCGCTACAGTGGTAAACAAGGTGAGATAGGAGACATCATAGGCCTTTGTACCACCTCGACCCCTCAATCCTCACCCCTCTACCTCTACGGATAAGGAAACTGTATGAAAGAGTGCTAGTAAAAAGGCTGCAACTGTACCTGTAGGACAAGTCTTCCACACGGTACACCAAGACCAAGCCCATCACAGCACCACACCGTCCGCCTCAAGGCCGAATCACACCATACCATCATGGTGACACGGCACCGTCTCATCACATCCGTTAGAATTTCTTCCATTCAAACAAATAGACGTGTTACACTAAACGGTGCGCCGCCGTCACGGCTCCAATACATCACTGTCCTGTCACGTAACGGTTTCTGGGGAAGAATATTTTAATGTAATGAGACTGTGCCGTGCTGATAATTGTAGTTTTCTCAAGGCTTTATGTACCCAAAGCAGTGTCTTTTAGAGTTCAACTCCTCTTCTTCATCCAACAGAAGTGCTATTAATGCAAATTTCTTCAAGCATAGCCTCTGAGGCACCATGTCTGCTTAGAGGGTGAGCAGGAACTGCCGAAAATGACGGAACCGTGACGAATAGTGTGAATACAAGGCACGGCAGACGGAACGCTGCCATGATTTCAGAGTGGAACCAGCCTTCACCTGTACCTTCCTGAAGAAGACTAATCAACCCTCGTGACTGTGATAGATTCATAGGTGTAAACCAGGGCAAATATTGTCGATCCCGACAACGGTGCCCTTCAACTATTACAACAATAACAAGGTAGAGATGGTTACCTTACAGTGTTACCTAAATATCTTCGTGAATTTTTGTTATTGGACAACCACCGATTTTGAGCCCGAAACTTAAGTCCTCCTGAATAGTTTTGATGTGTTTTGAATTATCAGACTCTCGTTTTTGTCGGAAATCAATGTTTGTTTACATGTGTTGGGGGGGAGGGGGGGGCAACCTGCCCCTCCAGGTCCGCCCCGCAAACATTGCTACGCTTCACACTGCCATATTATGGGAAATTTTCGTTTTTTCTCTATATCATCTGTTACTAAACCAAACCCCACCTCTAACCTAACCTAACTCTAACTTAATCTGATTTAACCTAACTTAACTTTCTGGCTGAAATAACGGTAGATTTTCGGTACTACATGTAATGCCATTATTATTCAATTGCGCCATGGGAAATGGGGTGCAAAATACTCAGAATGAAGAAAGCTATACGATGGTGTCAGTAAGAGTCCTAGGACTTTTGAAAGCCCACTACCAAAATAATACTAATATCTATACTGCAAATTTTCCACAAAGTCTAAACACATAGCAGAAAAGCAACAAAGGCATACCTACAACATTAAATCTAAGCTATATGTCATAGGTAGATAATATTAGAATATCAATTCGTGGGGGCATCCTGCAATATATTATGATTTATGACCGATTTTGGTTACCCTGTCATTCCCTTTACATTTTGACTAGTATGATTTTTCATTCACATTCACTGCACAGCGAATATTGTATTTAGGTACATGCTCATAATCATTTGCTTTCCCCTACAAATCCTTATTTTTTTTAATAACATCTGCTAAATTTACAAAAAAAAAAAATCCTTCAAAAACCCAATATATTTTTTTCTCTCAAAACCTCCTTGTAAAATAGGGGTGCGTGTTATGCGGAGGTGCGTCTTATGCGCCGGCAAATACGGTATATATATATATATATATATATATATAATATATATATATATAATATATATATATAATATATATATATATATATATATATATATATATATATATATGTGTGTGTTATATACTTATAGTTATTTACTTTTACGATATCAGTTGAAAAACAACAATTTACGCACGTTTACAATTAAATATTTTTGTGCGTCAAAACACAAAACCTCCGAATTTGTGTAAACGTAGCTCGGCTCGTAGGCTCGCACGACGTACAACCCCTCATAACTCGTATCAGACCTCTATGCACTCCAATCTCCTGGAACCCCCGCCCTCAGCCTCCTTAGTGCCCTAAAACCACATTCTACAGACCTCCAAAGTTGGCTCAACGAGTCCCCTTGAGTGCGGAAAACTCTGGCGCCTATACATCATGGAAATAATGAGAAGCGAGTCCCAAAATGTATTAATTACCGTATTTTACGGCTTATAAGATGCACTTTTTTCCCAAACAAATACAGTATTTTCCGGCGCATAAGACGCACCTCCGCATAAGACGCACCCATATTTTACATAAATATTTAGAGAGAAAAAGTTATTAGTGTTTTGAGGACATATTTATTTTTCATAAATTTATTAAAAGTTATTAAAATAAAAAGGTTTTGTAAGGGCAAGCAAATTATTTTGAGCATGTACCCAAATACAATATTCACAGTGCAGTGAATGTGAATGAAAAATTATACTAGTTAAAAAGTAAAGAGAATGACAGTACTGTATAGGGTAACCAAAATCGGTCATCATTTATTGCAGGATGCTCCATGAATTGATATTGTAATATTATCTACCTATGACATTTAGCTTAGATTTAATGTTGTAAGTATGCCTTTGTTGTTTTTCTGCTATGTGTTTAGACTTAATGGAAAATTTGCAGTAAAGATAATGGTATTATTTCGGTAGTGGGCTTACAAAAGTCCTAGGATTCTTACCTCCATTATCGTGTATCTTTCTTCATTCTGTGTATTTTGAGCCCCATTTCCCATGGCGCAATCGAATATTAATGGCATTGGCAGTGTGAGGCTTGGCAATGCTTGCGGGGCGGGCCTGGAGGGGCAGGGTGGGCACCCCCCCCCCTTACACATATGTAAACAAATATTGATTTCTGACAAAAACGAGCCAGATTAATTCAAAACACACCAAAACTATTCAGGAAAACTAAATTTCGGCCTTGAAATCGGTGGTTGCCCAATAACAAAGATTTACCCAGATATTAAGGTAACACTGTAAGGTAACCATCTCTACCTTTTTGTTATTGTTGAAGGGCACCGATGTCGGGATCGAAGATATTCGCCATGGCTTACACCTGTGAATATATCACAGTCGCGAGGGTTCATTAATCTTCCTCAGGAAGGTACAGGTGAAGGCATGATGGTATGGTGTGATTCGGCCTTGAGGCGGATGAAGTTTTGACGCTGTGATGGGTCTTGGTCTTGGTGTGATGTGTGGAAGGCTTCTGTCCCGTCTACAGGTACCGTTGCAGCTTTTTTAATAGCACTCTTTCCAGTTACAGTTTACAATTTCCTTATCCATAGAGATACAGGGGTAAGGATTGATGGATCGAGGTGGTATAAAGGCCTACCCTGTCTCTCATCCATTTACAGTGGAGAGCGGCAGCGGTACTGTGGGAGGGGGTGATGTTTACATATGACGGCCATCTTGGCAGCAGAAATCTCGACCTTGTTGCCCCACCTCTTGTTTTCTCTGAAACTCCAACTTTTTCTTAGTATTATGCATTACTGTTGATATTAATAGTAACACAGTTACAAATTTGTGTTCAGTGGTCTACTGCTCAACACAGATCACTTGAGACCCCCTAGTAATACACCACCGGCCATTCTGCTTTCTCTGCCCAACCTCTCATTAGTAATATGGCCGCATTAGACGCAGGGTGAATTATGCATTCCCTTTCTTGGAAAAAAAACTGCGTCTTATGCGCCGGCAAATACGGTACCCTGAAAAACAGTCATGCGTCTTCCAAGACGAATGATGTAAGAGGTTAGCTTAGGTAGCTATTCAATTCAGCCTCTTATATGATGTAACCTCAGTACATACCTGTTAAGAACATTTAGAATACCATAAGACATTCAAATCAACTACCAATCTGTCCTCACCCTGTGATGTTTACACGATACTGGCGGGAGCCTTTCTGCCCCGGCAGATTGGTGCCAACAGCCATTCCGTGTATAAGGAACTTTGTTTGTTACATTAGATGAAAATTTGTGTACTTATGTACATGCAGCCACCACAAATACTACACACATACAGGAAAATTCAAACAATACGTGGTGAGGCACAGGAGGCAGGCAACGTAGTGAGGCATGGGAGGGCATGAGAGGTGTTTACACTCAGGACTACAAAGCCAGACTCAGCTGATCGACACAGCAGGCAGGCACTTAGCTGCGCACCGCCGCAGAAGGGTTTTTCACTCCTGCCGTCCGACCTACGTATACACTATACATGTTCAGCCAGCCATCATGACGATTTACTTATACAGTAAAACCCTTATAACTCGGCACTGTATAACTCGGAATTTGACATAACTCGGCAAGGCAAAGACGGGGTTTTTTTTTTTTTTTTTTTTTTTTTTTTTTTTTTTTTTTTTTTTTTTTTTTTTCATCTATACCTATAGCGCGTGTAGGCAGTGAGCTCCAGGGGTGGGATGGTAGGCCCTGGAGGCTCACTCGAGGGCTGTGATGGTTGGCCCTCGCCAGTGGTGGCGCAGGCAGGATTCTTATAGTGACACCTGTAATTAGAGGCTCATGCCGCCCCCCTGTGTCCTCCCATGCACTCGCAGTCGAAGGTAGAGTTAATGGACAGGGCATTTTGGGTGTTCTTAGGCCACTCGAGGGTGCAGAAAGATTTCAAGTGGTTTTATGGGTCCTCACTCGGGATCGAACTCGGGTTTTCGAGAACCCACTCGGTGACGCTAAACCCTCTGTTTACCGCCCCCCCTAGATTGCATCGCTTGGTTTTCACTCGGTATATCATCCCCTCACACCTCTTGTGTGAACATGAAAACAGAAAGTGGGCAAAAAAAATGTATCGGCATATTGCTGTTATAACTGCATCTCTTTGCTTACACTCGGCAAAGCCTTAGTCGCATAAAGTAGTGTTTTTGTCCTTTTGACCTTTCCTGCACTCGGCTCTTCATTTCATTGAAGTCTCCCTTCCTGCTGGAGACACCCTTGCGTGATGGAGCTGACATCTTGAAATACAGTACTGTATGTTAATCCCAAAACACGTAAAATAGGTGGCAAGTAAAGCAAAGGTCAGGACCAGCGCGTAGGCTGTCAGCTGCTGAGCCGTGTTTATGTCGTCCAAGCACCGTCTTGGATACGAATTCCGTTTTTTGTCGAATTAAAAAAGGATTGGTTTCTGCTTAAAAAACACAAGAAGCTTGGTAGGGGCCGAAATAATAATCAATGCAAAACATTGCAAACAATATCACAAAGTATATAACACACATTTCAGCAAGTGTTATTGGATTGGGGTTCGTAATCCAAGACGGTGCTTGGACACAAAACACGGGTCAGCCTACCGCTGGTACCCGACCTTTGCTTTACTTTGCCACCTATTTTACGTGTTTTGGATTACATCAACAGTACTGCATATCAAGATGTCCGCTCCATCACGCAAGGGGGTCTCCACGGAAGGGGAAAGGAATTGAAGAGCCCGAGCCTGCAGGAAAAGGTGAAAGTGCTGGCAAGGATGAATGCAGGTGCGTCCATGCGTGCTATTTGTGCTGAGTTTGATATCAAATCCAGCACATTCTACCCGTTCACTGGTAAGTGTAGTTTTTATGCTTTGACAGTAATTTTTTTTTTTTTTTTTTTTTTTTTTTTTTTTTTTTTTTTTTTTTTTTTTTTTTTTTTTTTTACCCATATCAGAGGAGGACATTGCATAACTCGGCACATTGAATAACTCGGCAAGGGCCAGAGCCCCTATCGTGCCGAGTTATAAGGGTTTTACTGTACTATCGCATACAAGCTAGAAAATAAAAATGGCTGATGAGCACATTGAGCAGTGCTGAATGAAGATAATGAATAGTGAGTGTGTTCTTGTGTGAAAATGACTGTATATCAGACAACTGTTTTAGTGTTGTTGTTTTTCTTAGAAATTTCTTTCCAAAATATGGGTGCGTCTTCCAAGATGCAGCGTCTTATAAGCCGTAAAATACGGTATGTATTTTGTAATCATTCTACACACTTTTCAACAGCAAATTTATATTCCAAATTTACCTGGCACCAGGGGTAAGTTTTTTGTGATAAATGCTTGGCACTTTAAGGGTAAAGGCATGTCCAGACGAGCGGGCATGTCCGGCAGGCAGCGTGGTCGGTGGAAAAATGCTGCCAGGCATGCCCGTGAATGTTGTCCACACGGCAGAGTCGATGAATGGGCGGGCATGCCCGACGATGCAAGTAGGTTGTTGAGTGCAGTACGATAAACATGGTGCCCAGTACTTCTGCGAAGAAAGTATTGTGTAGCATGATTATTGGTGTATGTTTAAAGAAAAAGAAGAGAATATGGTGCAAAGAATGGCTAAATAGAAGAGATGTTTATGGGAACCATACAACATGGCTATAAACAAGAATTTAAAACCTAAATGAGAATGAGTGTAAGCACTTTCTATACACTCCTAGGAAAGGTGGAGCCATACATTAGAAAACAAGACACAAACATGACACGGCATAGCAGCAAAAGGTCGATTGGAGACATAAGAACATAAGAAAATAAGGAAGCTACAAGAGGCCGTGAGACCTACACGAGGTAGTTCCTGTTACTTAACACTAACTACATTCACCTTTCATCCCCATCCATGAAATTATCTAGCCTCCTTTTAAAACTTCCTAATGACTCTGCACTAACTACCTGTCTACTGAGTCCATTCCAATCATTCACCACCCTATTTGTGAACCAGTTTTTCCCTATTTCCTTTCTAAATCTACGCCCTTCCAGCTTGAATCCATTACTTCTTGTTCTACCCTGATTACTAGGCTAAGAACTTTTCCTACATCTCCTTTATTGTATCCCTTTATCCACTTAAAAACTTCTATCAGATCGTCCCTTACTCTCGAATCGCCTCTCGAATGAGTGTAAATTTAATAGCTTCAATCTCTTCTCATAACTAAAGTTACGCATCCCATGTATCATTTTGGTCATCCTTCTCTGCACTGATTCTAACAAGGCTATATCCATCCTGGAATACGGAGACCAAAACTGAAACGCATAGTCTAGGTGAGGTCTGACTAGAGCCAAATATAGCTTTAGAATAACCTAAGCACTTCTACTTTTAGCACTCCTGGAAATGAATCCTAACACCCTATTAACTGTATTTCTAGCCTCAATACATTGTTTCCTAGGATGGAGGTCTGAGCTCACCCTCACTCCCAGATCTTTCTCACCTACTGATCTTTTCAGTGATACATTGCGTATGGTGTATCTATTACCAGGATTTTTTCTACCAACTTTAATAACGCTACACTTATCGATATTAAATTCCATCTGCCACCTGACTACCCACTCATTTAATTTATGTAAGTCTCCCCACAATATGTTTACATCAGACTGTGATCCAATAATCCTACCTACCTTAGTATCATCAGCAAACTTGCTGATATCACTGCTAATTCAACTATCTAAGTCGTTGATGTAAATAAAAAATAATAATGGACCCAAAACAGACCCTTGTGGAACCCCACTTGTTACCTGCCCCCATTCAGATTTAGAACCATTAATTGTAACCCTTTGTTGCTTATCACTTAGCCAAGATCTAATCCTCTGGCTGTACTGGTAGCTCGAGAACAGCGCCAGCAGGTGCCCCGTGATGCCGAGCTGTTCGAGCTTTGCCATGAGTCCCTTGTGCCACACACAGTCGAAAATCTCGGCAATGTCCAGGGCAATCACCAGTGAAGGGCGGCCAGAGTCCAGGGAGTCCAACATGATTTGGAGAGCAGGAAAAGCAGGTCCGAGGCGGAGCGACCCTTCCTAAAGCTGTACTGTCTTGGGGACATTAGGTGGTGCTCCTCCAGGTGGCGGGTCAGTTGCTCTACAATAATCCTTTCCAAGATCTTGCTGACAACTGACAGGAGCGAGATTGGACGATATTTGGCTGGATCAGTCCTCTCCTTTTTCTTGTGTACGGGCGTGACACGAGTCTCCTTCCAAAGACTCGGCCAGGTGCCCATTTGCAGGCACTGCTGAAAGATGTATTTACCTAGTTGTATTTACCTAGTTGTGTCTTACAGGGCCTGAGCTACACGTGTGGTCCCATCTCCGTATCTACATTTATCCAGTCTTTCTTTCAATTGGTGCACATTATGTGCCGATATCACCTCCTCGTTTAGTCCATTCCAAACTTCTACATTTCTATGAGTGAAGCTGTACTTCTTTATGTCGTTCAGGCATCTCCCTTTTCCTAGTTGTTTTGTATGTCCTCTTGTGTATCGACCTTCTCTTTGCTTCCGAATCAGTAGTCTCTCATTGTCTGTTTCTTCCATCTTAGTTATCAGCTTAAATTTTTTTATAAAGTTTCCTCTTTCTCTTCTCTGCTCGAGTGTTGGTAACTTTATTTCTTTCAACCTTTCCTCATAAGAAAGTTCTTCTAGCTCTGGTACCATCTTTGTTGCCATTCTCTGTATCCTCTCCAACTTTTTCACATGCTTCTTTTTCTATGGGGACCATACAATGGCAGCATATTCCATTTTTGGTCGGATCATTGTAGTAATTATCTTTCTCATCATATTTTTGTCCATGTAATGAAATGCCACTCTAATATTCTTTAACATCCTGTATGTATCTCCAAAAGTTTTATTTATATGATTTTCTAGTTGTAGGTTATTCTGCATTATCACTCCCAGGTCATTTTCTTCATGAACTTTTGCAATTATTTCATTTCCCATTTTATATGGCCATTTATATTTTTTTTCTCTTTTTCTAATTTCCATCACATGAACTTATTCACATTAAATTCCATTTCCCATCTTCTGCTCCATTCATAGATCTTGTTCAGGTCATTTTGTAGTGTTTCACAGTCTTTATAGCTTTTTATTTCTCTTAATAGTTTTGCATAATCCGCAAATAGACAAATATAACTTTTTATTTCCTCCGTCATGTCATTGACGTAAATCGTGAACATTATTGGTGCCAGCACTGATCCTTGTGGTACCCCACTAAATACGTTTCTCCATTCAGATTTTTCATCCTTCACTACTGTTCTCATTTCTCTTCCTCTTGTAGTGCCCCCTTTGTAGCTTTATTGCTTTGACGTTGTTAAGTCAAGAGTGCTCCACAATTCTGGCTAATATGCTGCCACCACCCACAATAAGTGGGAAAAAAAAGTTTATAAGATTAAGAGAATAAGTTAGAACTAATGGGTGTAAAAGATAACTCATTATCTTTTCCTTGATATATTCAGTTTACTGATAAACCAGTAAATACTTCCCCACTCCTTACTTACATAATCATTAACATGTCTCCACTTAATAACACTCTTAATGCTAATCACACCGACACGACGCTAGTATTAGCCCGTGGACCCGAACGTAATCACAATTATCCTCTCTAATTCTAAATCATTTCCCGTCACTGAAAGTTGTTGAGTCAAGAATCACATGTCCACACATTCCAGCTATCAGACTAATCCTTAGCTGTAATCCTGATGTTCACTCAAAAAACGTTCACAGGTGTTCTTCCCCAGCTCATCCAGCTGTCTCCTCCACAACTGTCCACAGCTACCTTGGGACCCTTTACCAAGGGTGAGAACCACACCTCCCGTGTCCAACTCGACACGTTGACTCGTTGACTGGTACTCAACTAATATGGCGTCTCCCTTACTCTTCACCTCCGCCAGCCTACGTGGCCAGCCAGCGATCGCCGATATAAAATATATCACAGTATATTTTCATATAATGATTCAGAACTGAGGAGTGGAGGAAAATTACTCACTTTGTTACTCTATTTTTATATATTACTTTACCCCCTCCCATTCAACGTAAACTCTTCGCCAGTCATGGGTCAAAAGTATTTAACCCATTTTTCCGTGTTACACTCCAGATACACTCTCAGATAACTTTCCATCCAGGTTTTGATCATCCCTTTGATTCCTCCTATATTTTCGAATTTCCAAAGAAGCCATGTGGAATTTTATCAAATGCCTTTTTAAGATCTAGATATACACAGTCTGCCCATCCATCCCATCTTTCTTGTGGTATCAATTACTATTGAGTAAAAGCTTATTAAGTTGGTCACACATGATCTCTTTTTCCTAAAACCATACTGCCGGTCTGTTATTATACCTTCATTTTCCAAATATTCCGTCCATTGCTTCTTTATTTTTTCTTACATATCTTACATACTGTGCTAGTCAATGACACTGGTCTATAATTTAGTGGTGCATCTTTTTTCCCATTCTTGTATATTGGCACTCTATCTGCTCTTTTCCACTCCTTTGGCACTTTTCCCGTTGTTATTGAGCCCTTTATTATATCATATAATGGTTCTACCAACTGCTTTCTGCACTCTTTTAAAACATAACCAGACACTCCGTCCGGTCCTAGTGCTTTCCTCTCCTCCAATTCCTTCAACAATTCACAAACTTCCTCCTTCTCTATTTTTATTTTCCACTCCTTACAGACTTTTTTTCATTCTTTGTGGTTCATTGAATTTTTATTCTTTCGTGAATACTTGCGGAAAGTTTTTATTTCGAATTTCACTCATTATTTTTGGATCTTCATATATCATATTACCTACTTTCAGTCTCTCCACTTTGTCCTTATGCTTGATTCTTCCATTGATAAATCTGTAGAACAGTTTGGGTTCTTCCTTACACTTTTCAACTATATCCTTCTCATAACTCTTCTCTTCCTCTCTCCTTATGCACACATATTCATTTCTTGCTAATTTATAGTCTTCTTTATTTCTTTGTGTCCGATTTTTCTTTACTTTTTTCAAATGCCTCATCCCTTATTCTCTTTGCCCTCTCACATCTTCCATTAAACCATTCTTTCTTTCCCTTTTCTCTGGGTGTATATAGTGGTACGTGTTTTTCAACTCCTTTCTCATATATGCTCAGAAAAATTTTGTATTTCACTTGCACATCGGTCACTCCTTTCATTTCTTCCCAGTCAATTTCTTCATAGTATTTTTTCAGTTCTTTCATGTTAGTTTTTCCAAAGTCTCTTCTGCTCCTTTTGTACAATTCATCTTCCTCCTTTATTTCCTCTTTCGTCTCCATTTCTAAGATTATATGGTCACTTTTTCCAATGGGGCACCCATAATTGATCTCATTTCCTAGGTCTAGACCTTTTGTTAACACTAGGTAAGTCTTGCTGGTTCGTCATCTCCCCTATATCTTGTGTTTTCTGTCACCCATTGAGTCATCGTGTTTTCCATTGTCAGTTTCAACACTCTATCTCCCCAGGTATTTTCATTTCCTCCTTCAAATGTCTCCCATTTTACGTCTTTGCAGTTAATATCTCCAACCAGCAGTATATTTTTACTATTCTTGATTATTTTGTTTAAGTACTTCAAGGTGTCTTCTAATACTTTCTCATGTTTATCCTTGTTCCAGGTATTTGTTTTGGGTGGTACATAGGTAGCCACTATAGTCTGTATTTCTCTATTTCTGACTTATATTTGTACACTCACTATTTCAGCTCTTCCTTCTCCATACTCCACTTTTCTTACCTTCACCCCTAATTTTGTCCCTCTCCTCATAAGTCAGATCTGACAAGCAGAACAATTTTTGTGGCTGCTCTCTGTTTTCTTTCTATCTTCTTTACATCCTTCCTCTTGTGCAGAAACCAAACTACTGTGGCGTACTCCAGTCTAGGGCGTATCATGGCCTCTATAAATTTCATCATCATGTCCTATTGTCCTTGTCTATATTCACAAAGGCCGTTCTGATGTTTGATAGAAGATTATATGTAACTCCAACAGTTTTATTAATGTGTTTCTCTTGTGATAAGTTGTCTTGAATTGTTACTCCAAGACCCTTTTCTTCACTTGCTTTATTGATTGTCTCGCTTCCCATTTTGTAATTCCATCTTATCCTTTTCGCACTCTTACCAAATTCTAATATCTTGCACTTTTTAATTAAATTTCATTTTCCATTTTAGACACCAATTATATATTCTATCCAAGTCTTCCAGTAGGAGTCTGCAATCCTGTTCCTTTTAAACCTTCTTCATAATTTTCACATCATCTGCAAACAGGCTCACGTAACTATTGTAAGCCTAAACAGGCTCACGCATGTATTTACCTAGTTGTAACATACAGGAAAAGAGCTATGCTCGTACTGTCCCGTCTCCAAATCTACTATTATCCAGCTTGCCTTTGAAGTCCTGAATACTTCTCGCATTAAATGTGTGTGTGTGTGTGTGTGTGTTGCAAGTAATACCTATCTCCCACAGATGAAAGTGGAAGCTGCCACACATCACGCCTTGAGAAAGTGACCTTTGGGATTGATATGATCTCTTCCTGCCTCTACACATGGTCTGATGTGACCTGCTCTGATCTAAAGTAAGCACTGCAGTTATTCCATGGCTCATGACTATTACATTGCATGATAACTTATTTTAAAATTATCAAGGGTCATAGCAAGAGTGGATGAGATTACAGCTGAGATGCTCAACTATGGTGGATAAAATGTGATTGAATGGATGCATAGGATATATGGGTTAGCATGTGAAGAGTTTTAGATAATCCAAAGTAGTAAATTTTAAGAACTCATTTAGAGTAAGAGTTGAGTGTCCATAGGAATGTGAAATTAGGCTGAATGGAGAAAATTGGAGGAGGTTCATGAATTTAAATATTTTAGATTAAGCATGTGCAAGTAGGGAGGCATGGAAGGCAAGACGAGAGAAAGAACGTTGCCAGGGAGGAAATTAGCGAATCTTAAATCTCAGTGACGTTTTATGAATGGAAGGACTGATCATTGAGGTAAATAAAGGGAGATTCAATAATTGTACCAACAATCACGTTGGTATGCAAGTGAAACTTCGGATATTTGAATAAAAGACAAATGTCAAAGATCCAAGCAATTGCAATGAGTACCTGAGGGTGGTTTGTTGCGTGGCTAGGCCTGCACCTAAGAAGTTTTGCCAACACCAGGTGGGGAAGAGCATATTAGTGTTTTTTGTGTTTTTGTTTGAAATGGTAATAAATAAAGTTGGGAGAAAATATATGATAAATCTGTAGAGAAGCTCCTCGCCTCTGCAATCAATATTCACGCAACACTGTGGTTAAGGGGAGTATGGAATATCTCCCAACCATAATTCGAAGGCCTCCCTGATTAATATCGGGTAATTATTTTTGTTTTGAAATAGCACCTATTTATATCAAGAGGTAAAGGTACTGAAACTAACCTAGATAACCTAACCTAAAGTAATGTCACCTAATTTACCGAGGTGAGGTTAGTTAAGTATGTATGTTTAGTGCCCCTTTGTACTCACAAGGCAGAAATGTTTTGAATATTTCTGCCTTTGTAGTTGATAGACTTTTTTACTCCCTTAGTACCCTATAATGCTTAGTACTGCATTATTATTAGCATATCAGTAATAGCTATCAGCTATTATTATCAGCCAAGCTTTAGTATTGGCATTTGTTTGTCCAAAACTGAATGTTTGCTTGCTAATGCTACTTTCTCAGAAACAGTCCTGACCAAATCTAACCTAACCAAGCCTAAGCCAAATGTAATATAACCTAACAAACTTAGAATACCAAATAGATAGTCAACGGTAATGCTTTCCCTGTCAAACAAATATCTTTTTCAGTATGGTTTTTTTGGCCAATATATCAGTCGTTGTGTATCCCAACCTGCATTGTACATATTGGCATGGCACAATGACATTGGCACATACATGGCATTGTGCGTGTGGTTTGAGAAGAATGGATGGTAAAAATAATAAAGTGTTTATAACAGGATTTTGGTATGTCAAGTAAGATGGAGAGATGAAATCAGGGAAGGTGGGGCTCGTTAGCCGTGGTAGGCAATCCATCTAGGAGAGGGACAACTCTAAACAAAAAACCGGCAGTGGGGTATAGCCATGTGCAATGACAATGCCCTCAGCCAAAAACTGGGTTGCCTGTCAGAAGAGATCCAGGCATAAATCATGCTGAACTAATGACGCGCAATAAAATTGGAAGAGTATCATCGACCGTCTAACCTCATAAGACATTATGGGAAAATCTGACGTTAAACAAAAAGAAGAAGATGGAGAGATGAAATATGGAGTGGTTGAGAGGGGAAAGTGCAGCACTCTATGCGGTTTGGTGATGAGGATCTCCATATTCGCGACCAATAGACAAGTTGCCTAAAAATATTTTTTTAGTAGAAGGAAGGCCAATAGATTCCTAAACTGTTAAAAATCACTCCAAACATTACAATTTCAAAGAAAAAAGGCAATAAATATATCAAAATAAGGTTTAAATTTGCCCAAATGTGATGTGACTGCAAAAAGCTCCGTCATTGGTCGTGATACAGGTTGAAGTTCCCAAACTCGGCATCCCAAGACTCGGCAACACCCAAAACTCGGCTATGGTTCCGGATTTTCCAAAACACGGCAGAACACCCAAAACCCGGCGCGTAGTTGCCGGGTCGGCCGCTAGGTGCCACCACACTAAGCCGCTTGGTTTCTCCTGCCGATTTGTTTGTTGTTATTGTTCAGTGGTGTTGTGACTGTAGAGTTGTGTACACTGTTATTTTGTGTACTTCTACAGGTCTGTTATTGGTATTATGGCTCCCAAACCATTTTTTCCCCTTAATATATCTACGTTCTAAAAGTCGGAAAATTCCATTACTCGGCTCGGCGTTGGTCCCGAGGTTGCCGAGTTTGGGAAATTCAACCTGTATCATCACCTAGGACACAAGCGGGAGGCAGCGGAGGCTAAGCACAGTGTGTTTTCCGATAATGACACCAGCAAAGCTATTTGCCAAATCAAGCAATCAATCTTTGGGCGCATAAGCCGAGGAGTGCGTCGCCTCGCCCACCCTACGACGCCACTCCCGTGGGTCACCTCGCGCGAGTCCCCATGCCGGCTCCCTTCCCATTCCAAGCAACTCGACAGGAAACATCAACTTGCCCCAGCCACGAGCCTTGTAGGCACCCCCTTGGCCTCCTCCACGCCGAATTGTCTCTTACAGGTACAACCCGGTGGGAAGAATCAGTGTCAGGGTAGCGTGCCACATGCCCATATAGCCGAAGTTGGCGCTGACGGACTATGCAGGTAATAGGCCTCGATTCAGTCTCACGGTGCAATCGCTGATTTGACACGTAATCATCCCAGCGATACCCCATTATTCCGCGAAGATACTTATTACCAAAGGCATCGATTCGCCTCTTCAAGTCGCTCGCTATTTAGTGTCCATGTCTCACATCCATAGAGTAAGACAGGGATCACAAGCGACTTGATGAATCCGGATCTTTGTCCTTCTGCACAGGTACCAACCGCCCATTACTCGTGCTGAGGGAGTCCATAACACCATGGGCTATGCCAATTTGCCATAAGACTTCTTGAAGTGACCCGCCGTCATTCTGGACTACGCTACCAAGGTATGTTAAACTTTCCAAGATCTCAATGTCCTCACCGCATGTGAGAAATGCATGAACATAATGTACTGTTTCATCTAGTAAGCCTCTAAACACCTGGACCTTGGTCTTGAGCCAGGAGACCTCAAGTCCCAAAGGCTTTACCTCCACTGCTCCACATGTGGATTGCTCGATTGTGAATGCTCCACAATCACTTTGATCTACAACTTTGCCCAATACCCAGTCCATACTATTGTTGAAAAGTGATGGGGCAAGGACACACCCTTGCCTAACTCCTGTATTAACAGGAAAGAAGCTGGATACACCTCCCCCACACTTCACAGCACTCTCAGTCCCATAGTACAGTCATCAAACCAATAGTCCTTGCAGGGAACCCACGAAGTCGCAGAAGATCCCAGAGTGACTGATGATGCACTGAGTCAAACGCCTTCTTGAGATCAACATAGGCTGCAAGCATCCCCTGTCGAAACTCATGTCGGTATTCCACCAGGACACGAAGCGCTAGGATACGGTCCGTTTTTTACTTGCCAGGCGTGAACCCAGACTGCTGAGGTCTCTGATGCTTCAGTAGATGACTGTGGATCCGTGTCAGCAATAGATGGGTAAGCACCTTGCCTGGCACGCTGAGCAGTGTAATACCACGGTAATTGTTGCAGTCCTAACGATCCCCTTTCCCTCTCCAGGTAGGGACGACCAGCCTCCTTTTCCAGTCAGGTGGAATGGTACCTGATTGCTAGACGGCAGTCAGGACAGCATGATGCAACACGCGGATAATGGCCTCACCCCCAGCTTTGAGGAGCTCCGCACTGATACTACAAATACCAGCTGCCTTTCCACCCCTCAACTTTGCTACAGCCTCTCTGACTTCGTTAAGAGAGGGTGCTGTTTCGTCAATGGAAGGATCGGCATCCACTGCCCGTAATCCGGTGGTGTGAAGCTGCTCAATTGGAGGGTCCACCGTGAACAACTGCCCAAACTACGCAGCCCAATGAGCCATCTGCCCATCCATGTCCGATACAACGGTGCCCATTTGCTGCTCGGATAGCACTCGCCCGAGATGGAGCCTTGGAACAGAGCTTCTTCAGGGCTCATTAGGCAGGTCGGAGGTCATTAGCGTTCAAATGGCCCTCGGCATCCTCAGCGGGACTCCTGACATACCTCTCCTTGTCTCTCCCCAGGAGAGTTCTCGTCCTGTGTGACAGAGCCCTGTACTGGTCCTGGTTCCCACCAAGCCTGGCAGTGCGACTCTCCTCGATATTCTCCAGCGTCTCCATCGAGACAAAACCACGCCTTGACCTCGGGCGCTCCCTGATACACTCCTTCGCAGCCTGGAGAGTTTCACGTTTGAAGGTATCCCACAGTTCTAGGGTCCCCGAGAGCATCGAGCACATTAAACCGATTTGAGACGGCCACTGCATACTCACGAGCACATGTCAAGTCCTTCAGCTTCTCAAGATGAAACACAATATGGTTACCTCTTGAGAATCTTCTGGCCTTGACATGAAGCTTAAGTGTAACAACAACAAGTCTGTGATCAGTTGCAAAGAACTCGGCGCCCTGGTGAACCCTGCAGTTCTGGAGGATCCTCCAACGAGTACTAGCAAGGATGTGGTCGATCTTATTAGCTACCCCTCTGGCATTACTATACCATGTCCAGCGGTGCAGCTCTCATTGATTCCCATTATTTTATAACGAAATACATTCTCAAGACCAAAAATCACATCTTGATCATGTCATGAATGCAATTACAATCGACCTTTAACAATCACGTTTTAACTCGTTGCGATTTTTATCATTCACATGGTTTCGCAATTTTCTTAAGCCAATAAATTGATTGATAATTCATGGGGTTATTTGCACGGTCTTGTGGCGTCAGTAAGTGCGTTTCCCGCCAATCCTGCACCGTACCACCTCCTGCACAATACCCTTACTGCGTGCGCCCGCCCTTCCGCCAGTACTGTATGTACAGTCGACCCTCGATTTAATGGACCTCGGATTTAACGGACTCCATTTGCGTCCCAAATTAGCGGTCAAGAATGGCATGCCAGACCGCTTATAGCCGCTCGAATTGTCAACTCAACATAATTTATTATTTTCTCATTTTATTTTGGAATGCTTGGGTTTTAATGAGTTTTGATGTATTATATATTAAGATATATGTATAAGGAAGGAGCCTGTGCTGCTAGTGATTTAGTGGTAGAAGATGTGTATTGTTTAAAATAGTGACTATTAGTGTTATGGCGTGGCCGTTGCAAGACTGTCTCCCTGTCACCTCAACACCCTAAATCACCCTTATTTAAGGTGACACGCAGTGCTACACTGACCTAAATAGTGACACGTGTATAGAAGAGCTCATCACAACCATATAATATATATAATAATGAGCAATAGTCATGATAATAAGTAATACCTTTGACAGCCACGGCCTGCGTCTGGCTTGTAATAATTTGTTTACCTTTCACTAGCCAGACGGCGAGAGAAAACGTCAACATTATAGGGATAACTCATCAATTTATGGGAGACTTTTTCTTCCTTTTTATCTCATTTTGGGGTGTTATAATGTCTCATGATGCTGCTGCTGCTGCCGCGGCCGCGCTGCCAGGTGTGGATGAGCGCCTTGAAAGTATTTTCATATCTTTACTCATATGTATGAATAATAGCAATTAAGATACAATTACAGTATATGTCTACATTCACCTAGAATAATGATACTTCATAGCATACCAAGCAGTAATGAGCGAGCCTGGATACCTACTACCTCTCCTAATACCAGTCCCGAGCAGTCGTGGTTGAGCGTGCCAAATACCTGATGTAGCGCCAGTCACTGTTTACCTCCCAACATAGCTACACGGTCTGGTTGTGTTTGTGATTATTTCTCTCCCCCCTTTTAGTCCGTTAAATTAAGGGCCGACTGTAATAAATTTACTTTACTGCATTGATGATATTACACTGTACTTTATTCATTTTAAGATGCAGGTAGGATGTGTCTTTAGTTATATAAAGAAATGAGGAGTCCAGGGGTAGTATTACAGAGGGGTAGCAATATTTTGGAGATTTTTTACTTTCGCGACCATCTCTATTACCTAACCCTCACGAATGTCAGAGGACAACAGTACAGTATAAATATATTTGTGGGCACATACATATGATATTTAAGTATATAAATATTGAAGTTAAATGATATATCGAAGTGGGTATTCACAAATGTAAGAACATAAGAACGTAAGAAAATAAGGAAGCTACAAGAGGCCGCGAGGCCTACACGTGGTAGTTCCTGTCACCTAACACTACCTACATCCACCTTTCATCCCCATCCATGAACCTATTCAGCCCCTCTTTAAAGTTCCCTAATGACTCCGCACTAACTACCTGTCTACTGAGACCATTCCATTCATTCACCACCCTATTTGTGAACCAGTTTTTTCCCTATTTCCTTTCTAAATCTACGCTTTTCCAGCTTGAATCCGTTACTTCTTGTTCTACCCTGGTTAAAAGCCGTAAGAACTTTTCCTACCTCTCCTTTATTAAATCCCTTTATCCACTTAAAAACTTCTATCAAATCACCCCTTACTCTGCGTCTCTCGAGTGAGTGTAATTTTAATAACTTCAATCTCTTCTCATAACTAAAGTTACGCATCCCTTGTATCATTTTGGTCATCCTTCTCTGCACTGTTTCTAACAAGGCTATATCCATCCTGTAATATGGAGACCAAAACTGAACCGCATAGTCTAGGTGAGGCCTGACTAGAGCCAGATAAAGCTTTAGAATAACTTCCACACTTCTACTTTTAACACTTTTGGTAATGAATCCTAATACTCTATTAGCTCTATTTCTGGCCTCAATACATTGTTTCCTAGGATGGAGGTCGGAGCTCACCCTCACTCCAAGATCTTTTTCACCTTCTGATCTTTTCAGCGATACATTGCGTATGGTGTATCTATTACCAGGGTTTTTTCTACCAACATTCATAACGCTGCACTTATCAATATTAAATTCCATCTGCCATCTGACTGCCCACTCGTTAAGTTTATCTAAGTCTCCCTGCAATATGTTTACATCAGACTGTGATCCAATAATCCTACCTATCGTAGTATTATCAGCAAACTTGCTGATATCACTGCTAATCCCACTATCCAAGTCGTTGATGTAAATAAAAAATAGTAATGGACCCAAAACAGACCCTTGTGGAACTCCACTTGTCACCAGTCCCCATTCAGATTTAGAACCATTAATTGTAACCCTTTGTTGCCTATTACTTTAGCCAAGCTCTGATCCAATGAAAAACCTTCCCATCTATTCCATGAGCCTTAACCTTATTTAAGAGTCGCTCGTGTGGAACTTTGTCAAATGCCTTACTAAAGTCCAGATATATTTTATCATAATCCTTATCATTATCTGCCGTTGCATAAACTTTCCTATAAAAACTCAATAAATTGGTGAGACCTACCCTTGGTGAATCCATGTTGTGAATCATTGATCAAACTATGGTTATCTAAGTGCTCTAATGTTTTTTGCAGTAATAGATTCCAATAATTTACCCACCACTGACGTTAGACTTACGGGTCGATAATTTGACTTTAGTCCTCTGTCTCCCTTCTTTAATATGGGAACAACATTTCCTTTCCTCCACAATAATGACACATCGCCTATCTCAACCGATTTCCTAAAAATGTGCACTAACGACTCACTAACAACCTCCTTGCATTCCTTTAATACCCTTGGATACATTTCATCTGGTCCTGGCAATTTAAAATTCTTCATTTTATTTATACCCTCTTCCACCATTTCCCTAGTTATCACCATATCTTTGAGTTTCTCCTCATCGCTTCCTTTGAACATCTGTTCACTATCAGGTATCGTCTGTGTATCCTCCTCAGTAAAAACACTTAAGAAATAATCATTAAGAAATAATCATTTAGACTTTTACACATATCCTCATCCGTATTTAAGACCTCACCCTGTCCTGACCTTAACGGCCCAACTAATTCCCTTGTCTTGGTTTTATATATAGAATTATATAGAAGTATTTATATAGAAGAGGACTTGAGGCTTGGTGACGAAATGGTGGCTTGGAGGTATTGACAGGATTACTATGGTGAGGAGGGGGCATCATTGTTGCTAGACATATAGTTTATTTACTAATGTTATACATTTTCTGCACTTTTTAGGCTTTGGAGCACCAACAATACCACTAGCACTACGCTTACTTACTAATGATTATGCAGTCTTTTTGCTCAAAACTATACAGAAATAAGTGCAGCATTGTTATACATTGACAATGCTTCAATTCAAGTAATTCATGGATTTCATGTGTATTTACTTTCCTGCAGAGAGATGCTTGAGGCAACACTTTACTCACTTGTGCAGGCCGAGGTCATCAGCACTCTAGGTTGGCCAAATGCCAGCAAAGAGGAGGATTTTTTGCCCATCATTATGTGAGTTTGGTGTTTAGTGCATCCTCTTGACGAGTTTTTTAAATTAGAATGTAGAACATAAATTAGAACGAATTTAGAACGTAGCACTCTTAGTATAGGGGAGAGCGGTGATGATTCGGCCACTTTTTTCAAAAATATTTATAGAAAAAAAAGTCCATGTCTCATGAAAAAAAAGTCTCCATGAAACCAGTGAGCCAGTCTCTCCCTGCTGACTTATCCCTTTTCCATGATTCAGGCACATCAATGTTGTTAGCAACTGCATATTCATAGGCAAGCTGCCTTGTTATCTTGGTGGTTAAACCATGAAATATGTTAGAGCAATGCATTAGATAATCAGTCAGTTCGTCTTCCATATTTTGTGTGAGGACTTGCCGTACTGCGTAATTGCCTAACTTAAATCCCTGGTTTTCTTTCTTGTCCCTTGACAAATAGTCGTGAACTGTGCTTCTTGGAACCCCATATTTTTCAGCAGCTTTCCTCATAGAGTTTCCACTTTCCTTTACTTCAGTAAAAGCAGACTGCAGAGCAGCTTCATCTCTCTCTGTTCGTTTTCTTCTTATGTTTCCTCCCCATGATGGCTGGTGCAAAGACTACTGGACTTGCTACTCATTTTGGGCTATTTCTAGTGGAGGCCAGTTTTGCGATTCCTGCCATTTTCGAACATCACTCCCTTTTCCCTTCCTATGGTTTATCAGTATACAGGGAGGTCCCGTTATACGAGCATTCGATATACGAGAATCCGATGATACGAGATGTGTAAATTAGGGTCTATTTTCAATATACGAGATCGAAAATCCAATGTTACGACATTCAAACTGGGGTGAGTAAAATTACCAAGTTATTTACTAAAGTAAATTACAAGTTATTTACTAAAATTATAAAATCATTTACTGACTACAATAAACCCTTCATGCTCGCGGATTTCAGGCTCGCGGATTTGATTGCTCGCGGGTTTTCAACTCTTGGGATAAATAATAATAAATACAGGTAATTAAATATAATTTTAAAATACGAAAAGTATTTTTCATAAAAACTACTGTGCATGCCTCTTCAGTGGCACATAAAAGTCTGTAGTGATGCTAAAATTCGCAATATATGGCGCCTGGCGACATTAGTGCAGTGGCGAGTGACTGGCGACTAGTGTTATCTACGGACTACGGTAGCCACACACTGGTGGGCTGAGCGCTGCGTGCACACCTCAACTTCCTCAAGCCACCACCAGACCAGACACAATAGTGAACATTTAAGCAGTGCCAACCCAATCACCCTAAAACACAGGGAGGAGCACTGGAGCAAGCTGGTGTGGTGGACAATCTGGCCGTGGTGCAAGAGGCATAGCTTTGCGCCAGCCACCCCAACACAACACACCCTAACACAACCCTCATCGTTGGCCCACAGCGATCCACGGGGGTTCAGCGTCCACTTCCTCCTCCTTCTGGGCTCAGCCATAGGCCTATCTATCCATGGTGGTGGTGGTGGCGGGGATGAATAGTGTTGTGATGTAACCCTGGCAGCGGCTACAAGTGTGTCGCGGCCTCAGCTGTTATGGGTTGTTGCTGATGATGACAGTGTTCAGTTAAGTTGTTGGTACACGCCTCCCTCATTTAACGCATGAGTTACGTTCTTGGGAAATCGTGCGTTAAGTGAAAATGCGTTAAACGAATTCCATTTTCCCATTGACTCCCATTATATAAGTCGAGATACGTTCTTACGAAAAAAAATCACAACCTAACCCTCTCATAAAATGCAGTCATACATTAATTTGTGAGCATAGACATATGAAATATAATTAATATTAAAGTTAAATGATATATAGAAGTTGTACTCACTATATAGAAGAATACTTGAGGCTTGAGGTGACAAAGATGGTGGCTGGGGGGTGTCGGCAGAGTTACTGGGGTGAGGTGGGAGCATCATCGTCGGAAGACTTAGAAGTAGAGCTGGCTGGTGATATTGCAGCAGGTTTAGTGAAGAATGATGTTATAGTTGTCTGTTGTGCTTGGTGGACTTTTTCTTGATGAAGCATCTTGTAGGCAGTGAGAGCACTTCTGACTGTGTTTTCAAATTTGAGACTGCGTTCACGGTTGGGATCGTTATTCACAATGTCATGAATGCCACTTTCAAATTTGGAGATAACATCAGCTAAGATCTTCCTAGTTAAGTGAAGCTGCGGCTCTGGGTCATCTTCCTCTGCAGTTTCCTCCTCTAGTGCTCTGACTTGTTCGATGGCCATTAAGTCTTCGTTGCTGAGTTCCTCATCATGAGATGCCAACAGCTCAACAATATCTTCTTCTCCCACTTCGTCCATACCAGCTGTATGTGCAAGGTTAACAATTTCTCGCACGACAGGAGTTGGTTCAGGAAAACCTTTAAAGTTGTGGACACATTCTGGCCACAATTCTTCCAAACAGCATTCATATTGGATGGTGTGACCTCATCCCAGGATTCAGCAATGTTGTCAATAGCATTCTTGATGTTGAATTCCTTCCAAAATTGACGAATGGAGAGATTTTCGTCAGCGTCCACAGCATTAATCATTTTCTGAAGGTACGACGGAGATAATAAGCTTTAAAGGTGGCAATTGCCCCTTGGTCCATTGGTTGGATTAGTGATGTGGTGTTTTTTGGTAAAAATTCCACTCGAATGTGTTCAGACAAGTCAGAAAGGTTGTTAGGGTGGGTGGGGGCGTTGTCAAGGAGCAGCAGTGCATTGTGAGCAATATTCTTACTCCTACAGTAGCGCTCCACAGCAGGGCAAAAATAATTGGTGAACCAATCCTGGAATATGTATTGGTTGGTCCACGCTTTTTGCTAGAGCGGTAAATGACTGGCAGACATTCCTTAGCATGACCCTTTAAGGCCCGAGGGTTTTTGAATAGCCAATGAGGAGCGTCTTTAGCTTGAAATCACCCTCTGCATTGCCACCAACCAGCAGTGACACTCTATCCTTGGAGGCTTTATGACCTGGTGCTTTCTTCTCCTCCCTGGATATCACTGTCCTCTTTGGCATTCTCTTCCAGTAGAGTCCAGTTTCATCAAAGTTGAACACTTGGTCTGCTGTGTACCCCCCGTCCTCGATAATTTTCTTGAGCACTGGCAGATAAGCCTGAGCAGCTTCTTGTCAGCCGACGCTGCCTCCCCAGACTGTGTTACCGAGTGCAGATGATTCCTGTTCTTGAACCTTTCCAACCAGCCCATGCTTGCATTGAATGGTGGAGGAGCAGCAGCTCCACTAGGTCCAGCACTTGCCTCATCCTTAGCCAATAAATCATCATAAAGTGAGCGAGCTTTTTCCTGCATCAAGATGTTCGTCATTGGCGAGTCATCCCGGCTGCACATGTCGTCCACCCATAATGCCAACAGTCTTTCCATCTCTTCCATGATAGGTGGACGATGCCTTGTAGCTAACTTCGCTGTCAACGGAGTAGCATTCTTCGCACTTGATTTAATTTTGTCCTTGTCCTTCTTAATTGTCACCACAGTCGACGGAGCAAGGTTGAACAAATTCGCGATGTCTTTCAATCGCATCCCTGCATCACTTTTCTTCAACACTTCTAATTTAGTTTCTAAATTTATAGATTTTCTACACTTTTTAGGCTTAGGAGCACTAGCACTACCACTAGCAACACGCTTAGTAGACATTATGCAGTCGTTTCACTCGATAATGGACGATATAACAGAAGCACTGGAAATCCACTGTTTATCTGTACCGCGCAAAACGTAAACAAACCATACGGGGGGGAAGCTGAGCTGTGCTGCTTGTTCGTTGGTTCTTTTACAGGGTAGTATATTCATAAATATATTTTATTTGTGGGTTGTTGTACATTTTCTTCTTTTTATCATTTTTTGCATATTTTATTGTCGTAAATTTGTGCGTAACTTCGAATTTTTTATATGTTAATCGATTTTTGGTATACAAAAGTTTTGTGCGTAACTCTGAAATTGCGTTAATCGAACCTGCGTTATACGAGGGATGAGTGTAGTCTGGCCTTTTTTATCGGCACTCCCTGGTGTGAACTTTGATGTTTGATGTTTGAAGAATTTCGTCAGTTATCGACGCAGCTGAGATGGATCTCCACTGTAACCAGACAGCTCTCTCTCATACTACCCCTAGAGAGCTGTCTGCTACCAGTGCTTGTAGTGTTGGCCGAAGCCAGCACCCCGGGAGGCGGGTTACAAACCCCCGGCTAACACCCGGTACCCATTCACTGCTGGGTGGACAGGGGCTCGGGTTTTAAGGAAACAGCCCAACTGTTTCATTATCATTATCATTCAAGCAACAAAATCCATTTTCTTTATACCGTAAGCCTATTTTCGGGGCGGGAGGGGTAACTAATGTCATGATCGCAGATTTACGATACTCGCGGGTGTCTCTGTTCCCTAACCCCCGCGAGCATGAAGGGTTTATTGTATATGATATATGATTTTACCTAAGGTTGTACGATAATTATCAATCTGAAAATATGATAATTCTGGTGGCACGACTTGAAAAACATGTCCTTTTTTTTTTTTTTTTTTTTTTTTTTTTTGATGGGGGTTCTGGAACCGAACCTATATTTTACCATTGGTTATGTGTTTCGTTATACGAGATTTCGCTTAACGAGTATGTCAGATGGAACCTAACTGCTCGTATCTTCGGGACCTCCCTGTATATGATATACCGTTATCTTCGTAAATGTTTGTTCTATAATATTATCAAATAAAAAACAGTAAAATGCAATAAAAAAATGCCATTATGAGAGAGTTAAGAAATATGCATGAACTTAATATTCACTTGAACTCATCGCCATTTAATATTTTGCGAGCAAACATTTTAGATGCTAGCGATAGAAAGAAGCGGATTTTCGTTAGCTTTCCATTGCTATATTTCGTTTTCTGATAAATGAATCATAACCATGCATAAATTAGCGTTAACTAAAAAAATAACATAATCTATCGGGATAATTACCCGACGGATGATGTTATTTATTTAGTTAACGCTAATTTATGCATGGTTTTAATTCATTTATCAGAAAATGAAATATAGCAATGGAAAGCCAATTAAATTCCGCTTCTATTGATATGTTGCATGTAAAAAGTCTTCACGTAAAATATCAAATTGCGATGAGTTTAAGTGAATATAAGTTCATGCATATTTCTTCAGAGTCTCATAATGGAATTTCTTTAGTGTATTTTACAGTTTTTTATTTGATAATATTATAGAACAAACATTCACGAAGATAACAGTGTATCATTTATACTGATATGCCATAGTCTACTGTATTCATGGAACACTTTTTTACTTGCCGATACGATTGATGATGTTATTTTTTTAGTTAACGGTAATTTAGGCATGGTGGTAATTCATTTATCAGAAAACTAAATATATCAATGGAAAGCTAATGAAAATTCGCTTCTTTCTATCACTGGCATCTAAAATGTTTTCTCGCAAAATATTAAATGGCGAAGAGTTTAAGTATATATTGAGGTCGTGCATATTTCTTCACTCTCTCATAATGGCATTTCTTTAGTGTATTTTACTGTTTTTTATTTGATAATATTATAGAACAAACAGTTACGAAGATAACGGTATATCATATATACTGATAAACCTTAGGAAGGGAAATAGGGGTGATGTTAAAAAATGGCAGGAATCGCAAAACTGGCCTCCACTGGTCATGGGCGGGTTGGCGCGGGGCACGAGTAGCAAGTCCAAGGGGCACGAGTAGCATAGAGTAGTCTTTGGCTGGTGGGTGTCTGAAACAAAGGAAACAAGTTGTTTTAAATGTAGAATCATTAATATGTTATACTCAAATTAGAAATTAACGTGATATTATTAATAATATTTAATATCTAAAGACACTAGTATACTGTACTACAAAACACATTTAAACATTAAAATGATAAATATGTACTCCCAGGTTAATAATAACCATTCTGTTTCACTTAAGTGTTCATAACATACATGCTTCAAGGAATAATTTCATGATGTAATTGCTTAGTGATGGTTCGGACAATGACGAACCATCCCCCTCATCAAATTTCCGAATCATCCCAACACTATAAAACATATAGATGGCTACACTCGACTTCCAAACACGAGAGGTAAGCATTCGTATTTTACGGTAATATCTTCATTAGGCATCACTGTTTCACCATAATAATACACAATCTGATACTTGTCATATTCATGGAGGTATAGCTTACGACACACATGCAAAATATAACATAGAAGGTGCAAAAAAACATAAAAACTTACCTGCATCAAAAAGTATGGCGCTGGCGGCTTTGTTGTCCCGTGTGGTCCTGGTAAACAAAGTCTGGCATTTTCACGGCAGATCTCGCGACGCTAGGTCCCATACACTTTTCAGGAAATGCAATGTCCGGACCATCCAACCGTCCGAATCATCACCGCTCTCCCCTACTGATGTGTGTTAATATTTTATTTCGAAAAAGTTGATATTACAGTAATCCTTTCCAACTATGAGGCTTAGATTCCTGAAAAAAACTCAATGATAGATGAATCTATGGTTGGTGAAGATAACTTTTTATGTGGTGAATAGGATAATAGGAACCTCGTTTTAAGCTACCAGGGGTTTCCATGAAAAACATGCAGTTCCTGCATTTCTTGCAGAATACCATATGGGTCTAATAGAAACACTAGGAAACAATGTACTGTACTGAGCAAAAGGAAAGTAGAAAATTGTCTCCAGAGCATTGGTCAAAGGTAGGAAGGAATGAAATGTAAATGCGGAAGAATATGTAATATTCTCTTGGGTATTCTTACATAATCTATAAAAATATAAGCGAAAGTGTGTGTGTGTGTGTGTCTGTCTGTCCGCTCTGGGTGCTGCCCCCTGTGGCGGAATCCCCTCATATGGCACAGTTTTGGAATTGGGTCGACCAGGGGAAGGTTTTAAGCCCACTTATAAGATGATCCGATCACTTTTTTTCTTCTTTTTTTTTAGCAGCCTATTAGCGAGAATTGTGAAAAAAAAGTGGGTTGTGAGAATTGAGGAAACCTTGATGTAGGGTGATGGGTAATGGGTGAGTGAATGGGTGGGGTGATGGGTAATGGGTGTGGGGTGATGGGTGAGTGAATGGGTGGGGGTGATGGGTGAGGGAATAGGTGGGGGGTGATGGGTAATGGGTGAGTGAATGCGTGTGTGGTGATGGTTAATGGGTGAGTGAATGGGTGGGGGGTGATGGTTAATGGGTGAGTGAATGGGTGGGGGGTGATGTGAATGGGTTGGCGTTAATATACATTTCTACATCCATGATTTCATGAAAGTTAGAAGGGGCTATCTGGAGAGTCTGTGTTTGGTGGGCCGAAGCCCCACCAAACGCAGGTGGTAGACCGAAGGCCCACCAATAGCCCTCCGCAGGAGCTAGCCAAAAAGTCCGCCCGGAGGGCGGCTTTGCGGCTAGTTATAATAATATAAGCGAAAGTGTGTCTGTGTGTGTGTGTGTGTGTGTGTGTGTGTCCGCTCCAGGTGCCGCCCCCTGTGGCGGAATCCCCTCATATGGCACGGTTTTGGAACCGGCTCAAGCATGGGAAGGTTTTAAGCCCATTTATGAGATGATCCGATCATTTTTTTTCTCCTTTTTTTAGCAGCCTATTAGCGAGAATTGTGAAAAAAAGTGGGTTGCGAGAATTGAGGAAACCTTGATGTAGGGTGATGGGTAATGGGTGAGTGAATGGGTGGGGTGATGGGTACTGGGTGTGGGGTGATGGGTGAGTGAATGGGTGGGGGGTGATGGGTGATGGGTGAGGGAATAGATGGGGGGGTGATGGGTAATGGGTGAGTGAATGGGTGTGTGGTGATGGATAATGGGTGAATGAATGGGTGGGGGTGGGGGGTAATGGGTGAGTGAATGGGTGGGGGTGATGGGTAATGGGTGAGTGAATGGGTTGGGGGTGATGTGAATAGGTTGGCGTTAATACATACATTTCTACATCCATGATTTCAGGAAAGCTAGAAGGGGCTATCTGGAGAGTCTGTGTTTGGTGGGCCTTTGGCCCACCAATAGCCCTCCGCAGGAGCTAGCCAAAAAGTCCACCCGGAGGGCGGCTTTGCAGCTAGTATACTATAAAATGCATACTAAATGAGGTAGATATTGCAATGAACAATGAATAGAAACTGCTTTACTAGGTACTACATCTGGTACAGTACTCCATTGCAAGGTTATCCACATGCAGTGGTTTCCTCTCACAAGTATCTCTATTTATAACAAAAAAATTGGTTTTATATACAGGGAGGTCCCGTTATACGAGCATTCGATATACGAGAATCCGATGATACAAGATGTGTAAATTAGGGTCTATTTTCAATATACGAGATCGAAAATCCAATACTACGACATTCAAACTGGGGTGAGTAAAATTACCAAGTTATTTACTAATATTATAAAGTCATTTACTGACTATATGATTTTACCTAAGGTAAATCAGATAATCAATCTGAAAATATGATAATTCTGGTGGCTCGGTACGACAATGTGGCCTGCAAAAATTCCCATCTCTGGACGATGTACAATGATTCAGATGCGCAAAGACGAGTTTGTGGGCAGTGGAAGAGGTCTGCGCACCCCTCCCTTGTCCCTTACCTACCCTACCCTCTCGAGTCTATTGTATCACGCGGCAGCACAGAGGATCTTTCCTCTTCCCCAAAGCTCCCTTCACACATTCGATAATCAAACCACGATAGCGCCACCAATTTGATTATTGACGCTATCGTGAAATTTAACCACAAAAAACGCAGACCACGATAGCCTCGCAACAATGTCACGCTGCCTGTACGTATGTGTCATGACGGTCGTAAGATGGTCACGATGGAGTCATGACAGCTGTAAGACTATGTCACGAATGGAAAATAAATGGTCATTTTGTCGTCACGATAGAGCTACGATAACCACGACAGTGCCATGACGGTGCCATGAACGTACCACGATAGCGTCAAGAGCTAGCCCCACACGTGGGTGGGGGTTGCCATGGTGATGGAGAAGGAAGGGGGACTATAGAGATGAAGGTGGGAGAAACAGGGTTGTGTTGGTGATGGGGAATGGGGGGAAACGGGGGAGGTGGGTTGTAATAAAGAAGGGGGTGTTGGTGTTGGTGGGGAAACGGGGGGGGGGGGTGGAGAAGGCGTGGTGTTGGTGAGGGTGTTACCACGTGCTGATGGGAGTAGTGGGTAGGGAGTCACGGGGGGAGTGTCATCACGTGGTTTAGGGAGTAGGGGGAAGGTAGTCGAGGGGGAGTGTCACCATGTGGTGGTGGGAGTAGGGGGTAGGTAGTCGAGGGGGGAGTGTCACCATGTGGTGGTGGGAGTAGGGGGAAGGTAGTCGGGGGGGGTAGTGTTATCACGTGGTGGTGGGAGTAGGGGGAGTGGAGTCGGGGGGGGGTGGAGATGAATGAGAAAGGGGGGGGAAGACGGAAGGAGGTGCAAAAAAGGGGGGGAAGGCAGGGATGAAGAAGCCCGTAACGATTTCTTATCGTCACGATTAACATACGACGATCATGATAGTGTCACGAAGCTGCTACATAGATAATGATAGCGTCACGATAGACTTACGATACTGCTGCGTTGGGTACGAAAATCGGGGAGCTTCCTGATTTTTTAATGCACGCACTAACTTTTCGTGGCCTCGGCCGAGCGCGTCATGAGCTCACGATCGGTCACGATGGACCCATAACCAGGACCATGACGGCGCTGCGCACTGCATTGTTGATGCTTTCATGGTTCGATTATGGAATGTGTGAAGGGGGCTCAAGTGATCAAGGGGAGGAGGAAGAACTCTAACCCAGTCATCCCTGCAAACGCAGTCACCCCTGTTTTCTCTCGAGCCTCGGAGAGAGAAAACAGGGACTCTCAGCTGGCTACTTGCCAGCTTCCTGTCTCCCCACACAACATTACCACTTGTGAGTGTTATGCATGTTTTATGTGTAATTAAAGTGCAGTTATTTTATTTTGTGTGCTATTTTCTCTTTCAGAATGCTTTTTCTACAGAATAGGTAGTACAGTGTGGGTAATATAGACGCTGTGTGTTTGTTGTGTTTGCTATAGTTTATTTTAGCTTGAAAAATGTCTTTTTTTTTTTTTAAATTGATGGGGTCCTGGAACCAAACCTATATTTTACCATTAGTTATGTGTTTCGTTATACGAGATTTCGCTTTACGAGTATGCCAGGTGGAACCTAACTGCTCGTATCTTTGGGACCTCCCTGTACTCCTACATTCACAACATGTTCTTGTTGAAACCTTGCAATACACCTTTTTTTAAGTAAGATTTCTTTAGTATACAAAAAAATATTAATTTATCAACATTAACAAGCTCAAGAAATTTTTTAGGATGTATGAAGGATTTCCTAGACACAGGAGTGTATGCACAGGTGTGCTAAGGAGATCGTAACTTATGTTTCAGTGGTGAGCACAAAGAGAACAAGACCAGTGGCATTGGGTGTGATGTGCCATTATCCCTGGAGTACCGGATCATCTACCAGAATGTTTTGGATGAGCCAAGCCCCATCCATGTTATGTACCAGATCGTTGGAGTCTCTTTTAGGTAAGGAACCAGTACAACCTTTGCCTCCAATTCTACTCTAATCTTAATAACTATATGATAAATATCCTTAGCATTGACAAATAGTGTTGTTCATGCTGATAATGCTCTTATTCATAATAGATTATACTAATAAAGTAGACATTATATGTTTGACATATTGTGTTCAATGCACATTTGCACTTAGAGGATTATTTTATTTATATATACCGTATTTTACGGCTTATAAGATGCACTTTTTTCCCAAAAAAATACCCTGAAAAATACTCATGCGTCTTCCAAGACGAATGTTGTATGAGGTTAGCTTAGGTAGCTATTCAATTCAGTCTCTTATATGATGTAACATCAGTACATACCTGTTAAGAGTATTTAGAATACCATAAGACATTCAAATCAACTACCAATCTGTCCTCACCCTGTGATGTTTACACGGTACTGGCGGGAGCCTTTCTGCCCCGGCAGATTGGCGCCAACAGCCATTCCGTGTATAAGGAACTTTGTTTGTTACATTAGATGAAAATTTGTGTACTTATGTACATGCAGCCACCACAAATACTACACACATACAGGAAAATTCAAACAATACGTGGTGAGGCACAGGAGACAGGCAACGTAGTAGGGCATGGGAGGGCATGAGAGGTGTTTACACTCAGGACGACAAAGCCAGACTCAGCTGATCGGCACACCAGGCAGGCACACAGCTGCCCACCGCCGCAGAAGGGTTTTTCACTCCCGCCGTCCGACCTGCGTGTACATGTTCAACCAGCCAACATGACAATTTACTTATACTATCGCATACAAGCTAGAAAATAAAAATGGCTGATGAGCAGTGCTGAATGAAGATAATGAATAGTGAGTGTGTTCTTGTGTGAAAATGACTGTACACTCAAACCTCGGCTATCGCGCCTTATTGTTGCCGCTATCGGCGCGCGATAGCCGAAATCGCGATAGCCGAACAATAGAACTAATGGTAATAATTCTAATTGGTGCCAGGATCCCCAAGATGACCACATATTTTACAACTTTTTTTCAGTTTTTTGGTATTTGCAACCAGTAATTAAGTATGAGGTTAGATGTGCTCTTTTCTTATAGTACATGTTGATGTGTTAAGAACATTGACATTCAAAATCGTCAGAAATGCTTCATTAGGTTAAGTTAAAAAAAATCCTGAAAAAATAGGTAATTCCCGTAGACTTTGTGGGATTTGTATTTTGATGTATTTTGGCCTATTTCATCCCATAGAGTGTTCACCGGATATATTTTATGCCATCCACATAATCTAATAATGAGCGTTAACTAAATAAATAACATCATGAAATCGGGTAATTTTCCCCAATTGATGAGGTTATTTATTTAGTTAACGCTAATTTATACATGGTTCTAATTCATTTATCAGAAAACAAAATATATCAATGGAAAGCTAATGAAATTCCGCTTCTATTGATATTGTCCATGTAAAATGTTTTCAAGCAAAATATTAAATGGGAGCTGGAGTTGGTGAATATCAAGTTCATGCATATTTCTTGAGAGTCTCATAATGGCCTTTCTTTAGTGTGTTTTACGGTTTTATTTGATAATATTATAGAACAAGCATTTCCGAAGATAACAGTATATCTTTTATACTGATAAACACATATTTGTTAGGGGAAAATTACCATAAGCTGGCAAACACGGGCGGCAAGTGGAGTTTGTTGGTCCTCCAGCTCGCTCCGACGGGCGGCATGTGGCTTGAAGCCGGGTCTGTCGCAGCCACAACAAGAGCTGTGACGTCACGTGCAAGACACCTATATGTATTCATAAACATGTCTATCGCACTAGGTTTAACATGGCTGCAGCCAGTCGTGGCCAGACCTAGCGAGGGCTTGGAGATTAGTTTGTTATGACGTCAGGGGCTGCATACACAAATTTGTCACTGAACCTTAACAGCTGTTCAGGCCAAGAAATTTTGAATAACTAATATTTGACCGTTAAGCACTAAATGGTTATTCACAAAACTGTAAGTTTTAGCAGTACTGATAAAGCCTTAAATGTGCCGGAGAGCACCATTGCCAGCTTCACACCACTGGGTTACAGGCAGTGGATGCCGATCCTCCCATTGACGATATCGCACCCTCTCTTGACGAAGTCAGAGAGGCTGTAGCAAAGTTGAAGGGTGGAAAGGCAGCTGGTGTTTGTAATATCAGTGCGGAGCTCCTCAAAGCTGGGGGTGAGGCCATGATCCGCGGGTTGCATGCTGTCCTGACTGCCGTGTGGCAATCAGGTACCATTCCTCCTGACTGGAAAAGGGGGCTGGTCGTCCCTATCTGGAAAGGGAAAGGGGACCGTCAGGACTGCAACAATTACCGCGGTATTACACTGCTCAGCGTACCAGGCAAGGTGCTTGCCCATCTATTGCTGACACGAATTCGCAGTCATCTGGTGAAGCATCAGAGACCTCAGCAGTCTGGGTTCACGCCTGGTAAGTCAACAACGGACCGTATCCTAGCGCTTCGTGTCCTGGTGGAACGCCGACGTGAGTTTCGACAGGGGATGCTTGCAGCCTATGTTGATCTCAAGAAGGCGTTTGACTCAGTGCATCGTGAGTCACTCTGGGATCTTCTGCGACTTCGAGGGATTCCTGCAAGGACTATTGGTTTGATAACTGGTCTGTATTCTGGGACTGAGAGTGCTGTGAAGTGTGGGGCAGGTGTATCCAGCTTCTTTACTGTGAATACAGGAGTGAGGCAAGGGTGCGTCCTTGCCCCATCACTTTTCAACGCTTGTATGGACTGGGTATTGGACAAGGTTGTAGATCAAAGTGATTGTGGAGCATCCGTCGGCAACACCAAGATCACTGATCTTGTTTTTGCCGATGATGCAGTAATCTTTGCTGAGTCGCTGGAGGTCCTGGTGATGGCTCTCGAGGCGCTGCACGAGGAGGCAAAGCCTTTGGGACTTGAGGTCTCCTGGCTCAAGACCAAGGTCCAGGTATTTGGAGACTTACTAGATGAAGCAGTACAGTCTGTTCATGCATGTGGCGAGGACATTGAGATCTTGGAAAGTTTTACATACCTTGGTAGCGCAGTCCATAATGACGGCGGGTCACGTCAAGAAGTCTTACGGCGGATTGGCATAGCCCACGGTGTTATGGACTCGCTCAGCGGGAGTATTTGGCGTTGTCGGTACCTGTGCAGGAGAACAAAGATCCGGTTCTTCAAGTCGCTTGTGATCCCTGTCTTACTCTATGGTTGTGAGACATGGACACTAAATAGTGACTTGAAGAGACGAATCAATGCCTTTGGTAATAAGTGTCTTCGCAGAATCATGGGGTATCGCTGGGATGATTACATGTCAAATCAGCGATTGCACCGTGAGACTGAATCGAGGCCTATTACCTGCATAGTCCGTCAGCGCCAACTTCGGCTATATGGGCATGTGGCACGCTACCCTGAAACCGATCCTTCCCATCGGGTTGTATCTGTAAGAGACAATCCGGCGTGGAGGAGACCAAGGGGGCGCCCACAAGGCTCGTGGCTGGGGCAAGTTGATGTTTCTTGTCGAGAGCTGCTTGGTATGGGAAAGGAGCCTGCATGGAAACTCGCGCGTGGTGACCCCCGGGAGTGGCGTCGTAGGGTGGGCGAGGCGACGCGCCCCCCGGCGTATGCCCCTAATGATTTATTTATATATATATATATATATATATATATATATATATATATATATATATATATATATATATATATATATATATATATATATATATATATATATATATATATATATATATATATATATATATATATATATATATATATAATAATAATAATAATATATATATACTAGCCGCAAAGCCACCCTCCGGGCGGACTTTTTGGCTAGCTCCTGCGGAGGGCTATTGGTGGGCCTTCAGCCCACCATCTGTGTTTGGTGGGCCAAAGGCCCACCAAACACAGACTTTCCAAATAGCCCCTTCTAACTTTCCTGAAATCATGGATGTAGAAATGTATGTATTACCGCCAACCCATTCACATCACCCCAACCCATTCACATCACCCCCAACCCATTCACATCACCCCCAACCCATTCACATCACCCCCAACCCATTCACTCACCCATTACCCATCACCCCCACCCATTCACTCACCCATTACCCATCACCCCCCATCCATTCACTCACCCATTACCCATCACCACACACCCATTCACTCACCCATTACCCATCACCCCCCACCTATTCCCTCACCCATCACCCATCACCCCCACCCATTCACTCACCCATTACCCATCACCCTCCACCCATTTACTCACCCATTACCCATCAACACACACCCATTCACTCACCCATTACCCATCACCCCCACCTATTCCCTCACCCATCACCCATCACCCCCACCCATTCACTCACCCATCACCCCACACCCATCACCCATCACCCCACCCATTCACTCACCCATTACCCATCACCCTACATCAAGGTTTCCTCAATTCTCGCAACCCACTTTTTTTTTTCACAATTCTCGCTAATAGGCTACTAAAAAAAAAAAGAAGAAAAGTGATCGGATCATCTCATAAGTGTGCTTAAAACCTTCCCCTGGTCAAGCCGGTTCCAAAACTGTGCCATATGAGGGGATTCCGCCACGGGGAGCGGAACCTATACCACACACACACACACACACACACACACACACACACACACACACACACACTTTCGCTTATATTATTATATATATATATATATATATATATATATATATATATATATATATATATATATATATATATATATATATATATATATATATATATATATAATATATATATATATATATATATATATATATATATATATATATATATATATATATATATATATATATATATAATATATATAATATATATATATATATATATATATATATAAATATTTTTATATACACACTAAAACCCTTATAACTCGGCATTGTATAACTCAGAATTTTATATAACTCAGCAAGGCAAAGACAGTCGGCAAAAAATTATGTATCTCGGCATGTTGCCGAGTTATAACTGCATCTCTTGGTTTACACTCGGCATTTTTGAGTCTGTCTTTTACAGTCGACTCTTTGAGCCTGAAAAAATCTCTCCATAACTAGGGGTCAACTTATACGGCAAGTATAAAATGCGAACCTTTACCACCGAGTGATAAAGAAGTGGATCAGCACTACTAACAATTGCTGTATACCACTTACCCTAACTCCAGTCAGACAACTACAATATGCACCACTTCCAGAGCAACAGCGACAACTGGAGAAGACGTTTAGCGGCAGTTTCACCCACAGCTGTTTCCAACAGCTGATACAATGATTGTAAACACTGGCGAATGCAAATGACGGAGCTTCGGAGGGCACCGGTCAGTGCAGTCCAGTCATAGGTACTACCGTGTTTTACTATAATATACAGTATGTAGCGGTACTATCAGGGGACTATGGTGTTTTTCAAGTGAAAACAAGAGGCGGGGACCTATAATAAAGATTCATAACTTCATATAAGAGGTGTGGTGTTATGTGTTTTTGCGACAGGTTACCGTATACTGTAGCCTAAGCCTTATCCACATTCAAGCTTTGGCCTACCAGAAGCCTACCGTATTTTTGGGGCCGACTTATATGGCAAGTATAGGCCTAACCCGTAATCTTGAGCTAATAATCTTGGGGGTTGACTTGTACGCCTGGTCGACTTATACGCCGCCATTTACGGTAATTGTAGATTGTAAATTTGAAGGCTTGGAATTTAGAAGAAAAAAATAAACAGGACTCATATAGTCTATGGACTGCTCTTATCAAATCACCACTAGGGGTGGACGACTTGAAATTGTTTGAAGAGCTCTGATCTACACTACTCTGTGGTGCAGTCAGTGTGAATGGCTAACCATATGGCCAGCCGTGAGACATAGCACGTAGAGTGTGTCTCCCAATTCCCCGCATTTTGTAAGAGACAACAAAAAGGGACGAGGGCAGAGATTCATTATATGGGATTCTTCCCCTGGTAGTGTCATTTCCAATGAAAACAAGAAGTGGGCAACCTGCTTTTATTGTGTGCCACCCCTTTTGTTTGACAGAAGGCCATTTGTATAAATAGATATATATATATATATACTCATTAGGTTTACACAAAACTTAGTTTCTCCACTCCTGGCCGAGTTAAGAGTTCAAAGTTTCTCCTTTACTGGCCGAGTTACGAGTTCAAGGCTGCTCTATGTAAGCATGTTAGTCAAAATGGCCGCAGCATACCATGCTATACCAATCTTATAAACATTGAGAAAACATAATCAGGCTTTAATTTCTCTCCCCTTGACTGTCTGCAGCATGAAAATGGCATGAATATATCCGGTAAACACTCTATGGGATAACATAAGGCCGAAAATACATAAACATATAAATGATAAAGTCTAAGGGTAAGCCTACCTATTCCCGTAAAATGTATGTTGAGCATGAGCAGGAAGTCACTGTATGTATAGGCTTCTACTACCACGGCTACCACTAAGACTATCATCGCTACTGGTTTATTACAAAAAATGGGTGAATTTTGGCAAAAAATGTATTGTATTATGCCTGCCCAGAACCAATTTTGTTTCCATTCTGTATTCAAGTCACATATTAGCAAATTTTCATTTGGTAAATGCTATGTATTTATTTGCCTAGTTGTGTCATCAGTCATTCGTTAAGTGCAAGCAAGCATTGTACCTTTACCTGAAAATTCAATTAGACAATTGTTTTAGCAGTGTTTTGGTGTTTGGTTGTTCCCAAATGCATGAAAATATTGGGTAAAGAACCTGGTGGTAAAAAATCATAATGTATATGTGAAGCACTGCCTATCGTGGCTCAATATGTAACAAGCTTCATGTTTGCTATGTTCTGTCATGTCTCACAGAGTCCACTACAAGACCCTCCATCTCTCCCATCATACAAGTGCTGACTCACTTCTTCTAACTTCCAGTGCTGTCTTCTTCCAGCACTCAAAACCCTCAGAGGTTTCCAGGTAAGAAGGTTCAGAATGATAATCACCACTATATAAAAAGGGAAATACGTAAGTAATCAAATAGTTTGCTTAAATCTCACTACCCATTGCCCGAATTTAAAGGGTTAAATTTAATTTAAAAGGTTAATTTAATGGGCAGTGGTTAGTTTTGAGGGAAAATTGCTATGTGAAGAGAGATTATATAAAAATGAGTCACAGTGGTAAGTCATATTAAGTTTCAGTGCTAAGTGATATTGATGTGGAAATGTAAGAAATTCTTAAACTCTTGGAAACCCAGTATGTAAAAAAGGTTCCAGATCATAACGGATATCTAATGGGGAACTTCTTAAAATTGTCTGATGGCTCTCACTGAAATGGCTGCTTGGCCAGGAGATTGAGTTAGTGAGTTATTTTTCTTTGTTCATTTGAAAAATTATGAGTCAAAGTAGCATTAAACACAAATGTAATAATCAGAAATCTTCTTAGCAAAAATGTAACAAAGGAGAAAAATTGTCTTTGTTTTTGTCACTAGCGCCTTCTATCGTCTGCTGGTGTTGATGTATCATTTACCACCAGGCTGTCACATGTATCACAAGCTCTTTTCAGTCCTGAAAATGATCACCCATGGCGAATTCATCAAAACAATTTACTAATAGTATCGCATACAAGCTAAAATTTGTACGATACGCCAAAGAACATGGGAACAGCAACAGAAAAACACTCGGACCACCGCCTACCGAGAAAATTGGTAGGTTTTACTACCGCCTACCGGTAGAAAATTGTTTATTTATATATTTTTCTCTTGGAAATTTCTTCACTTGATTGAAAAAATTGGCAGCCACCTGGCAACCCTGGTCTAAGGCAGCGCGCGTGACGCCAACGGTAGGAAGACGTGTTCCGTACGTATACGAAGCAGCGTGAAAGTCGGGATGGTAAGAATTTAGGACTCGGCGCGAAACTCGAGGATCGCGAAACTCGGATAGCGTGAAACTCAGGAGGGTACTGTATACCACTGTGTACTATTTATATTGTATTTACTATTATTTTGACTATTATTTACTATTATACACAGCGCGCCAAAGCATTGTTCGCGACATCATAACACAGCGCTTCCATACGGGAATTCAGAAAATGTACTCTATGGCAGCCTACTGACTTCCGAGAGAGATATCTTACATATGGCAGCTTGTTTAAGGCACGGGCAGTCCATCAAGACCGTTGAGGAATGTTCAGATGCCACTTGTCAATCATAGACGAAGCATTTCAAAAAGTATCGCCTTCCTTCCCGCGAGTAATTTGAACAGACGCGCATTGGTATGTCTATCATTATTTTCATAATGAGTGGCAAGAAAGACCTAACAAAAGAGCAAATTAAAGTTATTGTATCTCTACACAAGGCAGAGAGGCCAGTGGAAGAAATATCAAGGATTGTGGATGTTACGAGGAGATGTGTGCATAAGTGGGTGGAAAGTTTCACGGTGAGTTGCATCGTCGCGACAGCCGCGACACCAGAACATTATAAGTGGCCAGGGCGAGGATGTAAAAGTCATATCGCAATATTTTTCTTGCTCTTAATTGAGGATGGGCATCCACTTGACGTTTCATGACATTTAGGGTGCTTGCTGATGTTTTACACCCTCGCCCTGGCCACTTATAATGTTCTGGTGTCGCGGCTGTCGCGACGATGCAACTCACCGTGAAACTTTCCACCCACTTATGCACACATCTCCTCGTAACATCCACAATCCTTGATATTTCTTCCACTGGCCTCTCTGCCTTGTGTAGAGATACAATAACTTTAATTTGCTCTTTTGTTAGGTCTTTCTTGCCACTCATTATGAAAATAATGATAGACATACCAATGCGCGTCTGTTCAAATTACTAGCGGGAAGGAAGGCGATACTTTTTGAAATGCTTCGTCTATGATTGACAAGTGGCATCTGAACATTCCTCAACGGTCTTGATGGACTGCCCGTGCCTTAAACAAGCTGCCATATGTAAGATATCTCTCTCGGAAGTCAGTAGGCTGCCATAGAGTACATTTTCTGAATTCCCGTATGGAAGCGCTGTGTTATGATGTCGCGAACAATGCTTTGGCGCGCTGTGTACTATTATTTACTATTATATTTACTATTTATATATTGTATCTATTGTATTTACTATAGTACTGTAATTATATAGTACTGCATTATAGGGGGGGAAATGAATACTAAGCAATGGACTTTTTCAAGCAACGGACACTTCAATTCCCCATTTAGTCCAGGACTAAAAATTACATTTTCCGGGAACCTAACCTCAAATGGAAAATTAACTGACTTTACTTATCAAGTAGCTACCCATCCAACTTAGGAATTTTTCATGATTATGAGATCTCGGAAGATTTTGAGGGACGAACCTGCTCTGCACTTTTAATAGCGTTTAATATGCATTATAGATTTTTTTTTTTATTAATTAATACTGTTCGTCATGCGAAAATTCATAAAACAAAAATTTATAATAGCGGATCACCACTGTACTTTCAAATGAATTGCACTTTATTCACGTTCTATTTCAATCTGCTTTGTTAACCCTTCACAGTTTCCTAAAGTGACAAATAACTGAATATCTTGCATATCCACACAGTGAAAAATACATAAATCTCACTTCATAGCACCATCAGTAAAATTACATAGCAGTTTGATGAAAGTAAATCAGTGTTATATTCCCACTACAAAAATGAAATTATAGGTAAAGCTATTCATAAATTTTCCACCCTATTAATGCACACCTCTTTTTTTCAAGGTTTTGGAAAGCCATGGAGGACCGCTGGTGTGAAAAAGGGATCTGCTGGAGGGAGATATTGTGGCCCTGGACTGATAGCATGACAAGGATGGGATGGGTTAGTGATGGCAACCAATCCACTTATCTTGCCTATCTGTTGGCTCACTCCCTTCTAAGCCTTGCATTGTTGTTGTTGCCATTGGTTCTTACCCTCTTTCATGGCTTTAGACCCATGTGGTGAGTGTGAGTGTGTGTGTGTTCATCTAGTTGTGATGTACAGGAAAAGAGTTAAGCTTGTACTGTCCCGTCTCCAAAACTATTATCTAGATTGGCTTTTAAGTCGTGAATATTCTCGGCATGTATTATCTCTATATCCCGGTTATTCCACAGTTCAATTACTGATCTGTATGAGAAGCTATATTTATTTCTTAATATCTCTCTCACATGTGGTCCTTTTCAACATCTTCCCATGACCTCTCGTATCTCTTTATGTCTCATAAAAATATGTCCTCTGTGTCAACATTCTCCAGTCCCTTGAAAACCCTGAACACATCAATCAAATGACTTCTTTCCCTTCTTTTCTCCAAGGCTGGAATATTTAATTTTGACCGTCTTTCCTCGTACAATAAATCTCTCAAACTTGGGACCATCTTTGTTGCTGCCCTTTGTAGTCTTTCAATCTTTCTTATATCTTTCATTTTATGTGGTGACCATTATCGCCAGGTCTTTTCCTTCTTTTATTTTTCTATTCCACTCAATTCCCATTCAGTAATGCCACGTTTGTCTCCTTTTACTCTTCCCAAATTTCATCAATTTACATTTCCCTGCATTAAACTCTGTTTCCCACCTTTGACTCCAGGCTGATATCTTATGAAAGTCCGTTTGTAGATGTTCTGTGGGTGTTGGTAGCTTACAATGGAGTCGAGTTATGAGAAATAGCTCAGTTTCTTGGTTTATCAGGTGAAAGGGACAATCTTATTAGGAGCAACACCGGAGACATGTGCCGCAGACTATGCCTGCCGGGCGCCTGCTGAACACTGACTGGTCGCCCGGGTGGGCTGTACAGTTCATTCAAACATACGACGGTTACATCTCCCTATAAATGCTCGGCCACGTCCCGCGATTTGTCCTCAATTTGCAAGCAGGCAACAAAAAACGAGAAAATAGGACAACCCCAGGAGGTGACCAGCAAATGGGAGAAGACACTAAAGAAATAATGTATATTTGGCCATGCAAGGCAATAATAATGTAGCAATGAACATAAATAAAGAGAAATAAACCCCCAAAAAATGTACATCCTATTGCGAAAAGAGTAGGGACAGTGAGAAGAGGAAGAAAGGGCAGGAGGAGAAGTAGCGAGAGGACTGTCCATGTCTAGACCTCGAGAGACTTAAGTTTGAGTTGGTCAAGGTGTGCAACACGCTCAGTAGAGTCACTGAGGTTAAGGAGTCTGACGTTATTGCCGTGTTCCTTGGCAATTTCTTACTCTAAGAGTCCTTCAAATCCATTCTGTAACTTAGAAGAAGGAGCATTTACAGCATAGATTATGTCGCCTTGTGTAAGATGGAAGTTTGAAGCTTTCTTGTTGTGTGAAAGGAGCATTTCCTGCTTTGACAGTGCAAGAGACTGTGCGACATGTCGGTGAATGTTCTTGAAGGTAGTGACATTTGGTTTAAAATATATTTACACAAAAATCCACAGATATGCGGATCTGGTAATTTCCGTACTGCGACATTCAGGTCCCCAGTGTGTGTAGTAAATACTGTCCTATCAATGAAAATACATACCGTAAATGGCAGCGTACAAGAGTCGACCTCAAGATTATTAGCTCAAGATTACGGGTTAGGCCTATACTTGCCGTATAAGTCGACCCCAAAAATACGGTAGGCTACTGGTAGGCCAAAGCTTAAATGTGGATAGGCTACGGTACGGTTTACGGTAACCTGTCGCAAAAACACATGACACCACACCACTTATATGAAGATATGAATCTTTACTATAGGTTCGCCTTTTTCACTTGAAAAACACCATAGTTCCCTGATAGTACCGGTGTTGGGCTAAAATCGGCCCCCTTTGTAAATCGTCCTGCGGACGCTTGTTTAACCTAAATAACTACAAAACCTAACACAAACCTATCCTAAACCTAACCTAACTTAAACCAGACCTAAACATAATTTAAATATAACTTAACCTAAACCTAAAAACTATCTTTGGCGATCTGAGGGGCGATCTGATAGAAGTTTTTTAAAGTGGTTAAAGGGATATAATAAAGGAGATGTAGGAAAAGTTCTTACGGCTAGTAAGTAGGGTAGAACAAGCAGTACTGTATTCAAGCTGGAAAATCTTAGATATAAAAAGGAAATAGGGAAAAAATGGTTCATAATTAAATGACTGGAATGGACTCAGTGGTCAGGTGGTTAGTGTGGAGTCAATAAGGAGTTTTAAAAGGAGGCTAGACAATTTAATGAATGGTGATGGAAGGCGGATGTAGGCTATAGTGTTAAGTAACAGGAACTACCAAGTGTATAGGTCTCACGGCCTCTTGTAGCTTCCTTATGTTTTCTTCCCTCAGATCGCCACATATAGTTTTTAGGTTTATTTAAGTTATATTTAATTTATGTTTAGGTCTGGTTTAGGTCAGGCGAGAGAGAGAAAGTATGTCTCTTTCTCCCTTCCTTGCCTTCTTGCCATGACGTCACCAGCAACCACGTGTATAAATATTTGGCCGGAAACCTATATCCAAATGAATTGGGACTGAGGAGTGAAGAAAAATTGTTATCATTTTAATAACTGGCTATATATGTATTACTTAAAATGTTTTACATTTACAGTTATGGCAGATGAGTATCATAAATCTATGTCATGCACCATGACATATGTTAAGTGTGTCATGATTCCAGTTTTATAAATTATACTCTGGGTGGCAAGGGGAGAGATTACTCCCTTAATGCACCGTAAGACTCAGGCCGGCAAGCGCCTCTAACCTGTTCGAGGGTAGTTGAGTGCTTGTTGGTTCCTCGTCAAAACCATCACAACGACGCTCCTGATCAGCCCACTCCCCCCGTGGCTTGTGATTGGCTCTCGCACTCACGCCACTGGCTCTTTTGGTGGGAGTCTCTTCCCTACATTCCAAGGTCACGAGTAGGAGGAGGTGAGAAGTGGAGGCAGGTTTGTCCTCTTTAGTCAGTGAAGGATCTACATCCCCTGTAGTACCGGTGGTACAGGGAGTATTCGTCTGCAGCTTGCCCTCTGACTTGAGTATTTTTTTATGGTTTATGTTTTTGAGTGTTGGATTTAACCCCTTCACTGCGGCTGGTACAAATACGGTCTCTCAGCTATTTAAGGGTTCGCTGCGGCTGGTACATATATGGTTTCTGTATTTAAACTGCGTTAATGGGTAAATATTCGTTGTGATAGGCTTGTATGGCAACAGTGTCAAGTGTTGCGATATAATAGAACATCTTTTTCTGCTTGCGTGAGTTAGTGTGACTAATAAGATCAAGCGGTACAGTACGACGTGTTGACGCTGCCGCGCCCTCTACTTCAATGGCGAGGCTAAATAGTCAAGATATTTAATATATTCTTGATGGATATAAAACAGAAGTATGAATGAATGAATGAATGCATGAATGAAGCATTTATGTACCAAAATAAGCTGTGACTGAGTAGACTGAGTAGTCAAGACTGAGTAGTAAGTAGTTTCATTGTGCGTCTGGCAGCACGGTCACGGCCCTGTTGCTGCACTCTGACATAACTCTTCACTTAGCTGGTAGCCTCCACCAAGACAAAACATAGATTTTCTGGTATGGAATGAGCATCCTATTCATTTAGGCACTTTAAAATATGATCAGTAATTATTTTATATTTTAATTAAACCTGCCGCACAGGGGGGTAGGCCTATGAATTTGATATCCGCAGTGAAGGGGTTAATGTACTGTGTTCTATACTATGCTACTTTACGTATGTTAACTGATACGCTGGACCACTACTTTTGCTTTGTTTCAATGTTGGCTGTAGGATTAAGATAGTTGTTAAGGTTTAGTATAATTGTAATAAATGGGGATTTAAAAGTTAATAGTTTGTTTTACTCAAATTCTGTTGCTAGTCCTGTCACCTTTCTTTCAAATCAACTGAGAACTGCTAAATAAGTTACGGGTTTACCCTTGATGGAAGGACAACTGGCTTGAGTTTACGGGAAGGTCTTTAGGACTTGTAACAAGTGGTTGACAAATTTTTTCAATGACAAACATATGCTTCTTGGGTGCCATACTTCTTACATGTCCTATCTATGACACCAATAACTCCTGGGAAGTCAGCAATGTCCATTAATTATGCCTTGTTCCATTCAACAATGTCTTGGGCAGTAGAAAAGCTTATGAATCTCTGCAGAACATTTACTGTGACGAAGACACAGCCACAAGCAGAACACGGGAAGGATTGGCATGGCGGCCACGCTGGAGGGGAGCGAGGTGTATATAAGGCGCGCCCAGCCACAGAGCTTCAGTCATGGTTGGAGCGCCAAGCCCCCAAGACTTCCTCTCCTCATCCTCACCTCACCTCCCTTACTCCGGTTCAGACAGCCATCAGTCACTGTGAGAGCAACCCAACTCCCAACCCTACTCCGGTGTCGACGCTCACTCGTCACCGTGAGGGCAACCCAACTCCCATCCCTACTCCGGTGTCGACGCTCACTCGTCACCGTGAGGGCAACCCAACTCCCATCCCTACTCCGGTGTTGACGCCAGCTCGTCACCATGAGAGCACCTCCTCCCACTCCGTTATTCCCTACCTGTCCTCCCCGTCCCGTTCCTCTCTTCCACTATTTGCAGGAGGCCGTGGCTGATCCCCGTGCAGCTGGTAAAGGCGGGTGTTCCCTGCCTTACACACCCCGACTGGCCCACGCACACTGTCAGTTAAAGGCACTCCTGGCGGTGCCTTTACCTACCTCCCCCATCATGCCTTCACCAAGCCGCAGAGGCCTCAGTGGTGAGGCCAACCGCGGTGAGACTCCTGGCCGCCTCTCCCGTTGGGCGTCCAGCCCACTGAAGACACCGCCGCGCCTCAAGCCATTCACACCGGGACGCTCGCTCCCTGTCCTGTTGGTACCTGAGGAGGACTTGGGAGTCTAGTGCCTAGCCGCTGCCAAGGGGCAGTGATATATATATTCTGTATGTACAAAAGGAAGTTGTAAAACTAAAGAGGAAATAAACACAAGCCGGAGATCCCAGTTTCTTTGGCCCTCGGAGAGAACCTGATATAGCCACGTAACATTTACGTATAAAAAGGCATCTATCGACTGGCTGATGGCTTTGCTGATTGTAGGCTGTGATGGGGCGAAGTCATCATTGCTGCACAATTACATTCTTCCCAAGGCGAGATACTAGTGTTATGATGACCTTCATTTCTAGGGTGAGTCGATTGCTTCTCTTAAGTGTCACTATCCAAGGCTGCTCTCACAAAGTTGGTGAAAAACAAGAGCCATCATTGTCTAGCTCAGCGGTCGGCAACCTGCGGATCCAGAGCCCTTTCAAGAGACCTGTGCGGCTCTTGCCACCTACTTAAAAATGTCCAAATTATCGTTAAAAAAAATGAAGAGATAAAATACTGGCATAGATAGCTGCAGTACAATAGTGTATGTGACCTAGGTCCTAGGTCTCAAGGAAAATATTTGGACAATTATTTTTACTTATTAACTTGTACTTGTTCGTAATTTCCATTCATAATTTACACTGCGGCTTCATCAGCACTGCTTTTCTGCCAAATTTGAAGTAACTGGCTCTTCTCAAATTCTGGGTTGCCGACCTCTGGTCTAGCTTGTATCTCTATATTAGCTCTACATTGCTCCACTAGTTTGATGCATCCCTTCAAGGATGAAAATTCCTTTGCTGAAGTTGATGCTGTTGTGATTCGGCTATGTTGACAATAGGAGTGTATGACTTGTCATATGAAGCATCAAGACATGGTGAACCTAGTCCTAGCTCCCCACAAGGTTCAATAATACTAACTCGCATTTATAAACCTTTCCAGCCAGTTATGAATTGAATGCGCCATTTTGTCTCGCCATGACATATTCATAGCTATGAATGCCTTTTGAATACAGCCCTAGGACTTACTAGATTCCTAAGTCTTTTTCTGAATTCAATCTGCTTAAACAACTTGTTGCTTCTACCTCTGTGTTGTGTGCTGCACCTGCTGATATTAAAGTCAATTTACTACACTAGGGTCCCGTATAAAACGTGTTCGCATAGAGTGTTTCCCCTATAAAACGAACGACCTAAAATATTAAAATGTAAAAATTTATTTTTTATTTTTATTTTTTTAAATACAGGGAGGTCCCGAAGATACGAGCAGTTAGGTTCCACCTGGCATACTCGTAAAGCAAAATCTCGTATAACGAAACACATAACTAATGGTAAAATATAGGTTTGGTTCCAGGACCCCATCAATTAAAAAAAAAGAAAAAAAAAGACGTGTTTTTCAAGCTAAAATAAACTATAGCAAACACAACAAACACACAGCGTCTATATTACCCACACTGTACTACCTATTCTGTAGAAAAAGCATTCTGAAAGAGAAAATAGCACACAAAATAACATAACTGCACATTAATAAAACATAAATCATGCATAACACTCACAAGTGGTAATGTTGTGTGGGGAGACAGGAAGCTGGCAAGTAGCCAGCTTGGAGTCCCTGTTTTCTCTCTCTAAGGCTCGAGAGAAAACAGGGGTGACTGCGTTTGCAGGGATGACTGGGTTAGAGTTCTTCCTCCTCCCCTTGATCACTTGAGCTCCCTTCACACATTCCATAATCGAGCCACGATAGCGCCACCAATTTGATTATTGACGCTATCGTGAAATTTGTCCACGATAAACGCAGACCACGATAGCCTCACAACAATGTCACGCTGCCTGTACGTATGTGTCATGACGGTCGTGAGATGGTCACGATGGAGTCGTGACAGCTGTAAGACAATGTCACGAATGGAAAATCAACGGTCATTTTGTCGTCACGATAGAGTTACGATAACCACGACAGTGCCATGAACGTATCACGATAGCGTCAAGAGCCATGCCTCATGCAACATGCCTCACACGTGGGTGGGTGTTGCCATGGTGATGGAGAAGGAAGGGGCCGGGGCTAGAGATGAAGGTGGGAGAAACAGGGTTGTGTTGGTAATGGAGAAGGGGGGAAACGGGGTATGGGGGTTGTAATAAAGAAGGGGGTGATGGTGTTGGTGGGGAAAAAGGTTGGGGGGATGAAGAAGGCGTTGTTTGGGGTGTGAGTGGTTAAAACGGGTGGATCCACCACCCACCCCCTACTCCCTACCCCCTTCCCCCATCACCACGTGGTCATGGGAGTAGGGGGTAGGGAGTAGAGGGTGGGTGGAGGTGAATGAGAAAGGGGGAAGAAGGCGGAAGGGGGTGCAAAAAAGGGGGGGAGGTAGGATTGAAGACTCGAGAGGGTAGGGTAGGTAAGGGACAAGGGAGGGATGCGCAGACCTCTTCCACTGCCTACAAACTCGTCTCTGCGCATCTGAATCATTGTACATCGTCCAGGATGTGAATTTTTGTAGGCCACATTGTCGTACCGAGCCACCAGAATTATCATATTTTCAGATTGATTATCCTACAACCTTAGGTAAAATCATATAGTCAGTAAATTACTTTATAATTTTAGTAAATAACTTGTAATTTACTTTAGTAAATAACTTGTAATTTACTTTAGTAGATAACTTGGTAATTTTACTCACCCCAGTTTCAATGTCGTAGCATTGGATTTTCGATCTCGTATATTGAAAATAGACCCTAATTTACACATCTCGTATCATCGGATTCTCGTATACCGAATGCTCGTATAACGGGACCTCCCTGTACATAAAATTCCAAAATTTTTGTTAGGAACGAATGTGATCATATAGAACGATTCAGCCATCAAACTAGGGCAAATCCGAGGAGTTCTCAAATAGAGCGCCGAAATATCGTACAGAATGTCAGGTGACGTGAGGTAGATGCGCATTGTGACGTCACTGTCGTCTGAGTCGCTTAGCTTTTTTCGTCAAGCCAAGGTTTTTTTGCCTCATAAGAACATAAGAAAACAAGGAAGCTACAAGAGGCCGTGAGACCTACACAAGGTAGTTCCTGTAACGTAGGGTAGTTCCTGCCTCAGTGACGGACCCACACATAAGGCAGCGAATTTTGTTGAGCAAACCGCCATAAGAAGGCTTACGGCAGCTTGCGTTTTCTGTTAACTTGAGGCACTTTTCGTAAGCCGGCTTGCCCAGCTGGCGTAAGCCGTGAGGAGGGGCACGGCGGCGGCGTGTTGACACGGAGATGGGGTGAGGGTGGCATAAGGTGGGCAACGGCAGTAGCGACCGCGCAATTCTCATCCATTATTACCAAAAAAAAAAACATTCTTGTGAAGGATATACAGAGTGTAATACGAGTTTCTGCAAATATTGATACAGGTGGAAGTACATGTAATTCTAAGCAGAAAATATTCTATACCCATATGCTTCTTGAAGATTCCTTTAGACGTGAGATGAAGTTAAAAAATTTGCGCGGCCAGTAATTTTACGATGGCAGGCGACGTATGGAGTAGTGCAGTGTATACTCGCGGTTGCCCCTCGGTGAAATTTTGAATGATTTAATCATGATGTTTACTAGTAATGGAGCATTAGATTATCTTATAACGACACAATTGGTATTAATGGACATGTTATTTACTATATAAGCAGTACACGAAAACAGCAGGGCTGTAATAAACAATACTGTAAAAGGGTACTTGGCATCGTGTCGGGGAGGGGTAGGATGTAACACGTGACACAGCTAATTGGCGGGCAGCCTCGCAGCCTTGTCTTCACCTCCCTCCCAACTCAGACACGATGCCAAGTAGTCTTTTACAGTATTGTTTATTACAGCCCTGCTGTTTTCGTGTACTGCTTATTTAGTAAATAACATGTCCATTAATACCAATTGCGTCGTTATAAGATAATGTAATGCTCCATTACTAGTAAACATCATGATTAAATCATTCAAAATTTAACCGAGAGGCAACCACGAGTACACACTGCGTCGCCTGCCATTGTGAAATTACTGGCCGCGCTAATTTTTCTACAGCTAATTTTTCTAACTTCATCTCACGTCTAAAGGAAGCTTCAAAAAGCATAGAATATTTTCTACTTAGAATTACATGTTCTTCCACCTGCATCAATATTTGCAGAAACTCGTGTTACACCCTGTATGTTGTGATCCATTCACAATATCGTCAGTTATCGTAATTTATTGATGGCTTTCATTCGAAGGTACTTTCATCGTCGGTGTGGTTGTGTTTACAAGTTATCAGCTGTGAGCGGGTATAGCCGCGACCAGTTCTGGCGAGGCACACAAGCGAGAGTCAAGCCAGGTTTATGGCAACTTCCTCACCAAAATTCGCTCCAGACGAAAACCAGAGTAAACGAACGTAGGCAGACCCTTATGACTCTGTACATTCGCCCTGCCAGTGCGCCACAGCCTGCCCCTGCCAGCACACCACAGCCTGCCTCTGCTGACGAGCAACAGCCTGGCCCATCAAAGGAGCCCCAGCCTGGCCCTTCAAATGAACCCCTGCCCAGCCTGTCAGAGTTTGAGGGGTTTATGGACGTGGCAGAAATGCAAGGCCAACGCTCACTTGCCACACTCCGGGCTCTGGGTCACACTGCGTCGTCATCCAGTGACGAATGAGTGACCTCTAAGATGCCTCGGAAACCCTCGCCCCCGGTACATAATCCCTATTAGATTTAAGGTAAGCAACAATATGCCTATTTCATCATTTCCATGCATAACTTATCATTTATATACGTTTTGATATGCATGGGTGTGAATGAGTATAAATGTACAGGTACGGTAGGGAGGACCGATCGACCAATATCAATTTTTCCCATAGGTTATGTTTCACATAAGAGCGAATTCACATAGAACGACATCGTTTATCGACCAATTTCTCGTTTTTGTGGGACCCTAGTGTACTTTTCTGACAATTCATACAATCTAGTCAGTTTCCAGTGTAATATCATGGCATCTTGGCCTGACCTGATAACCTTGATACCAAACAACCAACCAACGATTACCTTGATACTTCTTCTAGCCTTCTCTCCTTAAACTTCTGCAACATTCGCGGCCTTAGATCTAACTTTCTCTCTGTTGAACATCATCTCTCCTCCTCTAAACCTCATCTTCTTTTCCTCACCTAAACCCAGTTGTCTGTGAGCACTGACAGCCGACCTTTTTCTGTCTCCTCTTACTGTCTCTATTCTCATTTTCAATCCAAAGCTGGCTGTTACGTATATGTGCGCAATGACATCACTTGCTCTCGTGCCCATGGTCTTGAATCTTTCTAATTTTCTACCATCTGGCTTCGATTTCAATGTCACTCTCTTACTAAATTTATCTGTGCTGTATATCTCTCACCTAACTCCTCTGACTATGTAAAATTCTTCGACTATTTAACATCAAAAGTGGAGCACATCTCATCTCATTTTCCTTTAGCAGAAATTTCCATTCTTGGGGACTTCAATGTTCACCACCAGCTTTGGCTATCATCTTCTTTCACTGACCAACCTGGTGAACAAGCCTACAACTTTTCTATCCTCCAAGACCTAGAGCAGCTGGTGCAGCACCCTACCCGTATTCCTGACCGCCTTGGAGACACGCCCAACATTCTTGATCTTTTCCTAACTACTAACCCTTCTGCTTACTCTGTGAAACTATTCTCTCCGTTGGGTTCTCTCCGATCACAATCTTATTTCTGTAACCTGTCCTATCGCTCCGGTGCCGCCTCGGGACCCACCTAAGCGGAGGTGCTTCTGGCACTTCAACTCAGCTAAGTGGGAAGACCTAAGGCAGTACCACTCTGATTTTCCATGGAATGATTACTGCTTCCATGTCAAAGACCCATCTCTTTGTGCAGAGCGCATAACTGAGGTCATAGTCTCTGGCATGGAGGCGTACATTCAACACATTTTCTCTAATCCTAAAGCCCGTCAACCTTGGTTTAACTCTTGCTTGTTCTCATGCTGTCCGAGATAGAGAGGTGGCTCACAAACGGTACCATAAGCATCCATCTCCTGAAACTCATGCCCTTTATATTTCTGCCCGCAATCATGCCAAATCTTTACTTCAACTTACCAAAAAATCTTTCATTCATAGAAAATGTCAAAATCTTTCTGAATCAAATTCCTCTCGTGACTTCTGGCATCTAGCAAATAACATCTCTAACAATTTTTCTTCTTCATCTTTTCCTCCTATGCTTCACCCGGATGGCTCCATAGCTGTCTCATCTATTTCTAAAGCTGAACTCTTCGCTCAAACCTTTGCTAAAAATTCCACTCTGGTTTATGAAGGGCTTGTTCCTCCTTCTCCTCCACCCTCTGACTATATTATGCCTGTCATTAAGATCCTTCTTAATGATGTTTTTTTTGCCCTTGCTGGCCTAGCTCCTCGGAAGGCTTACGGTCCTGACGGAGTCCCTCCTATTGTTCTCAAAAACTGTGCTTCTGTGCTTGCACCTTGCCTGGTCAAACTTTTCCGTCTTTGTCTATCTACTTCCACCTTTCCTTCTTGCTGGAAGTTTGCTCACATCCAACCTGTTCCTAAGAAGGGTGACCGTTCTAATCCTTCAAACTACCGTCCTCTAGCTTTGACTTCCTGCCTTTCTAAAGTTTTTGAATCTATACATAATAAGAAGATTCTTAAGCATCTATCTGCTCACAATCTTCTATCTGATCGTCAGTACGGTTTCCGTAAAGGGCGATCTACTGGCGATCTTCTAGCTTTCCTAACTGAATCTTGGTCATCCTCCTTTAGGGGTTTCGGTGAAACTTTTGCTGTTGCCCTTGACATATCAAAAGCTTTTGATAGAGTCTGGCACAAATCTTTAATTTCCAAACTACCCTCATTCGGTTTCTATCATTCTCTCTGTAACTTCATCTTAAGTTTCCTTTCAAACCGTTCTATTGCAGCTACTGTAGACAGACATTGTTCTTCTCCTAAATCTATCAATAGTGGTGTTCCCCAGGGTTCTGTCCTATCACCCACTCTCTTTCTATTATTCATTAATGATCTTCTAAGTCTAACTCAAAGCCCTATCCACTCCTACGCTGATGATTCTACCCTGTATTTTTCAACGTCGTTTATTAGACGTCCAACTCAACAGGAACCAAGTGATTCACGGAGAGATGCCACCGAGTGCCTAACTTCTGATCTTTCTATAATTTCTGATTGGGGCAAAGCAAACCTTGTTTTGTTCAATGCCTCAAAAACCCAATTTCTTTACCTATCTACTCGACAAAACCTACCATATAACTATCCCCTCTTCTTCAATGACACTCAACTGTCTCCTTCTTCTACAATGCACATTCTAGGACTATCCTTTACTAAAAATCTGAACTGGAAATCTCACATCTCATCTCTTGCTAAAACAGCTTCTAAGAAGTTAGGTGTCCTGTGGCATCTGCGTCCTTTTTTCTCTCCCTCCCAATTGCTTGCTCTCTACAGGGGCCTTATCCGCCCATGTATGGAGTATGTCTCACATGTTTGGGGAGGATCCACTCATACAGCTCTCCTAAACAGGGTTGAGTCAAAAGCTTTTCGTCTCATCAACTCCCCTCCTCTGACTGACTGTCTTCAATCTTTAAATCACCGACGCAATGTTGCTTCTCTTGCTCTCTTCTACCGTTATTTTCATGCTCACTGCTCTTCTCAACTTGCTAACTGCATGCCTCCCCCCTTCCCGCAGCCTCGCTGCACAAGACTTTCTACTCATTCTCATCCCTATTCTATCCATCTTCCTAATGCAAGAGTTAATCAGTATCTTTACTCTTTCATCCCTTTCACTGGTAAACTCTAGAACTCTCTTCCTGTTTCTATTTTTCCAGTTTCCTATGACTTAAATCTTTTCAAAAGAAGAGTAACAAGACACCTCCCGAACTAAATTGGCTCACCCCTCTTTTTTATATTATTCTCTTACTGTCTTCTTTATAGGGACTGGAAACTAAGCGGGCTTTGTGTTACCCATTTTTTTGTGCCCTTGGCCAGTCCTTTGTGATGTAAAAAAAAAAAAAATAATAATAAATAAATAAATAAATAAAAAACTTGATGTAGTATGCAAATCTACAAACGTTGCTTCTTAACCCAGACCATTAATGTAGACAATGAAAAGTAAAGAAACCAATATAAATTCCTGGGGAACCCACTTTGTTACTCTGTCCCAGTTAGAATTCTATTTTCATTGCCACTCTGCATTCCCTTATAAGGTGCACCCAATATGCCAGAAATATAGTAATTCATACATGAATGAGGTTTGTAAATGAAATTAAATAGCTATTTTGTGAGAACTTTTTTCAGTTATTCAACAAGATCATTAATAGGAAATTTAATAGATATTCTTTAAAGGTCCAATTGGATGTTATACAAGTTGTCTAGACATGTTGTGTTCAATGACATCCATGTTCATATGTCCTTTAATCTGCAACATTCAAAGCTGTAGATGGTGTTTTCACATGAAGAAAACTGCTGGAGCTGTTCATTGGGTGGCTACCAGCATAGTCAGCTTTTCGTTAAGGCTCACATTGACCTTAGTTAGCTGAGATAGGTAGATTACCATCAACAGGTCCTGAAATATAAAAAGGAATGTCACTTTCAAAGCTAATCTAAAACATCATCACTGGGTTGCATCTATAAGATTTTCAAGGTAATTCTTATGATAACCTACACATTCAAAGCAAAGCTAACACAGACCTTGTTCTATACCAAATAAATTATAGGCTGTGACATGGCTGTCCTAGCAATGAAACTCCTACAGTCCTTTGCAACATTTTCACTCTTTCCCTTCTGCACAATGATACTTTTTCATACAACTAAAATTATTTCACATAAGTGGGGAGACACATTATAATATGCTCAGAAACATTCATAACAGTTCAAAACCAAAACTTTTACACTACTCTCAATTACAATGGGACTTAAAATCTTTTCAACACATACATTCGTCTCATTCGCATTCACCCTCTTCCAGCATTGTTATTCTTATATTTTTCTCACATATGTTTTCCACTTTTGTAGCAATTTTACAATCCCTATTATGTGCCGATATTTATACATGTAGATGCCTATATAAAAATCATATATGCATTCACACACACACACAGATACATATCAGTTGCTGAGGAATATAAGAATGGCATTCAAATATCTGGATGAAGAGATGATTAAAAAATTGATAACATCTCTGATTCGACCAAGGTTGGAATATGCGGCAGTGATTTGGTCACCACATAAAAAGAAGGATATAAGGAAGATTGAGAGAATACAAAGAGCAGTCACAAAAATGGTTCCAAGCCTGAGAGATTTACCATATGAGGAAAGACTTTCAAGACTAAAACTCCCAACTCTTGAGAAAAGAAGAGAAAGGGGAGATTTTATAGCAGTGTATTTCCATCAATGGGTCTGGAAAAAATTGATAGAGAAGATCTGTTTGTGTGGGACGATAGAAGTACAAGAGGTCATGAGAAGAAATTGAAAAGGACAAAGATTCATGAAGAAAAGGACCTCGGAGTGATAATGCAGAATAACCTACAACCAGAAAAACATACAAATAAAATATTTGGAGATACATACAGGATGTTGAAGAATATTAGTGGCATTTCATCACATGGACAAAAATATGATGAGAAAGATAATTACTACAATGATCCGACCAAAAATGGAATATGCTGCCATTGTATGGTCCCCATAGAAAAAGAAACATGTGAAAAGTTGAGAGGATACAGAGAATGGCAACAAAGATGTACCAGAGCTAAAAGAACTTTCTTAAGAAGAAAGGTTGAAGGAAATAAAGTTACCAACACTTTAGCAGAGAAGAGAAAGAGGAGACTTAATAACAATCTTTAAACTTATAACTAAGATGGAAGAAACAGACAATGAGAGACTACTGACTCGGAAGCAAAGAGAAGGTCGATACACAAGAGGACATACAAAAAAAATAGGAAAAGAGAAATGCCTGAATAACATGAAGTAGTACAGCTTCCCTCATAGAAATGTAGAAGTTTGGAATGGACTTGGAATGAGAGGTGATATCGGCAAAGAATGTGCACTAGTTGAAAGAAAGACTGGATAAATGTAGATACGGAGAAAGGACCACACGAGTGTTACTGTGTATATATACAGTCAAACCTCTATATAACGGACCTCGATGTAACAGACTTCGGATATAACAGACTCCATTTGCGGGATCTTTTTTTTTTTTTTTTTTTTTTTTTTTTTTTTTTTTTTTTTTTTTTTTTTTTTTTTTTTTTTTGGTGCATATTAGACCGCTTATCGCAGCTCGAATTGTCAACTCAACACAATTGTATTATTTTCTCATTTTAATTTGCATTGCTTGGGTTTTAAGGAGTTTTGATGTATCACATATTAAGATATAATATTATAAGGAAGGAGCCTGTGTTGCTAGTGATTTAGTGGTAGAAGGTGTGTATTGTTTAAAATAAGTGACTATTAGTGTTATGGCGTGGCCGCTGCTACGTCTCCTATTCTCAGTACTATAGGCACCTTTAACTATAACCTAGCTAAATACTTCGTCCCGATAATTGACCCATTAACTAGTAACGAACACACAATTAAGAACTCCTTTGAATTTGCACATGAATTAAAAACAATTAACGTAAACAACGCGGTAATGGCTAGTTTTGACATCCAATCACTATTTACAAACATTCCATTAGATGAGACTATTGAAATAATCACTGATAATTTATTTCATAAAGCTACCATTTTTCTTAATTACACAAAAAAACAATTCTCTGATTTATTAACGTTAGCTATAAAAGACTCTCCATTTATTTTTAACAAAAAACTTTATGTCCAAACTGATGGTGTTTCCATGGGATCGTGCCTGGGTCCTTCATTTGCTAATGCTTTTTTATGTCACCATGAGGACATGTGGCTGTCTAACTGTCCTAAACTTTTTAAACCTTTTTATTATAAACGATATGTAGACGACACTTTTTTACTTTTTAAAAATACCGAGCACATTCCCTTATTTCTGAAGTACCTTAATTCTCAGCACCCAAATATTAAGTTCACATATGAAATTGAAAAACAATCATCACTACCATTTTTAGACATCCTAGTTACTCGTAAAAATAATTACCTTACCACCTCAGTCTATAGAAAACCCACTTTCACTGGTTTAGGAACTCAATATGCTTCATTTATCCCTAACCTTTTTAAAATCAATACTATTAAGACCCTACTACACAGATGCTATAGTTTCTCATCTAATTGGTTTTCCTTTGATAATGAGATCAAATTCCTTACCAATTTTTTCCAAAACAATGGCTACCCCCTCAAATTAATTGAAACAATCATCTCAAAGTTCTTAGATAAAAAGTTCAACCCAGAGTCGAACGAACCCGAACCCATATTAGACACACACTATGTTAAACTCCCATTTTATGGCCATCTCAGTTACACCATTCGGAAAAAACTCAATGATCTACTTAAGTCACATCTTCCTAACTCAAAATTTAAATTTATTTTTACTAATTCTCTTACCCTAAGAACTCATTTCAAATATAAAGACTCTATACCTAAAGCCCTTATTTCTAACATAATTTATGAATTCAAATGTTCTAGCTGTAACGCTAGATACGTCGGCGAGACGACAAGGAATCTAACCCTTAGGCTTTCTGAGCATAAAGGTGTTTCTGCACGTACTGGTCGACCCATTTCTTCACCTTCGCAATCTGCAATCCGCTCACACTCACATGATTTAGATCACCCTTTTTCTATGAATGACTTCAGTATCCTATCCAAGGCACACTACCCTAGTGACACTAAATTATTAGAAGCTATACACATCAAGCACTTGTCCCCTGATCTTAATAACCAAGTCATTTCACAACAACTACATATACTCAAATGATTACCACTGTTTCGATTGGCCCGACTCTCGGTTCGATCGCCCCCACACAAGCTGAAATGTCACCACAAAACCAGTGTTCATTCAGTCCTCTACCAACCTACAGCAGCACACACACCAAGGTCCGTAAGTACAAATTATATTTTTATTATTAGTTGTAATTTTAGAAAATATAGGAATATTTATTGTTTCTTATATATATATTATATATATATATATAGATAGAGGAGAGAGAGAGAGAGAGAGAGAGAGAGAGAGGAGAAGAGAGGAGATGAGAGAGAGAGAGAGAGGCAATACTTTCTCCATGAGGAATCGAGATCTAATAATGAAGATATAAACCAGCGCGGGTTAGAAACATCTTGATTGTTTATTCGAACGTTTCGCTATACATAACCATCATCAGCCTAAAATCGGATACAACATTTTTTTTTGTTAAAATGAAAATATACAAGTTATAAAATTATTTGCACATTTAAAATGCCTAACCTAAAATATAATAAAATAAGAATAAAAATTATAAACAGTAATAAAATAAAAATACTACACATACCAATCAACATCGCAGTGGAGTGTGGGATTCCCACATGGTCTAAAAGCACACAAGCGGGGTTGAGGTGCCCTGTGCGCAGAGGGACGGTTTGTGGTGGTGGGTGAGGAGGCTCTCACATATCCACCGGGTGGAGTCGTGGGAGCTTGTGTGTAATATATTAAAGTCTTGATTTGTTATTGGGTGGCCTGAGGCTTCGGAATGATCCCGAATGGCTGAAAATGGTGGTTTGGACACGGGTTTGCCAGTCCTGTGAGACAGTCCCCGATGCTCCGCGATCCTAGTGGTGAGGTGGCGTTTGGTCTGCCCAATATAAGCAGCGTTACAGCTACTGCACTTAAATTGGTACACCACTGAGGAACGCAGGAACTGTTTTATAATTTTTATTCTTATTTTATTATATTTTAGGTTAGGCATTTTAAATGTGCAAATAATTTTATAACTTGTATATTTTCATTTAAAAAAAAAAAAAAATTTGTATCCGATTTTAGGCTGATGATGGCTTATGTATAGCCGAAACGTTCGAATAAACAATCAAGATGTTTCTACCCGCGCTGGTTTATATCTTCATTATATATATAATTATATATATATATATATATATATAGTATATACGGACAGGAGATTTTCTCTGAGACAGATCTCGTTAAAAGTGATAGCTAGTTCAGCGTTTATTATCTTTTTCAAGATATTTTCTCTTTGTCTTAAGAGTGTCTTATTCTCTTTTGTAATCACTTTTATGACTTCACCGTAGCTTGTCATTTTTGTCATCGTCTCCGGTCATCACCGCATCGTTTGGTAAAATTCTAAAGTCCTTTCCAGCCCTTATTCGTGGGTTTTTTTATTCCAGACCTTCACAGATCCGGTATTATTTTACTATAGGACCGAAATTCCCTACACAATTGGGAGTGTGGTTTCTGTATACCTTATTGAATTCTAGGAAACATTCTCTCTATGAGCTTCTGTCGCAAATCATTACTTTTGGAGATAATGACATGTTGTTCATAGGGAGGCGAGAGACAAGCGTTTACGAGCGCCTTACTCTTCCTCTTCTTGTGACCTGTATTGCCTCAGCTGTTCTTCCATTGCAGCTGACACTTTTGTCTCAATGTTTTGTTTACATTTATTGCCTCGCAGTGCAAGGTTGTCTGCCGTGGTTTCTTTGCTTTACCTTCGCTTTACGTTCAGGATGGCACCACCAACCTACAAGAACGTGACCAAGCGCACACGAAAGCCCGTGCACCTCTCTGTGTCGCAAAAACTTGAGATGATAAAAGGAACTTGAGGCCGGGAAGACGGTGGCGCAGGTGTGCGTGGATTATGGGATAAAAAAACAGACTTTCTGATATCAGAAAATGCAAAGTTAAGTTGCAGACTTATGCTGTGAAATTTTCTGTGTCCAGGGTAGGTAAGAGTGACAGTGGTAGTAAACATATGAAAACCTCTAAGAGTGTCGATTTGGATGCTGCCGTCTACAAATGGTACGTACAGCAGCGTGCTTGTGGTGTCTCGGTGAGAGGTGTGGAGTTGGTTGCAAGTGCTGGGAAGCTTGCTGCACACACACATGGGGATGAATGATTTTAAGGCGAGTGATGGCTGGCTGTGGCGGTTCAGGAAACGCCATGGCATCCATAATGTAAAAGTTTTAGGCGAGTCTGCTAGTGCCGATACAGAAAGTGTCAAACCGTTTAGGCTAAAGTTAATTGATTTAATCAAACATGAAGAACTCTCCTTAAGTCAAATTTACAATATGGATGAGAGTGGAGTGATGTGGAGGTCCATGCCTAATAACACCCAAGCAAGGAAGAATGAACGTAAGGTACCAGGAAAGAAAATAAATAAAGAGCGGCTATCTGTGATGTGTGGTGGTAATGTGTCTGGTACACACAGGTTGAAACTCGCAATTGTAGGGAAGTCAGTTAAACCCAGGGCACTCAAGGACTGTATCTTCTTCAAGTTCAAGTCAAGCTCTTCAAGTACTGTTATCTTCCTGTTCATTATTATAGTTCCAAGAAAGCTTGATTCACCTCGTGGATATGTGAAAACTGGTTCAAGCATCACCTGTTGCCTGAGATAAGGAACCACCAAGAAAGGGTTCTCAAGATCCCGCCTGCAGATGTGAAGGCATTAGTTTTGCTCGACAATGCTCCCGCCCACCCCCATGAGGATGTTTTGCAGAGTGCTGACGGGAGGATTAGGTGCATGTTTTTGCCCTCAAATACCACATCCTTGATCCAACCCATGGATCAAGGAGTCATCAGTGCTTTTAAGTGGCGGTATCAGCGAAAATATCTCGATGAAGTACTGGTTATCAGGGAGACTGAGGCAGACATGGAAGAGGATACGAGAGGGAAGAGAACCTAGGATAATATAAAGGCTTACAACATCCGCTCCGCCATCTACATTCTACAACATGAATGAGGCACGGGGCGAGGTGAAGCATACCACGCTTAGCAACACGTGGAATAAGTTAATTAAGGACGAGGATTTGGACTTTTATTTTCATGGATTTGAGGCTTCAGATTTTCACTCACTTCTCTATAATCAATCATCAATCATTGGGGGCATACGGCGGGGGGCGCGTCGCCTCGCCCACCCTACGACGCCACTCCCGGGGGTCACCACGCGCGAGTCCCCATGCAGGCTCCTTTCCCATACCAAGCAGCTCTTGACAAGAAACATCAACTTGCCCCAGCCACGAGCCTTGTGGGCACCCCCTTGGCCTCCTCCACGCCGGATTGTCTCTTACAGATACAACCCAATGGAAGGATCGGTTTCAGGGTAGCGTGCCACATGCCCATATAGCAGAAGTTGGCACTGACGGACTATGCAGGTAATAGGCCTCGATTCAGTCTCACGGTGCAATCGCTGATTTGACACGTAATCATCCCAGTGATACCCCATGATTCTGCGAAGACATTTATTACCAAAGGCATCGATTCGTCTCTTCAAGTCAGTATTTAGTGTCCATGTCTCACAACCATAGAGTAAGACAGGGATCACAAGCGACTTGAAGTTCCGGATTTTTGTCCTCCTCCACAGGTACCGACAAAGCCAAATACTCCCGCTGAGTGAGTCCATAGCACCGTGGGCTATGCCAATTCGCCATAAGACTTCATGACGTGACCCGCCGTCATTATGGACTGCGATACCAAGGTATGTAAAACTTTCCAAGATATCAATGTCCTCGCTGCACGCATCAACAGACTGTACTGCTTCATCTAGTAAGCCTCCAAACACCTGGACCTTGGTCTTAAGCCAGGAGACCTCAAGTCCAAAGGCTTTGCCTCCTCGTGCAGCGCCTCGAGAGCCATCACCAGGGCCTCCAGCGACTCAGCAAAGATTACTGCATCATCGGCAAAAACAAGATCAGTGATCTTGGTGTTACCGACGGATGCTCCACAATCACTTTTATCTACAACCTTGTCCAATACCCAGTCCATACAAGTGTTGAATAGTGATGGGGCAAGGACGCACCCTTGTCTCACTCCTGTATTAACAGGAAAGAAGCTGGATACACCTGCCCCACACTTCACAGCACTCTCAGTCCCAGAATACAGACCAGTTATCAAACCAATAGCCCTTGCAGGAATCCCGCGAAGTCGCAGAAGATCCCAGAGTGACTCACGATGCACTGAGTCAAACGTCTTCTTGAGATCAACATAGGCTGCAAGCATCCCATGTCGAAACTCACGTCGGCGTTCCACCAGGACACGAAGCGCTAGGATACTGTCCGTTGTTGACTTACCAGGCGTGAACCAAGACTGCTGAGGTCTCTGATGCTTCAGCAGATGACTGCGGATCCATGTCAGCAATAGATGGGCAAGCACCTTGCCTGGCACGCTGAGCAGTGTAATACCGCGGTAGTTGTTGCAGTCCTGACGGTCCCCTTTCCCTTTCCAGATAGGGACGACCAGCCCCCTTTTTCAGTCAGGAGGAACGGTACCTGATTGCCACACGGCAGTCAGGACAGCATGCAACCCACTGATCATGGCCTCACCCCCAGCTTTGAGGAGCTCTGCACTGATATTACAAACACCAGCTGCCTTTCCAACCCTCAACTTTGCTACAGCCTCTCTGACTTCGTCAAGAGAGGGTGCCTGTGGTGACCTGCCCACCATGCTGGCGGCGGCTGGCGTCCACCCATCCCGGCAACATGCTGTCATCCGCCTCACCTGTGCCTTCCTGAGGAAGACAGGTCAACTACAGCACCTGTGATAGCATCATAGGACATCACCAGGGCTCATAGTGTTCCCCAAGGGATCCTCGCAACCCTAAAAACAAGAGCAAAGTGACGTAAAAGTCTGTGGCGGGGTAGTTGATATTGGCGGTTGCCGGACAGTAAATACTAGAGTAGGATAAACGTCCGGGGGTGGGTAATGGCCTCGGACTGTTGCAATTCCCGGGCTTTTGCGGTTCCCGGACCAGTGCTCCCCCCTATTAGTCCGGGAAAACGAGGGTTGTGTGTATATACAGTTAAACCTCGGGTTTCTAACGTCTCCCTTTTCAAACAAATCGGTTTACGAACAGAATTTCAAACTCATAATTGCACCGGTTGCCGTACGATAACTCTGTTGCCGAACAAGTTTATTTTTTATATTTTATATTTTTTTATATCACAAAGGACTGGCCAAGAGCACAACAAAAAGAGGCAACACAAAGCCCGCTTAGTTGCCAGTCCCTATAAAGAAGACAGTAAGAGAATACAAAAAGTTATAATGAAAAAAATGCTATAATATAAAATGTTATAATACATGTATAATATTACATTGCATTTATAGGCATTTTTATGCATGAAATACAGCTAAACACGTAAAAAAAGGTCTTTATTTTGGGGGTCAGGAACAGATTAATCCATTTTATATTGTTTCTTATGGAAAAATGTGTTTTGGTTTTAGAACAACTTTTGGGAACGAATTATGTTAGAAAGCCGAGGGCATGTCTGTGTGTGTGTGTGTATATGTGTATATGGTATTATATATATATATATATATATATATATATATATATATATATATATATATATATATATATATATATTATATATATATATATATATATATATATATATATATATATATATATATATATATATATATATACAGTAACCGTAAAAAAAAAAACAGATAAAGGGCCTTTTCTGGTGCTCCGCAAGTCCTTGGCTACCTAGCTGTGACATTTGATTTTTACAAGTTATCATACCTCACCATGTTCTACTGTTGTCATTTATTTGCTGTGCGTGATAAAAGCTCTGTGGCCTCCACAGTCAGAGTGGGAGGAGGCAATTTATGAGCATCTGCCTTTACATTAGGTCTAGTTTTTTATTTACCATTATTTGAGCCTACTGTTTTTAAGTTCAGGCTTAATGATGGCTCCAGGCAAGATAAATGACACTGAGATGCAGTGAATCCCTGCTCTTCATCCCTGCGTTATCAGGTTGCGATACAACCTCCCGACCATATGGGAAAAGTATCTTCGCTTGAAAAATATAGAGATTTACAAGAGACCGCACAAGTGTTTATGATGCGAGATAAAAGTCAGGAAGAAGTCGAAAAAGCAGGGAATCAAGCACGTGCAGTGCTATATGCTTGTAAGCATGGCACTGTCTTAAATCTGGAATGGGTATCCAAATTTTCTGAGAAGGTGGCTTCAAGCTAAAGTTATCCTTGAGCGTCATCCTCCTACTACAGATGCTGCTAGATTCCACAGCCGAAGGGTCTACCACCAAGTGCAAGCCTGGTTGGCTGGCATGGTTGCTACTAAATGGGGATGGTTTGTCCGCAAAACAAGACTTGGAACTGTCTTGAAGCCACAGCGAATGGAGCAGGTTGCAGATCCTGCTTCCCTACTTAAGATAATCAGGTGCAATACTGGGAATTGTGGAAAGAACACTTCCCCATGCAAGAGAAATGGGCTCCAATGTACACTTGCCTGAGGCCAATACAAAGGCATAACATGTGCAAACAGCCAATGCCATGATGTCTCACATGTCCATCCATGTCTCACATCCATAGAGTAAGACAGGGATCACAAGCGACTTGAAGATCCGGATCTTTGTCCTTTTGCACAGGTACCGACAATGCCAAATAATCGTGCTGAGCGAGTCCATAACACCGTGGGCTATGCCAATCTGCCGTAAGACTTCTTGACCTGACGCGACGTTATTCTGGACTGCGCTATCAAGCTATGTAAATCTTTGCAAGATCTCAATGTCCTTGCCCATCTATTGCTGATACAGATCTGCAGTCATCTGCTGAAGAAGATTCAGAGACCTCAGCAGTCTGGGTTCACGCCTGGTAAGTCAACAAGAAACCGTATCCTAGCACTTCGTGTCCTGGTGGAACGCCGACGTGAGTTTCGACAGGGGATGCTTGCAGCCTATGCTGATCTCAAGAAGGCGTTTGACTCAGTGCATCGTGAGTCACTCTTGGATCTTCTGCAACTTCGCGGGGTTATTGATCTGATGACTGGCCTGTACTCTGGGACTGAGAGTGCTGTAAAGTGTGGGGGAGGTGTACCCAGGATTTTTTCCTGTGAATACAGGAGTGAGGCATGGGTGCATCCTTGCCCCATCACTTTTCAACACTTGTATGAACTGGGTACTGGGCAAAGTTGTGTACCAAAGTGATTGTGGAGTATCCCTTGGCAGTACCAAGATCACTGATCTTGTTTTTGCCGATGATGCAGTAGTCTTTGCTGAGTCGCTAGAGGTTCTGGTGATGGCTCTCGAGGCGCTGCATGAGGAAACATAGCCTTTGGGACTTGAGGTCTCCTGGCTCAAGACCAAGGTCCAGGTATTTGGAGGCTCACTAGATGAAACAGTACAGGCTGTTTATGCGTGCGGCGAGGACATTGAGATCTTGGAAGTTTTACATACCTTGGTAGCGCAGTCCAGAATGACAGCGGGTCACGTCAAAAAGTGTTACGACGGATTGGCATAGCCCACGGTGTTATGGACTCGCTCAGCACGAGTTGTCGGTACCTGTGCAAAAGGACAAAGGTCCGGATCTTTAAGTCGTTTGTGATCCCTGTCTCACTCTATGGATGTGAGACATGGACACTAAATAGCGACTTGAAGAGGTGAATCGATGCCTTTGGTAACCTTTGGTCTTTGCAGAATCATGGGGTATTGCTGGGATGATTATGTGTCAAATCAGCGATTGTACCGTGAGACTGAATCAAGTCATTACCTGCATAGTTCGTCAGCGCCAACTTCGGCTATATGGACATGTGGCACGCTACCCTGAATCCAATCCTTCCCACCGAGTTGCATCTGTAAGAGACAATCCGGCGTGGAGGAGGCCAAGGTGACGCCCACAAGGCTCGTGGCTGGTGCAAGTTGATGTTTCCTGTCAAGAGTTGCTTGGTATGGGAAGGGAGCCTTCATGGGGACTCGCGCATGGTGACCCCCGGGAGTGGCATCGTAGGGTGGGTGAGGAAAACGCACTTGTGGTCACGCGCACAAGAAGCACCCCCCCCGATGTATGCCCCCAATGATTGATTGATTAATTGATTGACTGTTCCATTTCCCTTTCCATATAAGGACGTCCTGCCCCCTTTTCCAGTCAGGAGGAAGTGTACCTGATTGCCACACGGCAGTCAAGACAGCATGCAACCTGCAGATCATGGCCTCACCCCCAGGTTTGAGCAGCTCCGCACTGATATTACAAACACCAGCTGCCTTTCCACCCCTCAACTTTGCTACAGCCTCTCTGACTTCGTCAAGAGAGGGTGCGGTTTCGTCAATGTGAGGATTGGCTTCCACTGCCCATTGTCTAGTGGTGTAAAGCTGCCCAATTGGAGGGTCCACCGTGAACAGCTTCCCAAAGTACTCAACCCGACTAGTCATCTGCCCATCCATGTCTGACACGAGGCGCCCATCTGCTGCTCGGATAGCACTCGCCTGAAATGGAGACATGGAGCGGAGCTTCTTCAGGGCTTGGTAAGCGGGTCAGAGCTCATTAGCGTTCAAATGGCCCTCGACATCCTCAGCGAGACTCCTGACATGTCTCTCCTTGTCTCTCCTCAAGAGAGTTCTACAGTTCTGTAGTTCTGTGTGACAGAGCCCTGTACTGGTCTTAGTTCCCACTAAGCCTGGCAGTGCGACTCTCCTCAATATTCTCCAGCGTCTCCATCGAGACAAAACCACGCCTTGACCTCGGCCGCTCCCAAATACACTCTTTGGCAGCCTGGAGAGTTTTACGTTTGAAGGTATCCCACATTCTTCAAGGGTACCGAGCACATTGTACCGATTTGAGACTGCCACTGCATACTCATGGGCACATGTCAAGTCCTTCAGCTTCTCAAGATGAAACACAGTATGGATACCTCTTGAGATTCTTCTAGACTTGACATGAAGCTAAGTGTAGCAACAACAAGTCTGTGATCAGTTGCAAAGAACTTAGCACCTCAGTAACCCTGCAGTTCTGGAGAATCCTCCAACGAGTACTAACGAGGATGTGGTCAATCTCCTTAGCTACCCCTCCAGTATTACTATACCATGTCCAGCGGTGCAGCTCTGGTCTCTGATACCAAGACTCTACAATTCTCAACCTTGCAATTCTTGGTTCTTGGTGATGTTCCACAGACTGGAAATTAGGATTTAGACTGCTCATGTTGCAGAAGTGTACACAGAGAAAGTTGAAGGAGGTATCAAGACATCTTGTATCGTGGCCGCTACACCAGTCCAGCCTAGGGACATTTCTGGTCCCCTCCCTAGATAAAGACTCAGGGGCAATTACAGTGGCCAAATTCAATTAAAAATAAATTTCGAGTAGAGTGTAGGAATGTAAAGTGCATGTAGGGTATGGTGAATAATAAGAGTTCTCTTTAGAGGGCAGGCTGCACCTGCTCTTTTGTGTTATTGTGACACTACGAGATACGGTCAGAGAGGACACGGGGAGAGTCAATGAAAGCCTTCAGCATCCGCTCAGCCCCCGTATGGGAGAGCACGTACATCCTTGGGAGGCACATACATATTACGCCATCGTAAAAATATTGGCCTGGCATGCCAAAAGTAGGAATGGTCTAAGCCATGCCTTAAATGGTATTAAACAGTAAAAATAGCGGAAAACTAATACTACTATGAACATTGCTGCTTCAATGACCATCACTGCCTGAACACTACAAGGAACCCTACCTTCATGTTGGTGTTGAGCATTTCCTCAAACTCATGTGCAGACATCTTGGGCACCTGGT
>JACEEZ010003605.1:0-27500 GCA_016584305.1 Chionoecetes opilio | reverse complement strand
TATTGAAAACCCTGTAAGAAATGCTTATTTAGTCCGGTGCGAGGCATAGTACCATATCTAACGGCTTATAAGACTCACGTTTTCCCCAAAAAAATACCCTGAAAAATACTAATGGTCTTCCAAGACGAATGTTGAAGTATTTCCTCAGTACTCAGTACCTCAGTACTTACCTGTTACAAGTATTTCAAATACCATAAGACATTCAAATCAACTACGTGATCTGTCCTCACGCTGGTATGTTAAAATTCCCCCTTTTGGCAGCAGATTGCCGCGATTGCTGCCAACAGCCCCATCTATCATCTGCTAGTGTTGATGTATCATTTACCACCAGGCTGTCACACATAATACAAGCTCTTTTCAGTCCTGGAAATTATCACCCATGGCGAATTCATCAAAACGATTTACTAATACTATCACATACAAGCTAGAACTTCTACGATACGCCAAAGAAAATGGAAACAGACCAACAAAAGACACTTTTGGATCACCGCTGGGAGAAGCGGTGGCCGAGTAGTCCGCGCCAAGCACATGGCTGGCGGCTGGCCGACAGACGACAGTGGCCGTGCGGTGATGTAAACAAAGGTCATTACCTCCCCTGTAAATGCGGTACACTCACGCTTACTAATCTCTTTTTTGAGGGCTGAGAAAGTGATTGATGGTGTTCATCTGTCAGACTATGTCCTCCGGATGTTGGACTCTGGATCTATTCCTCGTTACACTGAAAAATGTAAGGAAATAGGGAATATAGATCCATATAACATACCGCGGCACAAATGGAAGGACATTGCTTGGACGACTCTGCTTGGTGGCGATCTTCCAGGTTTATTACGCCATTGATATATACCACTACCTTGTGAGCTTGAAAAGTATATTCAATCACTCTACCCATGTCTACAATTCTTAAAGACTAGTCAATTCGCACTGCAGTTTAATACACAGCTTAAGCACTGCAAACGTAGTAATAATAAAATGAGCTGTAGCTACTACTGTGTGCGTGAGAGGAACGGTGACTGTGGTGTGCGGCAGCGGAGGCCGACGGAGAGAGCCTCGCCCAGTCGCTTACACAATCAGTGAGTACTGAGGGTGGCGCGCTTGCTTATACCCCGATTGATGATGATATTTATTTAGTTAACGCTAATTTATGCATGGTGCTAATTCATTTATCAGAAAACTACATATATCAATGGAAAGCTAATCCAATTTCGCTTCTACTAATGCAGACCATTAACTCTTATAAAAATCCTGCTTGCGCCATCACGGGCGAGGGCCAACCATTACAGCCCTCGAGTACAGGGCCTACCATCCCACCCCTGGAGGTCACTGCCAAACGGCGCTATAGGCACACACACACACACACACAAAAAAAAGTGTACGAAGCAGTGCGAAACTCGGGAAGATAATGCGCGAAAGTCGGAATGGTAAGAATTTAGGACTCGGCACGAAACTCGAGGATCGCTAAACTCGCATAGCGTGAAACTCGGGAGGGTACTGTATATATATATATACCGTATTTTACGGCTTATAAGACGCTACATCTTGGAAGACGCACCCTAATTTTTTTAAGAAATTTCGAAGAAAAAAAAACAATAAACAAATATTCTTGTAATTACAAGCGAGCGCTCGCAAGTCCTCACTGAATACGGGATTTTTCTCACATATAAGCGGCCGACCCGACCCGACCAACCATCACGCTTTTCAGGAGCTTATATCTTTGGAATCCCGCTTCCGATTGACAAGCGGTCTTCGCCATCTGATAGCCCCATTCAATCCCTATTCACGCCTACAGACAAATTTCCTTGCTATCGGGTTTCTACAGGCTCGCTCGTCCTTCGCCGATTAAGGCGTCTTACTGGTATCTACAGATTTTTGACCTACAGATTGTTTTGATGAATTCGCTATGGGTGATAACTTCCAGGATTGAAAAGAGCTTGTGATACATGTGACAGCCTGGTGGTAAATGCTGCATCAACACTAGCAGACGATTAATCAACACTAGAAGACATTGCAGAAAAAATGTCAATGAAAAAAAATATAAACAGATTTTTTACCGGTAGGTGGTGGTAAAATCTACCGATTTTCTCAGTAGGTGCTAGCGGTGGTCCCAAGTGTCTTTCTGCTGCCTTGTTCCCATGTTATTTGGCGTACTGTACAACTTTTAGCTTGTATGCGATAGTACATTTACCACCTATCACACGTATCCAAGCTTTTTTCAGTCCTGAAAATTATCACATGGTGAATTCATCAAACGATTTACTTATATGTATATATATATATATATATATATTATAGTATATATATATATATATATATATTATATATATATATATATATATATATATATATATATATATATATATATATATATATAGTATATATATATATATATATATATATATATATATATATATATATATATATATATATATATATATATATATAATTATAATTATATACAGTACCCTCCCGAGTTACACGCTATGCGAGTTTCGCGATCCTTGAATTTCGCGTTGAGTCCTAAATTCTTACCATCCCGACTTTCGCGCATTATATCCCAGAGTTTCGCGCTGCTTTGTACAAGTGTTTTTTTTTTTTTTGGTGTGTGTGTGTGTGTTGGTGTATTTACCTAGTTGTAACATACATGAAAAGAGCTATGCTCGTACTGTCCCGTCTCCAAATCTACTATTATCCAGCTTGCCTTTGAAGTCCTGAATACTTCTTGCATTAATCACTTTTGCATCAGGGTTGTTCCAGGCTTCTATGCTTCTATACGGGAAGCTGTATTTTTTTTATGTCCCTCTTGCATGTTGTCCTTTTCAATTTCTTCTCATGACCTCTTGCATTTCTATCGTCCCACACAAACAGATCTTCTCTATCAATTTTTTCCAGACCCATTGATGCTCTATACACTGCTATAAAATCTCTCCTTTCTCTTCTTTTCTCAAGAGTTGGGAGTTTTAGTCTTGAAAGTCTTTCCTCATATGGTAAATCTCTCAGGCTTGGAACCATTTTTGAGGCTGCTCTTTGTATTCTCTCAATCTTCCTTATATCCTTCTTTTTATGTGGTGACCAAATCACTGCCGCATATTCCAACCTTGGTCGAATCAAAGATGTTATCAATTTCTTAATCATCTCTTCATCCAGATATTTGAATGCCATTCTTATATTCCTCAGCAACTGATATGTATCTCCTGTGATCTTGTTTACATGCTTCTCAGGTGACAAATTATCCGTAATATATACTCCCAGATCTTTTTCGACCTTTGTTTTGATTATCCATTCATTTCCCATCGAATACTTTCCTCTCTGTCTCTTTTTGCTACTGCCCACTTCCATCACTTTACACTTTTTAACATTAAACTCCATTTCCCATAGTTGACTCCATCTGAAAATCTTATCTAGATCCTTTTGTAAATCCTCACAGTCCTCTTTACTTTCTACTTTTTTTAGTAATTTAGAATCATCAGCTAATATACTCATATAACTGTTCACTCCCTCAGTCATATCATTTACATAGACCAAGAACATCACTGGGGCCAATACTGTATTTACCTAGTTGTAACATACAAGAAAAGAGCTATGCTCGTACTGTCCCGTCTCCAAATCTACTATTATCCAGCTTGCCTTTGAAGTCCTGAATGTGTGTGTGTGTGTGCGTGTGCGTGTGTGCCGTTAGGCAGTGACCTCCAGGGGTGGGATGGTAGGCCCTGGAGGTACACTTGAGGACTGTGATGGTTGGCCCTTGCCCGTGGTGGCACAGACAGAATTTCTATAGTGACGCCTGTGATTAGAGGCTCATGCCACCCCCTGTGTCCTCCGATGCACTCGCAATCGAAGGTAGAGTTAATGGGCAGCGTGTGGGTGTTCTTAGGCGACTCAACGGTGCAGAGAAAGATTTTAAGTGGATTTTACAGCCCTCATCAAGGATCGAACTCAGGTATCCGAGAACGCCACTCGGAGACGCTAGGAGACGCTAACCACTCTGCTACCGCCTCCCATAAGAGACGTACGGGACACGTCTTCCTACCTTCCTGCTTAGTGTAGTATTATAATAGGCTTAGTATAGCTTGTATGTAGTTTTGCTTTGTTTTTTTCCTTTTGTTTGTGTTTTTCTCTACAGGAGCAGCCGGTGTCACATAAGATAGGTAACACCTCAAAATAAGTAGCACCTTACCTTACATCCCCACCGTTCCTTACTTATTTAACACAAAATACTCCTTTATAAGTGATTAACCTTGATGTGTGTGGTACTGTGGTTTCTGGAGGAGACAGGAGAGAAGAGAGGAAGGCATTGTGACAAGTGTTATTGCCTTATAACACTGTCACACAGGTGCAGGGAAAGAAAGGGCAACAGGAGTGGCTAAGAAGGAAGATATGTGTCAAGTTCGAGCTCGAGCTTGACAGACGACCTACAAAGCGATGCTAAGCAGAAAAGGTCACAAGAAGAAGAAGACAACCATCAGCTGATGCCCTCACTCACTCAGACCAAAACAAATGAAAATAGTTTTGAATCCCAGGTGAAATAGACAAGGGAAGAGTTGACAAATCTGTTAACGAAGCAGACAAAGTTTGAAGAGGACCTATGAAGCGATACTAAGCGTCAAAGGTCACAAGAAGAAGACGAATCGAGAGACAGAGATGGAAGTTTTTAACAAGATAATCCCTTCACCTGCCTTGTCATACATAAAAGCACACTAACATAGACATTAAACGTGTACAGAGCTAGATCACTCAATGCCTTGCTCTTACTAACTAATCACTACACTAATGCTTTCCTCCCTTCTCTACGGTACCTCCAATGCCTTCTTCTCTTCTCTCCTGTCTCCTTCAGTACCTCCAGCAACCACAGTACCACACACGTCATGGTTAATCACTTACAAAGAAGTATTTTGTGGTAAATAAGTAAGGATCGGCAGGGGTGTGAGCTAGGTCAGGTTCTACTTATTTCGAGGCGTTACTTATTTTATGCAACACCGGTTCAAAGGCCTGGCCTATGAAGAATAGGCCACCTGTAAGATCAAGATCAAGTATCGTTCGTAGGACAGAATACGTCAGTAAAGGCTTCACTGACAGCATCCGCTGGGTGACTCCCAACTCAAGCTCAAGCTCCTCTCCTCCCTCCTCTCCTCTCCTCTACGTAGTGTTGGCCGAAGCCACCACCCCGGGAAGCGGGTCACAAACCCTAGGCTAACACCCGGTAGCCATTCACTGCTGAGTGGACAGGGGCTTGGGGCATTTTCAGGATATTTTAGGGGGGAAAAAAAGTGTGTCTTACAAGCTGTAAAATACGGTAGGTACACCTCGCACCGGAATAAATAAGCATTTTTACAGTGTTTTCAATACCCGAGTTCCGCGCTATGCCTCCGGAAGAAAGCAAGCGCGAATCTCGGGAGGGTACTGTATGTGTATGTATATATATATATATATATATATATATATATATATATACAGGGAGGTCCCGAAGATACGAGCAGTTAGGTTCCACCTGGCATACTCGTAAAGCGAAATCTCGTATAACGAAACACATAACTAATGGTAAAATATAGGTTTGGTTCCAGGACCCCGTCAATTAAAAAAAAAAAAAAAAAAAAAAATATAAGACATGTTTTTCAAGCTAAAATAAACTATAGCAAACACAACAAACACACAGCGTCTATGTTACCCACACTGTACTACCTATTCTGTAGAAAAAACATTCTGAAAGAGAAAATAGCACACAAAATAACATAACTGCACATTAATTAAACATAAAACATGCATAACAAGCAAAAAAGACGTTGTAATGTAGGGGACGCCGCGTGATACAAGAGAAGGTACTGTAGCGGTCCCAAGGCTGGGGCCGCACACCTGCTAATTACCCTTAAAGGTCAGGCCGCGCCATATGCTTAATTACCCTTCAGGTCACGCCTTGCTAGGGGTGACCTCACTGGGGTCAACCAAATCCCCCTTTGCCCAGCCCGGGAGTGGTAGGGCGCGCATTTTGAACTTGATAATTTTACTCACCCCAGTTTGAATGTCGTATCATTGGATTTTCGATCTCGCATATTGAAAATAGACCCTAATTTACACATCTCGTATCATCGGATTCTCGTATACCGAATGCTCGTATAACGGGACCTCCCTGTATGGTATATATATATAAAAAATTATATTATATATAATATTATATATTTCTATATATATATTATATATATATATATATATATATATATATATATATATATATATATATATATATATAGAGTATATACGGGCAGGAGATTTTCTCTGAGACAGATCTCGTTAAAAGTGATAGCTAGTTCAGCGTTTATTATCTTCTTAAAGATATTTTCTCTTTGTCTTAAGAGTGTCTTATTCTCTTTTGTAATCACTTTTATGACTTCGCCGTAGCTTGTCATGTTTGCTGTATCGCGATTTCGGTCTAAGAACCCTTCTTCAGCAGCATGTGGAAGATGTTTTCTCCTCAGGAGTTTAGGTGAGCATGATTAAGTTGCGAGGTGAAGCGCTATTTATAGCCGGTCTGCCTGCCACGCAGCCTATTAGCGGCACCGGTAATTGGTAGATAGGTTTTGCTTCTCGTCTTCTTGAGTGGGTGACGCTGATTGGTTGTTTGGTCTTCGCTTGGCTTTTCTGTGAGTAGGCTGTTATTTGCTTTTTTTCTTTTCATGCTGGGTAGAGCTTGTAGGTCGTTTGCCTGTACGTTAAGTTTGGGATTGATCTCTTTTATGTACAGCGCTTCTAGGATGGAAGTCGCCGCACATCTGCACACATGTCAACCAATTCTGTATTTTCTTCTAGAAATTTTCTTGTTATGATGATCCCATGTTGTTCTAATAGGTGACTTTTTGGGGCTCCGGAAGTTAGCCGCTAATAGGCTGCGTGGCAGGCAGACCGGCTATAAATAGCGCTTCACCTCGCAACTTAATCATGCTCACCTCAACTCCTGAGGAGAAAACATCTTCCACATGCTGCTGAAGAAGGGTTCTTAGACCCCAAATCGCGATACAGCAAACATGACAAGCTACGGCGAAGTCATAAAAGTGATTACAAAAGAGAATAAGACACTCTTAAGACAAAGAGAAATATCTTTAAGAAGATAATAAACGCTGAACTAGCTATCCACTTTTAAAAAGATATATATAATATATATATATATATATATATATATATATATATATTATTATATATATAAAAAATATATATATATCAAGGATCGCGATATATACCATCCTAATATATATATATATATTTTATATATATATATATATATATATATATATATATATATATATATATATATATATATATATATATTATATATATATTATATATATATATATATATATAATTAGGGTGGTCCTTAAAACAAAAGTTGGAAAAGTATAGCTTCTACCCCTGGAATGTGTTACCATTGATATGAGAAGCATGTGGTTAAATTATTTTGAAATCCGATGATGGGAACATCTTGCACACCAAACATGAATTTTTACCATAATATCCCTGTATTGTATTATCTGACTATCTGAGCTGACTTCATAGTACCAACACTAGAAGAAAATTTCTTGATGTTTCTTATTGACCAAATAACTGTTACTTATGAACAAGAACTTACATGGCTTGTTTAGACTCTGTTTTCCTGCATTGCTTTATTCTATCAAGGAGTCTTAAAGAATTCATTTTTTTTTCCAGGGCAATAATGATGGCTGGAACAAACAGGAGAAGTATGGATTATCTGATATTCCAGAACTGAATTGAAAGGCTCCCAGCTTCCCTCCAATGGGAAGTGTTGGGGGTCATACTACATCATCTTCGCCTTAGGAAGACAACTGTTCGCGCAGTCACGTCCATGGTGACAGACGAGGTGTCGACCTACTGGGCAATGGCAAGGATACCGATGATGAGGAAAGACAACGTAATTGTGAAAATGGAAAAACAGTACCATGAGTATGAATCCCTGAAGAAGGGACGTCATAGACGGTCTGACTCTCAGATACAGCGTGAAGAGGCCTTTAAAGAGAACCTCAGGAACCTCTTTGACGTTGCTCATGCTGAAGCTCTAAAGACCATGGCAAATGGCAAATGAAGAAGACAAGAACTTCTTGAAATGTCAGCGTGAGCCTGGCCGTAGGGGAAAAATGGAGAAAGTTGACTTGGTATTGGCAGGGAAGGAAAAGCGCAGGGCACAGCGAATGAAGAGGCTTGATGCTCTGAGGAAGCGTACTCATGACGAGGCTATGGCATCCACGTCTGTTGTGAAGATGAGTCATTAGCAAGCTCCAGTTGATCTTCTGCAGATTCCACAGAAGAGGAAGAATGTCTGACAGGAGTAGTTAGTGGAAAAAGACATCATAAGCAGAAAAAGAGAGCTTCTGTCAACATCATGACCCCTTCCCTGGTGCGACATTGCATCGAACAAAAATGACAGACAGAGGTGCGGCCTATGTTCTCACCGAGGCTGCTCGTTCTCTTGGAGGAAATGTTGAAGACTATATTAACAGATCCTCCATTCGCCGGCACAGACAAAAAAACATCGGGAAAAACATGCTTCACAGCTGAAGGAGGAGTTTAGAGCTGGAACCCCACTCATCGTTCACTGGGATGGAAAATTGACGCAGGATTTATCTATCTTCCAGAGGTCATGTTGATCGGCTACCCATCCTGGTATCAGGCAGGGACATTACTCAGCTGCTCAAAGTAGCAAGGCTTCCACATGGAACAGGTGTTGAAATAGCAAGAGCAGTGGTCCATGCTCTGGAAGAGTGGGGTGTCACAGACCAAGTCGTTGGGTTGTCATTTGACACCACTGCCTCCAATACAGGACGGAAGAACGGAGCTTGTATACTTGTGGAGCATGAAGTTGGAAAATCTCTCTTATACTTTGCTTGTCGTCATCATGTCCTCGAACTTGTAGTACAAGCTGTGTTCTCTACTGTTGTGGCCACCTCACCTGCACCCGAAGTACACAGCTGTTCAAGCGCTTCCGGAGTCACTGGGAGAACCTTGACCTCAAAAACCATAGAACAGGAAAAGAGAATGAAGAAGTATCCCCTCTCATTGGAGATATATAAGTAGAAACTATCAGCTGGCCTTGACATGTCTTGCAGAACGGAGGGATTTAATGACTATAGGAACTTGTGAGCTCACACTCATTTTCCTTGGAGGTATCCCGACAGCTGGTGCCATTTCCGGGCTCCAGGGCCAATGCATCTTGCCCGGTGGATGAGTAAGGTTATCTACTCCTTCAAAGTATCGATGTTTCGCAGTCAGTTTCGTCTCACTGCCACTGAGGAGCATGGCCTTCGCGAATGTGCTATTTGTTGTGCGAATCTATGCAAAGGCTTGGACCAATGCACTTTCGCTGCTGCAGCTCCTTGACAAGATCTCAATCTGTTTGAAGTCCTTAAACTCATATGACAATATAGATACAGTGGTGGCCAAGGCAGCACTAGGAAAGTTCTCCAGTCACTTGTGGTACTTAACAGAGGAGATGGTTGGTCTCTCCCTTTTTGACCCTGAAGTGTTCCTTGACTGCAAGAGGATTGTCTGTCTGCAATGAAAGAAAAAGGTGGACAAGAGGATGGTGGTTCCAAGAGGATCACAGTGCCAGCCAACATCATCAAGAACTGTTCTCTCTCCGAGCTTTGCATCAGAGAAGACTCGAAGTTTCTTCACAAAGCTTTGACTTGATACTGCTTTCTTAGATTCTGATCCAGTTGAATGCATACAAGAGCAGATTATCACAGAGCAGCGGAGATTGTCAAGAGTCTTTCCGTGACTAATGACCACGCAGAGAAAGGTGTCGCTCTGATCCAAGTACAACAAAACTCTAACAAAGGATGAGGAACAGCTGCAGTTTATCCTACAAGAGGTTAGCGACCATCGCAAGAGATTCCCTGATAGCCGAAAGAAGACCCTAACACAAACTGGGCAACAATGAGTGGTTAGCAACCATGATACCCCCGCACATGAGCGGCTACATACTCCTTCGGGAGGGGGACCCAGAGCTAGTGTACAGGGTGAAATTTCAAGGCTAATGTGCAAGATGTTCCCATTGATTGATTTGAAGAAAAAAATAACCACAGTGTTTTCTCATCATGGTAACAATTTCCAGGGGTAGGAGTATAAAATTCCTCAAAATATTTTTGGACCTCTATATAATCAATCAATCATTGGGGCATACGCCGGGGGGCGCATCGCCTCGCCCACCCTACGACACCACTCCCGGGGGTCACCACGCGCGAGTCCCCATGCAGGCTCCTTTCCCATACCAAGTAGTTCCTCGACAAGAAACATCAACTTGCCCCAGTCGCGAGCCTTGTGGGTGCCCCCTTGGCCTCCTCCACGCCGGATTGTCTCTTACAGATTCAACCCGATGGGAAGGATTGGTTTATGGGTAGAGTGCCACATGCCCATATAGCCTAAGTTGGCGCTGACGGACTATGCAGGTAATAGACCTCGATTCAGTCTCACGGTGCAATCGCTGATTTGACACGTAATCATCCCAGCGATACCCCATGATTTTGCGGACACTTATTACCAAAGGCATCGATTCGTCTCTTCAAGTCGCTATTTAGTGTCCATGTCTCACATCCATAGAGTAAGACATGGATCACAAGCGACTTGAAGATCCGGATCTTGTCCTCTCTGCACAGGTACCGACAATGCCAAATACTCCTGCTGAGCGAGTCCATAACACCGTGGGCTATGGCAATCCGTCGTAAGACTTCTTGACGTGACCCAATGTCATTATGGACTGCGCTACCAAGGTATTTAAAACTTTCCAAGATCTCAATGCCCTCGCCGCACGCATGAACAGACTGTGTTGTTTCATCTAGTAAGCCTCCAAACACCTGGACCTTGGTCTTAAGCCAGGAGACCTCGAGTCCCAAGGGTTTCGCCTCCTCGTGCAGCACCTCGAGAGCCATCACCAGGACCTCCAGCGACTCAGCAAAGATTACTGCATCATCGGCAAAAACAAGATCAGTGATCTTGGTGTTGCCGAGGGATGCTCCACAATCACTTTGATTTACAACTTTGCCCAATACCCAGTCCATACAATGTTGAAAAGTGATGGGGCAAGACGCACCCTTGCCTCACTCCTGTATTAACAGGAAAAAGCTGGATACACCTCCCCCACACACTTCACAGCACTTTCAGTCCCAGAATACAGACCAGTCATCAAACCAATAGTCCTTGCAGGAATCCCGCGAAGTCGCAGAAGATCCCAGAGTGACTCACGATGCACTGAGTCAAACGCCTTCTTGAAATCAACATAGCTGCAAGCATCCCCTGTCGAAACTCACGTTGGCATTCCACCAGGACACGAAACGCTAGGATAAGGTCCGTTGCTGACTTACCAGCGTATACCCAGACTGCTGAGGTCGCTGATGCTTCAGCAGATGACTGCGGATCCGTGTCAGCAATAGATGGGCAAGCACTTTGCCTGGCACGCTGAGCAGTGTAATACCGCGGTAATTGTTGCAGTCCTGACAGTCCCCTTTCCCTTTCCAGATAGGGACGACCAGCCCCCTTTTCCAGTCAGGAGGAATGGTACCTGATTGCCACCACGGCAGTTAGGACAGCATGCAACCCGCGGATCATGGTCTCACCCCCAGCTTTGAGGAGCTCCGCACTGAATATTACAAACACCAGCTGCCTTTCCACCCCTCAACTTTGCTACAGCCTCTCTGACTTCGTCAAGAGAGGGTGTGGTTTCGTCAATGGGAGGATCGGCATCCACTGCCTGTAACCCAGTGGTGTGAAGCTGCTCAGTTGGAGGGTCCACCGTGAACAACTGCCCAAAGTACTCAGCCCAACAAGCCATCTGCCCATCCATGTCCGACACGAGGCACCCATCTGCTGTTCGAATAGCACTCGCACGAGATGGAGACTTGGAACGGAGATTCTTCAGGGCTCGGTAGGCGGGTCGGAGGTCATTAGCGTTCAAATGGCCCTCGACATCCTCAGCGAGACTCCTGACATACCTCTCCTTGTCTCTCCCCAAAAGGGTTCTAGTCTGGCATGACAGAGCCCTGTGCTGGTCCTGGTTCCCAGCCAGCCTGGCAGCGCGACTCTCCTCGATTTTCTCCAGCGTCTCCGTCGAGACAAAACCACGCCTTGACCTCGGGCGCTCCCCAATACACTCTTTGGCAGCCTGTAGAGTTTCACGTTTAAAGGTATCCCACAGTTCTACAGGGTCTTCGAGGGCACCGAGCACATCAAACCGATTTGAGACTGCCACCGCATACTCATGGGCACATGTCAAGTCCTTCAGTTTCTCAAGATGAAACACAGTATGGTTACCTCTTGAGATTCTTCTGGACTTGACATGAAGCTTAAGTGTAGCAACAACAAGTCTGTGATCTGTTCCAAAGAACTCAGCACTCCGGTAAACCCTGCAGTTCTGCAGGATCCTCCAACAAGTACTAACGAGGACGTGGTTGATCTCCTTAGCTACCCCTCCGGCATTACTATACCATGTCCAGCGGTGCAGCTCTGGTCTCTGATACCAAGAACCTGCAATTCTCAACCTTCTGGACCTTGCAAAATTCAGAAGCAGAGAACTGTTAATGTTTCTGGTACCGGAGCCATGGGGACCGACACAACTGGTAGCCATCTCTCACAGTGCCAGTAGTAGCATTGAAGTCGCCCAAGACAATGAGTGTGTCCTGAGGAGGACACTGGTCTAATACAGAGTCGAGTTTGGCGTAGAACATCTCCTTCTCTTCCGTTTTACGCACCTTGGTAGGAGCGTACACTGCAACAAGAGACATGAAACCCGGAGTGTGTTTCATCCTCTACCGCATTATATACTCATCGACCATAGTAACCTCAACAACTGACGGCTGCAGTTTGCTGGAGATGCCTATAGCTACTCCCCGGAAATGGTCGCCATTGTTCATGCCGGACCAGTAGTAGGTATAAACTCCCACTGCTAGTCTCACCACTACCAGGCCTCCTCGTCTCAGAGAGTCCCACTATATCCACCCTCAGCCTACTGAGCTCACCCGATAGGAGAGGTAGTCGACGATCGTCTGAGAGGCTCAGAACGTTCCACGAGCCCACACGAAGAACCCTCCGGAGGTTTATCCCAGGATTGATTCGACGGGCAGGCGCCACCTCTGCACCGCCCCGGCCACCCCCATAAGAAAAAGATGGGCTAGGGGGCCCTACCACTCGATTTGGAGTGCGGAATTCCCGAGGCCTTTGCCCCGCACTCGTCATAGGCAGACCCCCCCCTGCGTCGGCATTGGAGGGGTCTGCATGGTTGGGCCCCCGGCCTCTACCTCTTATTATGTTTGTGGCTCCTATATAAGGACCACCCTAATATATATATATATATATATATATATATATATATATATATATATATATATATATATATATATATATATATATATATATATATATACTAATATATATTATTATATATATTAATATATATATATATAGATTATATATATAATATACACACAAACCTCGATTCCCGGATATCGGTTTTGCCGGACAAAATCCGAGGTCCGGGATATGTCAGTCTCGTACACATTTTTTTTTTCTTCGTTGAAATGCCTTGGTCCTGGTCGTAAATTGACCAAGTTGTCCGGCGGTCTGGGCGTCTCCTGTCACCCCTGGTCAGTGTCCGCGCCTCCCGCCAGGTGGCAGCATGCATCAGTGGTCGTATTGTTTACATTTGGGCACACAACATTCACGGTTCACCTGCACAGCCTCCGTCAGTCACCTGACTCCCACTGCCCCTGGTGCAAGAACATTTCTGAGACTATTGAACACTTTCTGCTGCCTCCCGCCAGGTGGCAGCATGCTCAGCGGTCGTATTGTTTAAATTTGGGCACACGACACTCACGGTTTCACCATGCACAGCCCCTTAGTCCCCCTGACCCCCACTGCCCGGTGCAGGAATGTCTCTTGAGACTATTGAACACTTTCTGCTGCCTCCCGCCAGGTGGCTGCATGCTCAGCGATGTAAAAGTCCGCGGCGGGGTAGTTGATAATTGTCGGTTGCCGGACAGTAAATACTAAGTAGATAAACGTACGGGGGGGGTAATGACATCGGACTTTTTTTTTTTTTTTTTTTTTTTTTTTTTTTATATAACTTGCGATTCCCGGACTTTTGCGGTTCCCGGACCAGTGCTCCCCCCTATTAGTCCGGGAAATCTAGGTTTGTGTGTGTGTATATACTATATATATATTATTATATATATATTATATAATATATAAAATATATATCTATATATATATATATATATATATAATATATATATATTATATAATATATATATATATATATATATATATATATATATATATTATATATATTATATATATTATATATATTATATATATATTATTAATATATATATATATATATATATATATATATATATAATATATAATATATATATATATTAGGAATAGCACATACCACATCACCTTTTAAATTATGTATAGTGGAACTCCCTTTATCCAGCTGGGACCAAGAATGTGCCGGATACAGGAAAGTGTACTTTTGAAAATACTCAAGGTGTACCCATAAATACTTACCCATATCCCAAAGACAATGTGAAGTGTGTTGATCCTAGTGTGCTAGTTTTGGTGGAGTTGATTATCACTTAATTAGTCACGAAACTTGGTGAACCACTGTAGTTGCGTAGTCGTGACAAACAAGTAGTGGCGAGTCGACTAGGTATGCACTCTGGCAGATGCGGGAGCAATTACAACCACATACAAGAATTGTACACAGCCTTAGTTTTCCTGGACCTCCTTTTTCCGGATATCGGATTTGCCGGTCAAAATCAGAGGTCCGGGGATATGTCAGAGTCCCGGACAAATGCCTGGTCCAGTCCGTAAATCGACAAAGTTGTCCGGCGGTCTAAGCGTCTCCTGTCACCCCTGGTCAGTGTCCGCGCCACCCGCCAGGTGGCAGCATGCTCAGTGGTCGTATTGTTTACATTTGGGCACAAGACACTCACGGTTCACCTGCACCGCCTCCGTCAGTCCCCTGACCCCCACTGCCCCTGGTGCAGGAACATCTCTAAGACTATTGAACACTTTCTGCCGCAGTGTCCGCGCTTCCACTCCCACCGTGTAGTGCTACGCTCTCAACTCCTCACCCTGAACGTCGCCACCTGTGACCTCACACCCTGCTGGCGGCGGCTGGCATCCACCCCTCCCGGCAACACACTGTCATCCGCCTCACCTGTGCCTTCCTGAGGAAGACAGGTCAACTACAGCGCCTGTGATAGCATCATAGGATATCACCAGGGCTCATAGTGTTTCCCTAGGGATTCTTGCAGCCCTAAAAACAACAACAAAGTGACGTAAGAGTCTGCGGCGGGGTAGTTAATATTGGCGGTTGCCGGACAGTAAATACTAGGGTAGGATAAACGTCCGGGTGTGGGTAATGGCCTCGGACTGTTGCGATTCCCGGACGTTTGCGATTCCCGGACCAGTGCTCCCCACTATTAGTCCGGGAAAACGAGGGTTGTGTGTAGTTGTATATATAAAAAAAAAAAATCTTTTTTGCTATATCATTATCAATTGTATCTTTTTTGATATGCCGGATATGGGGAAATGTGGGACACCAAAATGCCGGATAAAGGGAGTTCCACTGTACATCATAAATCTAGTGTGCGCAATATTATGTATGGACAAAGATAAATCACTTGTGATATTCATCCATGACTAATATAGCTGAATACTAATTAAGTGATGCAGTGTCACTATGATCATCAAATGCTGCCACGGGGTACAATAAATGCCACACAGTGCTATAATAGGCTTGGAAAATGTGATCACGGGAATACCCAATACTATTTTAATACCAATACAATTTTAGTGGTTAAACAATGCTGGTCCAAGCAATTAATTGTTGTAGAGATAAGTGTTGTTGCTGTTGAAATACGAGATAATAGCTTGAAATTCAAATTTATAAAAAAAGTGAACAATTTTGTAGAGGTTAAGTTAAGGCAGCAGGTTCCAAAGGTTCTTCTTGCTATAGATATATGGCGAGGTGATTGAAGGAAAGCAATGGGTATGCATAGAAAATGAAAGGTGGCAATTGTGCTGAAGACTTACACAAGGAAATCCAAAAACAGACTGCTCTAGTACGATGACACTGATGCATATTGTGTACTGTATAAAGATGTCTGTAATATGTATATGTATATATGCCTGAAAAAAAGTGAAACCATAACCATGAAAAACAACAAAAGGTTACATAAACATATTTGTGCGTGGTATTTTCAAAACTTCAGCAATACTGCCCTACTTACAGATTAACACATCCAGCGTGGCTTCCATATTTTGTGTTGCCTCAGAGATCTGATGCAAATCTGTTGATGACTCCACAATGCGTTGTCGGCTGTACTTGCTCTTCTGAGTAGTATTCGCTGTAGGCAGGAGGTAAAAGGGTGAGAGGTGGTGGTCAAGAGAGGGATGCTGAAACTTTAGATAGCATCCAACATAAAGTAAATTGTCTTGTTTAGCTAAAGTGGGGCAAAGTGGCTAAGACAGCACAAAAAGTGTGCCATTGTTGCATTAAGGTGATATCACAATGGGATAATTTCTTATACTTAATTTTCACTCAGGCATTAAAAAAAAATTGTAATGATTGAAGATTTTGGCAAAATTTGTGTAGTGGCGCATTTAGGAGGATACCTCGCAACAGCACAGGCGGCATTGGTGGTGATTAGAGGCACACGCTGCACTGCCTGTATTTCCTTTGACCGCATGATGTTGAGGGTCAACTAAATCACTCCCATCAGTCATTATAATGAAACTGTTTTAAGTCTTCCTTTCACCAACAATGTTTTAGTGCCACCATGAACGCATGTAGCAGAGACATCCTAAACAGAGAAAACTGAAGTGGTACTTTCCGATTGATTGATAAATATGAACTGAAGCACTTGAACACTGCCCTGCCAGCCCCTGCCTGTGGAAAAAATTAATACTCAACTTAACCCTCTCGCGTACGGAACGCACATATGCGTCAAATTGTCTTCAAGCGAAACATCACCCAACGCACAAGTGCATCAAAAAAATTATTTAAATTCGTAGAAAAAAAGGTTTTGGTCAAAATGCGTCCATTTTTAGTGCGTCAAAGATGAGCATAAGTTTTACAAAATAAACTAATTGGTAACATTACCCCTCCCACAGTAGACTCCGTGTTGTAGTGGCTAGCGTGCCTAGCTACGAATCTGCGGGCCCTGGTTCGAATCCGGGCCATGGCAAGTCAACGGCCAGCTTAACCAGCTGTTCATCCTCCCTTTCGGGGTTGATAAATGGGTACCTGGGGAAACCTGGGGAAGGTAACTGTGGTAATCTCTCTCTATATTCCTTTTGAACAAACCCTTCTCTTAGCAGACTTACACCATATTATCCCTTTTCGAGAATGAAAATCATGTTTTAAATGAAAATTTCATTCCTATTAATGCCTTGAAAATCACATACAAAACATATTTCTTCGGTGAAAATCTAAGTTTGCCTATGATAGCCACTGTGTTCCTCTTTTTCATGTGCATAACTTCCCTTCTTTATGTCTGAATAATTTTTAAGTTATATATATAAATCCATCCTAAGTGCTGAAAAGTTGTTTATGAGAAAATTATTTTTCATTAATCAACTTCTATGTGACTCATTGTGATATTATTTCAGTCAATGCTACTGATTAAGTAGTTTATCACCTTGAATCATGGATAAACATTATTTTGTTCTAGATGCAATAATTGCATCTTGCAATTGAGTGTGTGGAAATTATCCACCAACCACCCTCTCATATAAGTGTTGCTTCCTCCCACCCCGTAGGGGTGTCGTGGATTATGCTACATTAAATTTTTATAATGNACCCCCCCAAAACCCCCCCTGCGCCATGTTAGGTTATGGGGTTTCCCAAAAAAGGGCAGGCCACACACTACTAAAATTAAATGTTGTTTTCCCCCGCCATTCACCCCCACATAAAAATTACCTGTAAGTCGAGGAAACCTGAAATTTAATATCTAAAGGAAAAATTTCCAGTTACCGAATTTTTGTAACTTTAAAATATTACCGAAATAAAAAAACTTTTTTTTAAAATACGGAATTTTTCATGAATTGTGCTAATGGGAATTAAACGGAAAAACCCCCAACTTAAAACTCGCGACGCAGAAATTTTTTTACCATTTAATTTTTTGTTTTTTCTTTTTTTTACAAAGCATCTCCATTCCAGAACCAGGATACAGCAGGTGTTGAACACTCGTGCGTGTTGTATGCATGACTTTTTTAAAGGTCTTTAAAATTTAGCTTTACTAAATTATGTATTGCAAAAATGGGTTTAGTTCTTTTCAAAAATAAATTGGGGTAAAGATTGTTTTTGGGGAACCCTCCTTATTGGGGAAATACATCGTTATGTGACTGTTATTTTATTTTTTTTATCACAAAGATTTTTTTTTTAAACCCTCAATCGTCAGCACGTTCTTTTCCCAATAGAGCGTAAACAAACCTAACCTGAGTAATGCGTGGTATTTTTTTTTTTTTTAAAAAGTGGATCTCAATCATTGGGGGCATACGCCGGGGGGCGCGTCGCCCTCGCCCACCCTACCCCACTCCCGGGGTCACCACGCCGAGTTCCCCATGCAGGCTTCCTTTCCCATACCAAGCAGCCTCGACAAAACATCACTTTCCCCAGCCCGAGCCTTGTGGGCCCCCCCTTGGCCCCCTCCACGCCGATGTCTCTTACGATCAACCCGATGGGGAAAGGGTCGGGTTTTAGGGTAGCGTGCCACATGCCCAATAGCCGAAGTTGGCGCTACGGACTACAGGTAATAGGCCTCGATTCAGTCTACTGCAATCGCTGATTTGACACGTAATCATCCCAGCGATACCCCATTTCTGCGAAGCCTTATTACCAAGGCATTGATTCGTCTCTTCAAATCACTATTTAGTGTCCATGTCTCACAATCATAGAGTAAGACAGGATCACAAGCGACTTGAAGATCCGGATCTTTGTCCTCCTGCACAGGTACCGACAACGCCAAATACTCCCGCTGAGCGAGTCCATAACACCGTGGGCTATGCCAATCCGTCGTAAGACTTCTTGACGTGACCCGCCGTCATTATGGGCTGCGCTACCAAGGTATGTAAAACTTTCCAAGATCTCAATGTCCTCGCCACACGCATGAACAGACTGTACTGCTTCATCTAGTAAGTCTCCAAATACCTGGTCTTGAGCCAGGAGACCTCAGTCCCAAAGGCTTTGCCTCCTCGTGCAGCGCCTCGAGAGCCATCACCAGGACCTCCAGCGACTCAGCAAAGATTACTGCATCATCGGCAAAAACAAGATCAGTGATCTTGGTGTTGCCGACGGATGCTCCACAATCACTTTGATCTACAACCTTGTCCAATACCCAGTCCATACAAGCGTTGAAAAGTGATGGGGCAAGGACGCACCCCTGCCTCACTCCTGTATTCACAGGAAAGAAGCTGGATACACCTGCCCCACACTTCACAGCACTCTCAGTCCCAGAATACAGACCAGTTATCAAACCAATAGTCCTTGCAGGAATCCCTCGAAGTCGCAGAAGATCCCAGAGTACTCACGATGCACTGAGTCAAACGCCTTCTTGAGATCAACATAGGCTGCAAGCATCCCCTGTCGAAACTCACGTCGGCGTTCCACCAGGACACGAAGCGCTGTATACGGTCCGTTGTTGACTTTACCAGGCGTGAACCCAGACTGCTGAGGTCTCTGATGCTTCACCAGATGACTGCGAATTCGTGTCAGCAATAGATGGGCAAGCACCTTGCCTGGTACGCTGAGCAGTGTAATACTGCGGTAATTGTTGCAGTCCTGACGGTCCCCTTTCCCTTTCCAGATAGGGACGACCAGCCCCCTTTTCCAGTCAGGAGGAATGGTACCTGATTGCCACACGGCAGTTAGGACAGCATGCAACCCGCGGATCATGGCCTCACCCCCAGCTTTGAGGAGCTCCGCACTGATATTACAAACACCAGCTGCCTTTCCACCCCTCACTTTGCTACAGCCTCTCTGACTTCGTCAAGAGAGGGTGCGGTTTTCGTCAATGGGAGATCGGCATCCACTGCCTGTAACCCAGTGGTGTGAGCTGCTCAGTTGGAGGGTCACCGTGAACAACTCCCCAAGTACTCAGCCCAACGAGCCATCTGCCCATCCATGTCCGACACGAGGCGCCCATCTGCTGTTCGAATAGCACTCGCCCGAGAAGGAGACTTGGAACGGAGCTTCTTCAGGGCTCGGTAGGCGGGTCGGAGGTCATTAGCGTTCAAATGACCCTCGCATCCTCAGGGGAACCCCTACATACCCCCTCCTTGTCTCTCCTCGGGAAAGGGTTTAGTCCGGCGTGACAGAGCCCTGTGCGGGTCCCCGGTTCCCAGCCCCCTTGGCAGGCGACTCTCCTCGATTTTCCCCCAGCTCCCCCGTCGAAAAAAAACCACCCCTTGACCTCGGGCCCGCTCCCCAAAAACCTCCTTGCAGCCCTGAAAGATTTCCGTTTGAAGGTTTTCCCACATTTTTCAAACAGGATCCCCGGGCGTCCCGGCCCCTCAAACCATTTGAGACGGGCCCCGCATACTCATGACACATGCCCAAGTCCTTCATTTCTCAAATGAAACACAGGGGGATTACCCCCCCTTGGTTACCATTTTTGGAATTCTTCTGGATTTTGCATGAAGCTTAAGTGTACAACAAAAAAGTCTGTGATTTTTTTCCAAAGACCTCCCTTTCCGGGAAAAACCCTGCAGTTTTGGGGGACCCTCCAACGAGTACTAAACAGGAGGGGTCGAGGATGTGCTCTCTCTCTCTCTCTCTCATTCCCCTTTTTTCCTTCTTTTGTCTCTCTCTCCCCTTCTCTCTCTCTCTCCCCTCCCCTTTTCTCCCCTTCCTTTCCCCCCGTTTCTTCTCTCCCTCTCTCCCCCCTCTTCTTCTCTCTCTCATCTCTCTTTTTCTCTCTCGTCCCCCACACCTTCTTCCCCCCTTCTCCTCTCTCTCCCCTCTCCCCTGAACCCCAAATTTAATCCGGGAACTCTCCTAAACTTAAAGTGGGGGTTAATTTAATTTTTTTTGCCCCGGAGGCCCATGAATTATTTTCCCTTTAAAAAAAAAACACTTATTTCACTTCAAATTGGGGCATAACACTTTTTTAATCTTTCCTCCCCGGGATCCATAAACATCAGGGGGGGAGTCGTGACTTCGTATGTGGAAACGTCCCCAGAACTGAGGCCCCTTGGTGGCCCGGTTGAAAATTTTCCCAAACGCTTGCCGCAGGGATAAAAGTCCCAAAGGGTGGTGTGGGGCGAACATGCCTTCAAAATGCGGGAAAATGGAAATGTTTGTGAGTTTAAAATAAAAGGGATGGTATAGTATTCCTTTGATGGTTGTTTTTAAAATATTTTATTGAAAGGGGAAAAAAAACCAAAAAAAAAATGAAGGGAAAAATTTCCCCGTTATAATTTTAAAGTTTTTAAGTCCTTTTTGCCTCCAAATTTTTTTCCCATTTTTTTTTCGTTCTTTTTCTTTTTTCGTTCCTTCTCTTCTCTCTCCCCCTCCTCTCCCCCCCCTCACCCTCTCCTCCATTCTCCTCTCTTCTCTCTCTCTCTCTCCAAACCTCTGGGGGGTTGTTAAAAATGCAGTGAAAGGCAGCAACATCTATTGGATTGAAGAAAGAATTTGTTGCCCTCAGCCCTTTTCGAGCCCAAAATGGTTTATGTATATACCAGTTTGCAGTATCCCTTTGCTTGCAAAAGTTTATGCTGTTATCGTTAAAAAGGTAGGTGGGACTGTGGGGTTCAAATTAAATTTAGAGCTTACTGTCATGTTTTTATCTATCATGATGCAACTTTTTGGGGGTTCCCCATTTTCAATGGAAAATTTTTATTTTTTTCCCCAATAACCCATCCTCACAAACCTATAACGCCAACAAGGGCCCTACATGTAAATGTAAAATTTTCTTGTACATTTTCCTTTCCCCAAAAACCCCTTCGGAGCTTTTTCTGTCATTGCTGGGATTTTAAGCATTTTCTTCCTTTCTTCCCCATTTACCACGGGAAATCACACCCTGTCTCCCTTTGTGGACTTCCTGAAACCCCTGTCCCCCCAAATTTTCTAAGAAATTTTTTTTATTGAATGTTTTCAATGTAATTTTGGTGTTTAAAAAGTAAAAAAAAAAACAAGTGACTCAAAAATTTTACCCCTCATGATCCCCTTGTAACCTTATTTCCCAACAGTAGGGCCCTTCCCCTTTTGGGAGAAAACTGAAAATACGGGCTTGTTTTTTTTTTTTTCTCAGGTTTGGAAGAGTTGTAAAGAGGGAAAAATTGGAGAAAAAGAGAAAAAGAGTTCCGAAAGTATGTTAAAAGATTTTGTTTTCCCCAAAGGCTAACCCAACCTTTCCCCCAAAGGTGATAATTTTGGGCTTCTATGTTTGTATGGGGGTTAAACTAATGTTTGGGCCCAATCCTACTTTCCTTTCTGTGCCTCTATGTGTGGTGCCAACTCCATTGGACCCGTGTTACAAACCCTCTACACAAATTTTTCCCCTTTTTGGGTGACTCTAACCTTTTTGAGGAAATGCCACCTATTTCACTGCCCGGAGAGAGGGTTCTAAAAAACTTCTCAATTTTTTTTGCAATGAAAAATCCTTATTTAACTTTTAAAAAGGATAAATTTAAATCTTTTTTGGAATTAATTTATTTTCTCACATTACCAAAAAGTTTACAAGCAGTATCCGCCTTACCTTTATTATAAATTTTGGGTGATTTGGGATGCTTTTTTGGGACTGACAATTTTAGGGGTCACTTTAAATTTTAACCTTTAAACCCAAACCATTTTTGGGTTTTTTCCTGACCCTTGGGGAAAGTAAAATTTGTCTGGTTTAAAAAAGATTTGCCTAAATATGAAAATCATTACATACTCCATTATCTGCCCCTAATTCACAAAAATGGGCCCGGTTGCCATAATACATACCGTACCGGGCAAATTTCATGTACTTAAAAAAAATTTTGGGGTGCTTTTCTTTTCAATATGATCATGTAGGTCATACTATATATTGGGAGAATTGATTCCCGAAAAATCTTCCGCAAAACGGCGGTTCGTGTAAAACGGGCCCACTTTAGCTACAAACCATGACAGGCCAAAGGAGGGGGGCGGCAAGGGGGCAGAAACCAGATAGAACGAAGAGGGACAACAGGGGCCGTGGAGAACTACATCCTCAGGCTGGTGTTTGGGTCAGGGGAACCAAAACTTAAGCCTGATCGCTCAATCATTGGAGGCAAACCTCGCGGGGCAAAACGCCAAAGACCCCCCAAGAATATACCCGCCAAGGGTGTCCTTTGGGGCGCCCTGCGATCGAGTGGGCCCCCGTGCGGCCGGGGTTAAACCCGTCCCCCGCTGGCCCCTCATTTAAAGCCTAACTGACCTTTAAATTAAAAATGTCCCCATACCTTTTTATTTTACCAGCCTGAAACCCAAAAATAAAAAATAAAAAAAATACAAAGGGCAAAGTTTATAAATACACAAAACAAAACGGCCGAAAAGTTTTAAAGGGCATAAAAAAAAAATTGCTTCAAAACTAGTACATTTTCACGGGTTTTTCCCGGCAGACACCGATAAAAATAAAAGGGAAAAGGGCCCCACAAAAAAAAACTTGTTTTACTTCAAACTGGGTGTATGTTTTACTTTACGCTTCATTTTCCCCTGCAAAGGGAAACTAGAGACACTTCTGTAGCTTCCTTGTTCCCGTGTTTGGGTGTAGTGGGGGGGGGAGTTAGGGCTGTGTGGATGCCGTGGGGAGGGAGGGTGTGTGTTGGGGGGGGAAAGGGGGAAGAGGGTGTTTAGTTTTAAGCTTGGGTGGTGGTTTAATGGTGTAGACAGAAAAAGGGGGAGGGATAAACCTGGGGAAAGGAACTCTTTTTTTTTTTTTCCCCTTCCCCTTTAATTTTAGTCTTTACACCATCTCTCTCTCACCCCTGTTTGGTGGAAAAAAATTAGAACGAACCTCAAAACGTCAAAGAAGACCCAAACAAAATGGAACCAAAGAAGACCAAACCAAAACAAATTTTTGACCTTTTCCAGGCGTTTTAACTCTTTTTCCACCCAAAAAGTTTAAACCCAAATCATCATTTAGACCTGCAAAAGCAAAACCCGATTGAGACAAATTTTTGGGGGTTCCCTCTCCCTGGGTATCTTTGGGTCATGGGCCCCTTTCCACCCACTGTACAAAAGTGACTTTTATGTGCTTCTTAACAATGGTTTTATTTTTCAGGGAAATGCATCTGTAGACCCGGGGGAAGGGGGAAGGAAGGTGGGGGGGGTGGGGAAATTTTGGGGCAAGGACAAAGTTGGGAAACCCCCTCCCCTTTTCTCATATTTTTTGTGCAGCCTGAGGGGGGAATTTTTTTTGGAGGGACTTGGGGACTAACCCCCAGCCCCGGGAATGTCAAATATACGAAAACCCGAGAAAATTTTTAAAAACCCTCCGGAAGAAGGCAAAAAATCTGAAAACTTTTTTTGTCCTAATTTTTTTTTTCTGACATAAAAATATATAATTTATTTTATTTACGTTGGATTCCAAACCCCAAAAGCATCTGCCCTTATGTTAAAGGAAAGGCGTATAAATTATAGAGAACCAAAAAAAAATTTTTTGGGATGAACCAAACAAAGTGGGTAATGAAAAAGGGGGATGGATAGGTAAAAGGAAGTAAAAAAAAGGAAAAGGGAAAACCTGCTAATTCGAGTGTTTTTTAAAAAGGGGTTTAACCCCCAAAAAAATCTGGTTGATTTTTATTTATAAATTTTTTTATTTTTGTAAAGGCCGCAAATGAAATTTAAAAAGTTTTAAATGGGTCTCTTTAAAAATTTTTCAAACTTCATTCATCTCGGTTTTTCATGGGTGATCCCCCATGTAAATTTCCCAAAGCGGAATTTTTTTTGTGTTAATTAAAAAAAAAACGAAGTCCAAAGTGATTTGTGGTTCTCTTTTTTCCATAAAACTGGGTAACCCCACAAAAAAATTTTTTGGGTTTATTAGAGCATTTGCATATTTAGTAATGTTTTTTGGGTGTTTGAACATTTCCCTTTGGGCCCTTTCCGAGAGTCATGATGAAGGTTTGACGACCCACCTTCTTGACAGGAAGGTACCATAAAAGGGGTATTTTTCGGAAAAGAAGAGCCCGACGTAGGTCGGCAAAAAAGACAAAGGTCAACCCTTTTGTCTTTTTACGACCGGGCGTCGCTGCTCTTTGTTCCGAAAAATATCCTTTTATGGTACCCCCTTTTTCAGTCAACCCAAAAGGGTTTCGCTCCCCTTTCCCCATGACTCTCGGTACGGGCCCATCAGTCCCTTTTGCGGCTAAATGTTTTGTTCAACACCTCTAAAAAAAATTTAAATGTATCTGCAATTCCTTTTGAAAATGGAAACCCTAAAAAATTCCCCAATCGGTTAATATAAACAGCGGCAAATGGGCCATATGCCCTATGGCGGGGCCCCTGGGAGCGGCCCCCCCGGTGAGCTTCTTACAATTTTCCCCCCCGGGCCCCACGGGCGCACACTTCCCCTCGGGTCCCCCCGGTAAAAACATAAAGGAGGGCCCCCGGAGCCCCCCGTCTTTATGTTTACTGGGCCCCAAACCTTTTCTTCACGGTGGTGACGGAAGACCGGGTTTGGGAAACGGCCCCTCATGGGGAGGGGGCAACCCAGGCCTACGGCCCGCACGCAAGGGGCCCGCGCACACGAAAAGGCGGCTGGTCGAGTTTTGGGGGCGAACCGCCTCACCCCCCTTTCCCGGCTTGACCGGAATCGTAAAGACAGAAAACAGTGCGTTTGGGCTTTTAAACCTTAAAAATATAGTGCCCGGCCGTCATCTGCATCCCATTTTTACCAGAGAGGGAAGCGGGGGTGCATTGGGTGGCGGCCTTTATTGGGGGGGGCCACAGCAGGCTGGGAACACCCCGCCAATGGCCGCTAAAACCCCTAAAGGGGGCCGGGGCCTGCGACAAAAAGGGGGCCTGGGGGTCCACGTCCATATCCTCCACGGGGGCAACAGATTGACACGCCGGGGCCTCTTCTTCCTCCTCCTGCGGCGGGGCCGTCGGGTCTCGGCGGCGTCTTCCCAATCCGGGGAGCGGGGGCTGGGGTGCAGACCGAGGTGGAAGCAAGGGAGCCTCCTTCCACTGCAGCTGGCAAGGTCCCGTGGACCCAGGAATCTGCCGGAGCCAGGCAGGGCAGCGCGGATTCCAGGCGTGATGCCTGGCACCGCAGTTGGGGTACCGAGCCATGGGCCGCTCCCCACCCTCCGTAGTGGCGGACACAGTCCCGTGAAGCGTGCTCCCCACTGCACACACCACACAGCTCCTGCGCCGCTGACACTGGCGCTGGTATGCCCAAACGCCTGGCAGCGGTAAACAACGGACAGGTTCCTGGATGAACCTGCGCACCGCGAAAGTCCCGAAGCAGCCAAGGTCTAGGGGGGCGGGACGTGCCCCCGCAGCGTCAGCTGAACCTGCCGGGTCGGGAGGTGCCGCTTAAGGCCCGCGTTGTATGAGCACCGCACCGCCGTCTCGACGAGCGGGTGCTCCAATACAGGGTCCAGGGGGAGGCCAGTGAGGTATCCAACGAGGACACCTCTCCTGCTGGTTTCCCTCCGTGCCAACACAATGCCCCGTGGTTGGCCATCAGCTACTTCCTGGAGGGTGGCGGCGGCGTCCCTAGACGCCCCCCCGGAGAAGGAACTCCCCGGAGGCGGAGACATCCACCTTGAGGGCAAGTCGGAGCTCACTCTCTAACCACCGAACAAGCTGATAGGGGCCGGGAAAGTCGTCATGCCGGACGATCCTCCATACCGGGATAGTTTGCTCCGAAGCCGTGGCACCACTCTGCTGTGAGAGGGGGGCCTCTTCACCCTGAAGCGCTCCCCCTGGACGCGAGTGAAACCGTTTTTCGTCAGGGTCCTCGCGGCGCCTCTTCGCAAATGGCCATTGTGGGAGTAAAACTCAACCACAAAACGACAAACAAGCGGAGAGAGGAGAGGACGGGAAAGAGGTCCGCCTCCCACCGAGGCGCGAGGTGAACTCCAGAGAGAGAGAGAGAGAGAGAGAGAGAGAGAGAGAGAGAGAGAGAGAGAGAGAGGAGAGAGAGAGAGGAGAAAAGGAGAGAGAGAGAGAGAGAGAGAGAGAGAGAGAGAGAGAAGAGAGAGAGGAGAAGAGAAGGAGAGGAGAGAGAGAGAGAGAGAGGAAGAGAGAGAGAGAACGAGAGAGAGAGAAGAGAGAGAGAGAGAGAGAGAGAGAGAGAGAGAAGAGAGAGAGAGAAGAGAGAGGAGAGGAGAGAAGAGAGAGAGAGAGAGCGAGAGAGAGAGAGAGAGAGAGAGGAGAGAGAGGAGAGAGAGAGGGGAGAGAGGAGAGAGAGGGGGAGAGAGGAGAGAGAGAGAGAGAGAGAGAGAGAGAAGAGAGAGAGAGAGAGAGAGGGGAGGGGAGAGAGAGAGGA
>JACEEZ010003604.1:190563-216428 GCA_016584305.1 Chionoecetes opilio | reverse complement strand
AAAAAATTTAATTTTTTTGGGCGGGTGTAGGGAAAAAACTGTTAGGAAAGGGGGGTGTGGGTGGGGTTGGTGTTGGGGGGGAGGGGTTCGTTCGTTCGTTAACACACACATCTATGAAACTAGCGATTGTGATTGATGACTGACTAGATTAGCGACTGTGATTGATGCAGATATTGGGGGGAGATTATCATGTAGTTATATTTTAATATATTACCCTTATCTCGCTCTCTCCTCTCACTCCCTGCGCGCTGTAGCCACTCCCGTCCATCATTCTTCATCCCCTTCTTTCTTTCTCTCTTTCACGATTTCTATTCTTTATAACGTGAGTATACATCTTTATAAGTTGTGTTTATTTGCTTTTATCTCATGTGTATCAGTTATGTTCACCAGTTAATTGATGTGTCAGATTTAAAATTGCTTCCTTGATACGTAATGACTCAAGTGGAATTCAAGTGGCAGTGTGAGTGGTAAGGTTGATATTGTGAGCGAAATATTCATGTTCAGATTTCACAAGTTGACTTTCACCCGTGTCGTGTGCGAGAAAGAACATAAATTAGTTGAAATTCGTGTGGATATAAAAAAACATGTTATGTACGAAGCTCTTCCACGGCAACAACAGATTTTATAAGTTTGTATATGTCACATGTGCATTGCGTGTCCCTGCATTGGTTGGGGCGGGGCTTGGCTACCTTGTCCCTGCCTGGCTGCTTCCAACCTCAGTGAGGTTCAGTCTCGGTGAAGGATACCTTGGTCTCGGTTATGTTAACCCAGGGAACTACAACCTGCTGACCGGCGCCTCACTTGGGAAAATCCTCCTTGGTAAGAGTTCGGTCTCCTTAGCTCCGATAAAGGAATCTTCTCTTTATGCCTTTAGAACAACCCGGCATGAGTACCTGGCTTGAGGCTGGGTAGTAGGGTGGAGTGAAAATGGCCCAAAAATCTTAATTTTTTATTTTAACTTACTTGAGGTCTTAAAAGTTGCCAATGGACTAATATAACAATATGCAAAAAAGTTTATTCATATCAGACAATTTTTTGATCGACCACCAGACGTTATAAGTTTACAATGATATAAGATTTTACACAATAATACCTACAATACGAGTAAACATCAGACTATATTTTTTAGTCATTTGGTCACTATTATGCTAACGATAGAGTCTGAGTTATGCATGCATGGTTAATTCAGAATTTATAGTCACGTTTAGACTCAAGTTTCGGCATAAGCTGCCGAGAAGCGATGCGAGCCCGAATAAATCCATGGCGGAACGTCTCGCCACACACAGCGGCTGAAGCTTCGGTAACTAGCTTCACGCATCTTTCCACCGCCTATGTGTGACAAGGGAAACGAGGGAAGAGGACACGTGGTGAAATTTGAGCAGAGATCATGTCCTTCAATTCGTTGTCCGTCATATCCATCGTAACAGGAGGCTCCGTCACGGTCAAAGTCTACCAATCGACCATGTCCTGGTATTCGGTCGCGTCGAGGTTGAGCGGTGGCACTTGAAACCTGCGGATTTTGTTTGCAGACACATGTGATCTTGCCTTCATGATTCTTCTGAGTCCGAGTTCCCTTATATTAGTCCTTGAGCCAGACCAAAAGTAATGCTCCGGCGGGGGGAGTAATTCTCATTATGATTTTCCATTAGACCAATGTCTCAAGTGTCAGAAAAGGTGTGATGGACATCTGAGAACGGTAGCTTAGTGCCCGGATGGACGCCATCTTTGAAACCACCCAGCTCGAAAATGCCCATTTGGTGGGGTACATTGTTGCACGTGTATCTGGACTTCTATACTAGCTATCGATGTGCGGTTGACGACTAAATATACGTCCAATGTGTACCGTCTAAATAAAAAATAATATGAAGCATTTTGTTATAGATTAATTATTATAAAAATCAATTATCGAAAAAAATCATATATTTTTCAATATTTTATTATTAGACTTGTACTTTTTTTAGTGAAACAACACTGGTATGATTTTCCAAATTATGCATTTTGCTACACCGTTTATCTGTCTATAAAAATAACTCAACAAATACAACATATCATCCACCACGAGTTTACAACAAATATATGTAAAGAGGCATAAAATGACTTAGGCCGCCGCTGGCATTATCTATTCTGACAATAACGCAAGTTAGGAATGTCGTACGGAGAGGATTTTAACACCATACGATATCTAATAAGCAGGCGGAAATTGTTACATAGGAAATCTGCACTTTGGTGGCCATCTTGGATTTCAAAATGGCCGCCAATTATATTAATTATTCATTACTAGAGTTTGGAAAGACGTATGGAGCTGATTTTAACACCATACGATGTATATTCCTAATAAGCAGGCGGAGGTATCATTGAACATGTCATGTTTTAGTCAAATAACACCGGTATGATCTTCCAAATTATACATTTTGCTAAACCGTTTATCTGTCTATAAAGATTTTCAGGCAATTTGGCCTGCATTATAATAGAGAACAACATATGCTATACAATATACAGTGCACACAAAGTTAATCATCAGAGTCGCCATCAGAGTCATTGGCATCCTGAGCCACGATAGCATCATCCTGCACCATGTTGGAGCATCCCTGCAGCTTACACACAACAGTGCACTTCAACCCATTCAGTATGCAGGAGCAATCTGACGGTCGACACGTCCTTCTGCATGTGCATGAGATGAGATTCAAGACGACATCTGGAGCTGGTAGACCCGCCATCCATCGGATTTTGAGCGAACCGCCATCATGGAGTTCCCAGCCATGTCCTGCTGATGGTGCTGGGACGTCTGGCAGGTTTTCAAGGCTGCGTCGCTAGATAGCCGCCTGATAGTTGGCCCTAAGCGTATGCTGCATCAAGGAGTCTTCACAAGGCGGCAATTGTCCAGATTCGATCTGGCCCTTCTTTGCACAGAACATGGTGATAACGGAGTGAATTAGCACCGACGATCTTCGTGTTCCTGGCGTACAGCTGACACGTGAGGCCTGAATGCTATTGAAGACGTCTGTTGGTACATTCCACGAAGATCCCAGATCTGTGAATGCTTGAAGATACAGATCATTCGCTTGCACAAGCTTCAAAGCCTTTATCTTTCCTGGCTAGCCAGAGCACTAACAGTGTCACACCCGCTCCATGCATGAAGCCCTGGCAATGCACTGCAAACTCCAGACCCCAATACCGCAGCCAACTTTCCAACGTCAATCATTCTGACTCGAACCTTTGTTCCTCGTCTGATGAAGAGCTGACTATCGATGGTTCTGCTGAGATGAAGACTGATGATCAGAACGTCGGTGTCATCTGCCACTAAGATGATCGTCTTGTAGTGGGTAGCGGCGTGCTTTGCGTGGAGAAACATACGCGTGTCTGCTTCCTCGTGGCTACATTCGAGTGCTTGCACCAACTTCCACCTATCGCGGGTCAGTACCAGACATTTTTCACCACAGGTGACATACAGTGTTCTGTTGCCTAGCTTTTCGCGATTTGTTTCATGTTTCCACGACTCCGCCAGAAACACAACAAGTTTCTCCTTTGTCTGGCTGCAAGCAAGGAGACGCCGCCAGTTCATGATTTTGTGTGCGGGTCTGATCTCGCTGAAAACTGATGCCTTCATTTGAACCGCGGTTCACACGCTCAGCTGCTTTGATGGATTCTTTGTGTATGTGTCAAAGACAACATCGATGCGCTCACTGCCTTGACCAGCGTGAAGCGCTGCAGCAAGGATGCGGTCAGATAGTTCTTCGAACGTGTCGTTCTCGCCATGCATCTTTGTATGAGAGCCATCGCATCAATTATTGTTTGCACTTCGCTTGTCAACGTTATCGGCTGGTTTCCACAAGACCTTCCATGTGTTTCGCAAGTGCAACTTTGTTCGTTTTTTTCATTGACCCATCAACGTTTGCCAAAGACCATGGTAACGGCCCTAGTGGGTGGACAAAGGACAAGTTGCATGTCGAGGTTCCTTGTCTTGGCGATGAGTATCATGGTGGCAAACAGTTGTCTGTCAGTCTCCAGGACGATCTCCTTGTTTGTGGCCTTCACAACTTTCTGCTTGATCTTACCAAAGGTCTTCAGGTTTAGCTTCTTCACTGTGTCATAAAAGCCTGTTCCCTCTTTAAGACGTTTCTGGAAGCTTTGATACGCCGCTTCCCCCTTTTGCAGGGCGTTGAGTAGGTCATTAGAAACGTCCTCCCTCGCAGCCGCTCCGGTAGATATACTGAGAAGACATGACGGATCATCGGCGAATGATTGGTCCAGTCATTTTCCAGTAGATCACAGATAGCTGTGACGCCAGACTCATCACGTTTGATGCGAGAAGTAGACAAGTCAGGGTACTTGGCGTGAGATGTGTCGCTGCCATTCACAGGATAGTTTCTCGTAGTTGCCTCAGTGCAGCAGCCCGATTGTCTGCAGTTAGATAGTATCGTGACACAGCCCCTTGTCGAAGACTAAAACCTCGTGTTCCTCCAGCTGTTTGCGTATCTTGTTGACTGTTTCTTCTGTTGTCTGATCAACAGCGATTCTGGCAAATGGATTCCCTGGTCTAAGCTGTACGGAGAAGTAGCCTTGATTGAAATGCCTGTACAACTCGGGCATGTTTCGTGGAGTTGCGTCATCTGTGCATAGTACACTGGTAGATATCTAGCATAGTTCACCTTGTTCATTGCGAAACACCAAGGGATCACTCTTCTGACACAAGCCAAGTGAAGCATCCAGTCGTCTTCTCTATCCGCACGAATCAACCCCAGCAGGGTCTCTACCATATCAATATACATAATCCAGAAGCGAGCCAGGTCTCCATGTTTGGTTCGCAGAAATGTAGGTATTTCGCGAACATGTCAAAGCTCTGTACACATGAATCATCATCGAGAGCAGCAGCGAGAGTCTCGTGGCAAACATCCTCCTTGATGCTGCGAATTTTGAGGTCAGTGCTTCGAATCTGGGTCCCTTGTCAGGATGATTGCTTTCTATCCACACCTGGAAGCCCTTCCAAATGATGCGCATTAGTGCCTCGTACATCAACTTGTGGAGTCGCACAGCACGGTTGTATGCTTGCCTTCCAGAACCCTGTTGATGGAACCTTCAGCGATTACTCCTGACTCAACAGCTACATCCCGAAGGCCTGCATCTCCAAACATTTTCCCAATGCTCGACATGAAGTTACAGATGTATGGAAGTTCCCCATCATGAGCACGATTCTTCCATATCGATCGACATCTTTCCATGCTATTTCGGTCGCTTAGCAAATAGTGCCTGGTCTAGCACCACCGGTATACGCTCAAGCTGAAGTGATGACATGATGTTCAGAGCTTCTCTGAGGATTTTTTTGCACTGTTGCCATATCTGTGGCAGGCGCGTTTATAGTCGGCAGGTAGCCAACTACATCTTCCGTCACCTGAACACGATCTCTAGTCATGATGTTGAAACCAGTCCACGAACTGATTGTCTGGTCGCATGGTTCCAGCATGCGAGTCATAATCCATACGTGATTTCGGCGCTGCGCAAGGGATGTTGCGCCTGCAAGAGTGTCAGAAAGATCTGCAGGCTTGATTGCAGGTGGGCCCTCTCGTTTCCCAACGCTGTATATTGGAAGTAAATCGCTGGATGACGGGATAGATCGCTTCTTATCGGCTTTGGATACTGCCGATGGAGGTTGGGCGGGCAAACACGACTGCGACTTCGGTTGGACGATGATACCGTTGACGCGATGCGAGTTCCGCCACCACTCAGCGATTCCTCTAGCCTGTCGATGTTATCGAATGCTAATACAGTCGGGACCGAAGGGTGCACATGTGACGGAAGTGGTACTGTATCTTTCTCCACACTTGCTAATTTGTCTATGCATAGCGCTGTCTCGATTTCTTCCAGAACTGTGTACGAACATCCGTGCCCGAGTCGATTCAATATTCTGATGACCTCTGTATTACCGGTGAGCGTTTTCATGACCCACGGAAGTAGGACATGCTTCGATGTTCTGATGTACCCCGGTGTACAGCATTGATGATATCTTGAGCCATCGACCATACCAGTGTGTCGGCACGCGCAGAGCTACCCCACTCCCGCAAATCAAAGTATGCAGAAATACACGAAGAGAATCTGGTATCTTCACGTAATCTGAAGTGAGTTCTGCTGGCTGAGGCGGCCAACGTTCATTGTAATGAGCATCTTTGATCTGGTGTCGCAGTGAAGTAGCTGCACGCACAATGTTACTTTCATCGTCCGTTCGTTCAAATGCTTTCACTTCTGCTTTCAGGTTTACGCACTCTGCAGCAATCTCTCGCTTTGTCAGATTATCGGGCATCAAGTATACACGGTGTTTCACATTGAAGAAGATGAGCGATTCTCCAAACTCTCTTTGTAATGTGCGCTGCAGATTCTTCTTGATGGAGTCACGAACATCAACTGAAAATGTATTTGAAGACAAGATATCTGTTGCAACATCAACTATTGGAACAATCCTCGGGTTCACGAAACAAGTCAGTGCGAATGAAATTGAATATACATCGTATCATTTCATTTTTCTCGATATTATCTTCAATGTCAGTTTCTACTTGAGGTTTTTGGGGCCGTGTGTAGTTTCTATAGCAGGAGAAGTGGTAGTGAGCCTCAGCTGCAACCATATCTCGTGTAGTGAATGCCAAAACTCTCTCATCATTGCGAGCTGTCGCAGCATCTCTTATTGTCTTATCTGCTCGAAGTTCAACAGCCAAGACAACTGTTTCACGGTACGACTGCTTTTATGAATTTGAAGCACGCTGGCAAAAAATGCATTTATCATCGTAGGACCGTTGAAGTTGATCCTGTCTCTTCCCGTGATGATCGCCGTCGCACCGCATCGCCAGTATCAACTGAAGAACTTCTAGCTGCATTGGTCAAAGTAGCTAGGTGTTTTTTGTGAGTGAAGTCTGATCTACAAGCTCTATGGTATAATATTGGAATATTAGGAAGTTCAACTGCGCCTTCTTGGACTAGCTTTAGAATTGGATAAAAGTTTCTAACTGCGGCTGCGTCACACAATGTCTTCCAAGAACTGTTGCCCGCTGCCTTGCTTAGTTCAGAGAGTGGCGACTTCTTGCTGCACAGGATGCACGTTCCGGACTCAGGTTCAATCTTCGCCCGTTTCGCCTCGACACCGGCCATCTCAGCTGAAAGAACAAAAAGCCTGACGTTAGATTACTCCGATATCCGAAAAGCTCGCCAGCTTACATAGACATACTCATCCAAGTCAGTGAACATGTTAGATGGCGCCACAATACAACTCTATAATAGAGTTGTATGTGGCGCCATCTAACATGTTCACTTTTAGTTCTTAAGCACCCCCCCCCCCTCAGAAATTAATCAGGTCACCGCAACAAATCTCAGACTGAGATATAGAATATAGAATATAGATATAGAATAGACTGACGTCACTTTCGGCACTGGTTCTGTGGGTTGATTATCGGCGGGAAATTCCAACTGACATAGTTTCGGTATTGTGGAAAGTTTGCAATGCCCCCCTTTCATTATAGCACCTCGGGTGCCGCAGAATTTTTAAGTGAGATTCTTTAAGAGACGGGAAACCGTTTTAATCATCCCAGATTTGTCATTTTTCAAGCTAATTAAAAAAAAAAAATATATGTTTTTTCGAAATTTGGATTTTTATATATTATTATACAAATTTATATTTTTTTTTTTTAGGTTTTGGATTTTTGTGTAGCAATCGATGCTATATAAAAGTCAGATTCTGTTGGGTTTTCGCCTGGGTGGTTCAATGGCGTTTTCCCGGGCATGCTAGTTCCAGGGATCATGCCTTCAACCTGAAGCTTGGGAAAACATCTGGAACCCCCCCCCGCGGGCATTCATCTCAGGCCTTAAAGCAATTGGGGCGCCATCTGTAATAGGTATAGGTTCTGGGGTGTAATTGGACCCGGGGTGCGATTTTTGGAGGGGGATTTTTCCCATCTCCCTGAAATTTTGGGCCCCACTTTGGCCTGAGTTTGCCCCATCAACATGTTGAAACCCCGGTGTGAATGGCGAGAATGTTAAATTTTTAAAAAGGGACACGAGCCATGAGCGGGTTTTTTTGGCGGCCCCTTCCCCAATTTAACTTTTGAAGCTAGACACAAAGTGCTTTCAACTGAAATTTTGTTGGCCACAAGATGGTCATTAGGTCCTTTGGCCCCTTGGAGGGGGTGTAATAGCGTATAGTTTCATTTACAAATAGATAAAATACTCCTTTATTTGTTTGAATTTTCCCTTCTTCCTAAAAATCCTTTAGGCCTTAGGTTCTAAATTGAAAAATTCGGGGGGATGTTACTGTATAAGCATAGACCTTTGGGGGTTTTGTGTCACCCCCTTCAAATAAATTTTCGGGGCTTAACAAAAAGCTCTGTTAACTTACTTTTTTGGCACAAGAGGGAAAGTCCCGGCCGAAGGGGGCTCACGTTATTTTCCACATTTTTTCTAAAAACTTTTACATACAACCTAATTTGTTATTAAAAATTTGTTTATAAAAGACCTTACGTTAAACTTTGTAAACATGGGTGTCCTGTAATCTGTTTCCCTAGTCACGGTCATGAAAAAACTAGTTAAAGTACTCATACTTATATTCGGTCCAAACACAGGAAACCCAAAAAGGGGGTCTTTTGTACATTATCGAGAACTTTTTACACACAGAAAGGGCCTTAAAAACCCGGGGTGTAGACAGTATAGAAACTTTGCCATCGTCCTTCTGTGAATCTATCCCTTCACCCTTTTTAACTAAATCTTTTCAGGTCTGAACACCAGAAGCTCATGGGGGCCGTATCGCCGTCTACTCCCCTATAACGCCCCTTATTACTTCCGGCGGCCACTGGTGCCGTATCGCTACTTCACGCCCTATGTCACTTCCTGTCTACTCTACCTCCCACACACTCCTAATCATGTTATTGTCATGTTGGTTCTTTCCCTCCATTTTTCAGCTGGCTCTGTTCACATTGTTCTTCGTCACTTCTTCAATGTTCGGGCCACGACAGACCCTCCCCTCCAAGATGGCGCGTCCCTGCGCCATACTCGGACCGGGGCGCGCCGTACCGGGGCGATACGGGCGGGCCGCCATGTAACCAGAGAGTAAACATCTAGGGAAGTGTCCGACGAGGGGACTCTGCAAAGCGCCGGACCGTCCACCAGACCCAAAAATCATTTCCATGCTGTAGGGGCCCGTGCCCACAAGACCAACCCACGCAGCAAACCGGGACTCCGTCGGCGGCGCCTCCACCGGTGGATAGGAGGGGGTCTGGTGCTAGGACAGACAGCTCTGTGGGTGGAACGCCCCATAGGTGGGAGGGAGGCTTTTGGGCAGCTGAGTCAGGGACCCGTTTTCTCCCCCCCCGCCAGCAAGGGTGCTAGGGGCAGGGGGGATGGGTGGACACTCAGCGGCGCGTCGTCGACCACCTCATCCAGCGCCGGCAACGGGGAAGGTATCGGCAATGGACCGCACAGCTTGGCCCAATTTGGAGGATCCCTGTGCCTTGGATGGTCTGCCGGAACTTCTGTAAGGAGCTGGATGGGCAAACCATGGTAAGTGTGGTAGGTTGATCCACACTGAAAGCCCATCCTGCAGGTATGCGGTGGAACGTCGGCCGGAACCTCTCCACCAACTTTTTTCGGACAGAGCGCAGCAGCATCCGGGGTGCCTAGAAAGTTTACTTTTTTCACAGCCCACTTTCGTCTGTCGTTAAATAGGACCCCTGGACGGGCAAATGAGAAGAGCGTCATGTCTCCTACAACGCTAAAAATCTTGTACCAACACGTACATGTTACGATCCTCTGATACTGCCAAATATCTAGCATCGGGGTGTTATTTGTACAAAATACTTTGGTCCTATGGAGGGTATTTGGGAGGGAAATGCATGAATCTCAAACACATCAAAGAGATCAGAAAGGATCTCCCTTCATGGGTATGACTAAATAGTAAAAAAGCGAACCTTTGAAGGCCGTGCGTCTCGTATATACAGTACTTATTCCCGGTACAAGGAAAGAAATTCTGGTTCCGCAGGGAATACAACCCGGGAGCCTCAGTGAAGCTTTTTTAAGTATGTCTAACAATACATCATCAGGAATAATTAGGGGGATGCATACGTCTGTAGCATCTCCATAAAACCAATTTTCAAGTTGGTGAAGTCATGGTCCAGGTCTGACAATGCTAACTGGATTAATGAAATAGTTTCTATCAACCTTACATCACCTTCTTTTTCCAAGGTTTTGATAGAAAATCTCCTAATAATATCAGGGGCTGTTTCTGCTGCGGTCCTCTAGACGGATATTGCGGAATTAATATGTCTGAGGTCTCGTACGTTATGTTAAGGATCTCTGAATGTATTTTCCCAACGTTTTGTCTTTCAGATTCAGTCAATTGATTAAGGTTATCTAGGTTCCTGTGTATTTTGTCTACTTGTTTTCCTGGTCGCTGTACCAAAAGAAAGTTAGCAAGGGAACCCAAAATAAAATTTGCTGCTCCGCGACGATAACGTGAGTGTGGAGCACGACCACTCACTGATGTCAGAATGCTTTTGCTTCCTTGAATAGTTTACTGAACTCTCCGTGAAACCCGTCTAAAGTACGCTTAAGCAGATTTACTGTTGGGTATGAGCGATTCATATGCTCCATACTCCAAGCAACATCCGCTGTCGATTCAAAGCATCGATCATGGGGTGTAATACAGCATCGGTTTTCACCATGTTTGGGAACTATATAAGCCCCTCCCCGTTAATTAGCATCCGAAAAGCCGGATTTGAAGGCCAATCCCGCTCTCATTGGTTTTCTTGTGCTGGGTGAATGGTTTCCAAAGATTGAGTCATACCCAGAGCCTGAAAATTGAGAGACGTTACGTTACTTTACGGCCTGCTGACTGATTTCTTATTGACTTTTCAATCCCTTTATGATACTTCTCTGTACTTCTCCCTCTGACGCACTGGTATTCTATCGGTCTGCCCATTATGAAAGGTAATTCTGGGGCGGTGGTATTTGATCGTAATGGGCGCCGCGGCAGAGGAGGAGCTTCTGATTCTGACTCATTATCAATGTTATCATTTAGCGCATCATTCTCGGGGATTACCCTCCGCATGTCACTGGCTAGTATGTGATATGTCACCCGCTGCTTCTTTAGTTATTGAGTCATCTAAAACCCAGGAGGTAAGATGCTGCCTCACCATATTTTGGCCAGTTAGGGGCGGATGTACCCAAATACTACTTCTCCTTGCCATGGGAATGCTTATCTAATATTCCTAACATTTGACATGTCTAGACCATCCTCAGGTACTACTTTTACATTGTTTGTGTGTATTGACTTGATTTTACCTCCTTCTAATTCTCTTTACTTTAAATACAACATACTTATCTTATCTATGACTCGGTATGGACCTTCATAGAAAGGTTGCAACTTTTTGGGTTTTCTCCTGGTTTCGTATATTCCCCTCAAATATACCCCTGTCACCTATTTTACTACTAGCATTTTTTCCTTTTAAACCTCCTCTCATTTTCCAGTCTTCCCCTCCTCTAGGTACTGTTTGGCGGGTAGTGTATCCCTTTTTGGAAATTAACACTGTTTCTCTTCTGTAATCTGTGGTGTTATACAAGGTGGGCAAGGGGTTGTTTCAAGTGTTTCGTATGGCGTCCTTGCATCTCTCAATATAGGAGAAAGAAGGGAGTTTTTTATGACTCGGTGATAGCAGTATTATAGGCATGTGTTGCTGTAGGCAACCATTTGTTCCCAAGCTCTTCTATTATCTTCACATAGTGTTCTTAATATGTTAACTATCGTCCCATTACTCCTTTTCTATTATTTCCGTACTACTGGGTGGTTAATGGTGTTTTTCCCCTTTAAAAGTCTTATACCTAACATTTCTGAGAGTGCTTCAAACACATTGTTAATAAACTCTCGCCCATTGTCTGTAACGAGCACCTCTGGTGCTCCTTGGGCACATATTACATGCCTGTAAAAAGCTTGTGCCCCTTCACTAGCGCTCTTTGATTTCAACGGAACTGCAATCGGTACCTGGTCATCACGTCTAAGACCGTCATAATATACTTTTCCTTCTTCCGAGGTACTTACGGGCCTATGAGATCCATATGGATCCTCTCATACGGAGTACCAACTCTCGGGTACTCCCTTAATGGTGCCTTTGCACGGTAGCTGGCTTTACAGCTCCTACACACCGGACAGTTTTGCAATAGTTAGTAATAGAGACTTTCATCCCCGGCCAGTATGCAAATTTCTTACACCTTGCCAACGTTGTCTTGACTCCCCGTGGCCAGCTGTAACCGCGAGGTGAGCCAACGCCAATGCTTGGGGAATATGGTCTTTAGTTACTACTATGCACCGATGCTCGCACATACTCGTCGCTATAATGCTTATACAGCACATTCTCCTCTACCATCATTTGGTCTATCGATACTTCCTGGTATCGATACCTCTACTCTCTTTACCTCGCTTCACTACTTTTTTCACCGCCCTCACTTCCGGGTCGGTATTTTGGCTTCTAATAACCTCTTTTTAGGTTCCACATCTTAAATTCTTGCAGCTTCCTTGAGTCACTACTTAGGACCAATACTCGTCCTTCTATCTCTCTTTCAGTACGTTTACTCTCTTGTTGTTGTATCCTCGATAAATAAACGCAACAACGTTCTCTCTACCTGGTAAGTATTCTACCTCAAAATCGTATTTTACTCAAAAGTGTCTGCCAGCGCGCTATGCGACTGCTTGGGCTTTTAGCCCTTTAATATCCAGACCAGCGGTCTGTGGTCACTCTGTATACGTACTTTATACCCCAAAATAAGGGGGCTGTTGACTGTGAGGGCCATAAAACACTGCTAATGCCTCTCGTTCCACGGCCGAGTACTTTACTTCCGCGGAATTTAATGCGCGACTGAAGTACGTCAAAGGTTTCATTCTTCCTTCCTCATCGGCCTGTTGTAACACCCTCCAATACAAAAATCTGACGCATCCGTCGTCAGGGCGAAGGTCTTACTGAAATCAGGGAATTTTAGAGTAATTTCTTCTGTGAGCTTTTCTTTTAAAAGACTGAAGGCTTGGTGGGCGTCCTCATTCCATGTTATTGGGTGGGGTTTGCTTTTCGGTCTTTCCTTAGTCCCGTTAAAAGCTTGTGAATAGGTGCAGGGTACTTTAGAAAAGTTGTAAATAAACTTTCTGTAATAGTTAACAAACCCTAGGAAACTTTGTACTTCTTTTTCCGTTTTCGGTACTGGAATGTTTTTTAGAGTCTTTATTTTCTGTGGTTGTGGGTTTGATGCATCTGCACTAATTAGTGTCCTAGGTATGACACTTCTTTCTCAAAGAACTGGCATTTATCTATCCTAAGGACATGTTTGCTGTCGCTAGTCGACTTATCACTTTCTCGAGATTACCTACATGAATATCAAAGGTAGGACCAAGCACAATGATGTCGTCTAGGTAGACCTGGGGCCCCTTTGCCCACTAGGCCCGTCAAAATGTGGTTGATAATAATCCTTTGGGACGCACTGGGTGCTGTTTTTAATCCAAACGGTACCACTGTTGTACTCCCACAAACCATAAGGGGTGGCAAAAGCAGTTTTTTGCATAGACTCCGGGGTCAGTGGTACCTGATGGTACCCTGAGCGGAGATCAAGGGATGTGAACACTTTGCTATTTACCCAATTGGTTTAAATACTTTGAATATTAGGAATGGGATGTTTATCATCTACTAGTTTATCATTTAACTTACGAAAATCAAAGGGACAGCCTTATGCCTCCATCCTTCTCATTACTGGGACCAAAGGTGAATTATAAGGAGAATAGCTTGGCTGAATTCCCCCTGATGGTGTAATAACTTTAGTTGTTCCTCTATCTGCGTGTGATATTTGATAGGGATTTGGTATGGCTTTGTAAAAACTGGGTCTTCAGTTTTTGCTTGATTGTATGACATAATAAGGAGTTATAGTAAGTGGCTCCTCTTCTAAGGCAAAACCACGGTATTTGTCAGTGATTGCTTGATAGTGCTTTGTTTTCTTTACTTCCTGAGGGGAAAAGAGAATCTACCATTGTTCTTAGTCTTTCCTTCTTTCACTATCTTGACTTTCTTTGCTTTGTGCATTGTGTTTACTTTCGTCCTCTGCCCAATGCTACAAGCCATAGCAGATGGTTCTGCATAGGTTACTGTACTACAAGGTATTATTTGACCTGCTACCATGTCCGGAGTTTTAAAAGTAAATATTCGGGACTTGGGTTAGCATAGGGTATTACAAATATACTCTTACTTTTATCTTTATTCCTATTGCACTTAACCAACCTGGATATAGGAACATACCCCTTTTTCTCCTGCATTAGGCAGAAACAATCCTTCTGTACAGCCGTTTGTGCTTCTAGCTCAACATAACCTATCATGCCTGGAGACAATGTTTAAATCTGCTTCTGCCTTCCCCTTATAGGTATTTCTCTTCTCCTTCTCCCCCTTCCTCCGCTATTTAATCCTGGGAAAATTGACCTATCCACCCATCAGGGGCCTCCCCTACCTCTAGGTGAATACCTCCAAAAGGGTTTTTGCTAGTGTTTCTACCCCCGTTTGGTAGCATTTTACCGGGTGAATCACGGCTTCTTTCCTGAACATGAAATCAAGGCCTAAATTTGAGAAGTTGGTAGGGTGATCTCTTTAGAGATAATCATACATTCTTGCTTTTCCTCGTATGACCTATATTTATTAAAATTTCCCTTACCTACTGTAGGTATAGGGCTATGTAAGACGCTTCTCAACTTATGTGGTTCCTCATCTACATGTCACCATTTATGGCTTCAAACAGCCTTTCCTCCTTACTGTGACTGAGGATCCACTATCTATTACTGCTAATACTGGGGGTCTGAATCGGCCCCTACCCGACCTTCAAACAAAACAGTTGGGTCCTTGCGTGTAGGAAGGCCATTAAACCCGGGACCAATTTGGCGTTTTTTTTGTTGTAAGGGCCATGTCCTTCCACTTTCTACTGCGTATGTCTGGTGTCCCGGCCCCCATGGCAGCACCTCTTGACACAGGCGGGGGTTGGTACGCACACCCGACCGCTTTTATGCCCTGGCTGGCCACACATCCAGCTCCCTCTTGTCTGGGGAATCGAGTTGCAGCCTGGGGCTGTCTACAATTCCTTGCAATATGTCCCTCCGGCCGCATTTAAAGCAATCTACTGCCTGAGGGGCCTGGGCGTCTTGGTTTAAATTACTTGGGTATCCTGGTACCCATTCTCTTCTCGGGGGCGCATCACTGCTGAATATCTTTGTGATGGTCTATTGCGTGGTATAGCGCCGGTATTTGGTGTCGGCTCCACTATGGCCACTACCCCTCCTTGCCTTTCCCTTACTATATCCCTGTCTAGTAATTTCACATGAGGGGGGGGCTTGAGCCCAAGCATTCCTTTGTTTAATATGCTCAAAGGATCTTTCTTTCATCTGATGTCAACGAGTACTCATACGGTGGAGGGAAGCATGAGAGAAGGCGAGCACAGAAATATTTTTTATACAATGGCGCCAAAATTTTGCTCTTTTCGACCAATTCCCCGTATGCTGTCCGTAACCGGATGTAGACATCTCTTAGGGTCTCTCCTAACATCCTCCTTGCTGTACTTAACAGTTCTGCATGAGTCCTATTCTCCTCATCTGCAGGGTATATTTTTTAAACTCCTCCTTTACCGCAACAAAATCTTGCCATGTTCTTTAATGGGATTCTTCTAAAGATGCCCTAGCATTCCCTAAACAATTTCTGCTTAGTCAGCTCTAGCTTACCTAGCTCATCCCAGTTCAACACTGTTCTAGACTCAATGTCATTAAAGAACTCTCCCGGGGGTTTGGTGTGGGCAAGGGGGATTAGATTAGGTTCCCAACTTATCCAGTCCCCCACAAAAATATTTTAAGCCAGTCACGCGCCCAAAATTCATTTAATGTGTGTCTTGCCATCAGCATCGACAAGCATCCGTAGTGGATATTTTCGGTTACCCCCTACAGCCCCACCACTCATGGTTTAATCTACACCCATGTCTTCAAATGATTCTTTAAACGCTAAACGTCAAATTCAGATTCTGATATTAACTGTGTTGATTTTCAAAGTCTTCCGTTAAATCTTTCAGTTGGGGTTCCTGACATTAAGCTACCTCAGCTGTTTCACTCCCACACATCAAATACTTTGGGCCAGATTGTTAAAAGTCACCTTTTCCCCTTTCCCCTGACGGCAGCCGACGCGAGTTCTCTGCCTACACGGGAAGCCATGGTAAAGTCGAATCCTTCCGCGGCTTTTCCCTTCGTGTAGTCCCGTCACGGGAAAGGTTGGTATGTCGGAAGGGGGTAATATGCCGCGTCTGTGCGCTACGCGACCTTCATCTACTCCCATGAGTGGTTTGTTTACATCGTATACAGCACAGCAGAGTCTAGACAAGAACAAGAGTCCAGTCATTTTCATCCGATTATTAGCAGGTAAGCCCATCTCTTTGACTTTGTTACTTTTTAGCTGTGTATTAACGAAGTCATTCTTTGCGCATACTATAAAGCGTTGCTAATATGCTTCTGCTTCGTAGAGTATGCCGGAAGGAAAGAAAAGCATGTTGGAAAAAACCTTGTGCATGCCTCACGGCATTTCAACTTCCTTATGTTCTTATGTACTTTGGCTAATGACACGCTTCTTCTGTAGCAGGAAACATTCTGCACTTGCTCTGAGTTTGTAGTTGATGCGAATTGTGGCAAAGATTTGGTTTTATTAATGTTGCCATATGTGTGTGAGGCGGTGAGAGCCACGCTGGTATTATTTCGTTTTAGTGCAGCCTCCAGATAATATATCACTACATAATTAATTGTGTAGATCTCGTCATTCTGAGTATTTCCATACACCTCATGGGTACCTGGAACTGTCACCGATAGGAATTGTCGCCGACGTCGGCGAGTGTTCCAATTTTTCACGTCGGCGAGTATTCCAATTTTTCACGTCGGCGCGTTTTCCTATTTTTGGCGACAGTTCCAGTTCTTGATCTTATTATTACTGTACCCAATATTGTTAAAATGGACGAGGACTGCGCGGTCGTTTCGGTGACAGTAATTTACCCGGGTGTATACCCAATGCAGCCGCCTACGGCAATATAAGTAACTATTAGGGGGTTATAGTGAGGTTAGTTTAGTAACTTTTAGGGGGTCATGGTAGGGTTAGGTTAGTAACTTATAGTGAGGTTAGGTTAGTAACTTTTTGGTGTTATAGTGAGGTTAGGTTAGTAACTTTTAGGGGTTATAGTGAGGTTAGGTTAGTAACTTATAGGGGTTATAGTGAGGTTAGGTTAGTAACTTTTAGGGGTTATAGTGAGGTTAGGTTAGTAACTTTTAGGGGGTTATAGTGAGGTTAGGTTAGTAACTTATAGTGAGGTTAGGTTAGTAACTTTTAGGGGTTATATTGAGGTTAGGTTAGTAACTTTTAGGGGGTTATAGTGAGGTTAGGTTAGTAACTTTTAGGGGTTATAGTGATGTTAGGTTAGTAACTTTTAGGGATTATAGTGAGGTTAGGTTAGTAACTTTTAGGTGTTATAGTGAGGTTAGGTTAGTAAATTATAGTGAGGTTAGGTTATTATAGTGAGGTTAGGTTAGTAACTTATAGTGAGGTTAGGTTAGTAACTTTTAGGGGGTTATAGTGAGGTCAGGTTAGTAATTTTTAGGGGTTATAGTGAGGTTAGGTTAGTAACTTATGACATATCTTATGTTTAACATATAGTTATATATGTTAAACATAACGTACAATAAACATATACGCATAACAATAGTTTGCTCCGCGCGACTGCCCTCTATATATGTGGATCATACGGGCGGCCGCAGTGGGTGGCGACCATTTATCCTTGCTAAAATTTGTGCTTTTGCAAATGCTGTTTATATTTCCCAGAAACCTGTTAAAAAGTTTCTTCTGAAATTTTCATCACCAAATCCTAATGTCGCCGTTTCCATTGACAATAATGTATCTCCATCCGGGAAATCACTAACACTTGGTTAAGAAATAATAGTCAGTCTCAGAAACCAGAGAAGTGACGTAATTGTACGAAAACAAGTGCCCAGCCACACATTTGCCAGCCCACCCGCCAGCCGCTAAATGGTCCGTTCTGCCCAGACCTACCGGGAGGATTATTACGCTAACCTCCAAACGTTACAGGGAGTTTCGTACACAAGTTGTTTCGTACCCAGGTGTTGTTAATTGGTTTAGTAAAGAAACAGTAGATTTGTACCGTACACTGATTTTGAGTTTTTCCGTACATACCTGGTGACGTTTCATAACTCTAGTTGTTAAGTTTGCCTCCTAATTCAAAAGCATAGCAGTCTTAGGAGAGCTTTTTGTCTCAATTTATACAGCATATTATAATAATCTGGTACTGACTTTAGTAACCTTTTTTGATGTACGTACGACTCTACTGGTATACGAAACACCTGATGTACGAACTGACTGCACCTTCCTCCAAATGGAGGGACTGCCCCCCTCGAGCTCCCGGACAGATTATTAACCTTAACCTAACCTCCTAAAGTGTTGTGGTCCTTCGGATGGGGAGGGTGTGTATGTGTGCGCGCTATTAGACAACTGCATCATTTCTTTAATAAAACTTATGTATAACAGTTTTAAAGGTTACGCTGAAGTGAATTAATACTGCACAGTATACTGAGCAAAAAAATAATATGGTATAGAGACCGAGTTAAACCAAATAAATAATAAACTAAGTGTTACATTCGGGTAAGACCGCCGTTAACGTTTGTTTTTGTCCTATTTACCTCCAATATATAGGTTAGTACAATTTGAATCCACTTTGTAACCAGTGTTTTAATTTTCAGGGATTATATAACATCAACAGGTTGAAAAATTTTTATTGTTTCTTATTGTCGGCTAAAAGTTTTAGCGAAATTTTCTCGGTTATGTTAGGGGAAACCAGCGGGAGTCCTGGGGGGTGGGCGCGCCGCCGAGTTACGTCAGGATTACGTTACCCATGTCAAAACTTAAATTTTTTATCTGACGAAAACCCAATAAAATAGTTTGCCTAATACAATAGGTTTTATGTTGCTTTTCCCTTTTATCCTCCAGTGAACGTCGCCATTTCAATGTCAAAAGTCCTCGGTTTCACTGTTTCCAGAAGTTTGGGAATTTAAACCACTACGGCTGTAACATATAGTCGGCTAGCTGGCTACGTCAGTTTAGAGAATTGGGACGTAATAAAAATTTTTTCCGTTAATCTGGTTGAACATACATTAATAAATTTTGCTAATAGGCAGTTTTGGTAGGAATTTATCTTCTTGCCCCGTTGATTTCATGTTCACTGTTCTACCTTTTTTTTTTCCAAGTGTAAAACCATTCGTGTGTAACATTATAGGGACACCTAACGGAGAAACGAGATTGCGCACGTATAAAATTTAAATTTGGTTTACCCAGGAAGGCTTGACTGACCATTACCAAAAATTTTGGCAATATGACAGGTAAAAGGTACTGGATTTAATCCATATCTTGCGTTGATGTAAGGTATTTCTTTATTTTCACACAAATATTAAGAATCTGAAGCATTGAGGAATCAAAGACACCCAGCAGCGAAACGCAACTAGACAGACCAAACTGGAAATATTACAATAAACGGTAACAGTTGTAGCAAGTCAACGTGTTTTTATTAAGCATATTTTTAGGGTGCAAATGAAGATATGGTGACTATTGGGATCAAAAATAAAAGGGATACGATAGAAGAATCAATATAAAATAACGGTAAAGGTCGACACAGCAGGGTTTCTTATTAACTTTTTGGGGCAAATGATTTAAGGTGGACTTTTGGGATCAAGGCTATATAATGTAATGGATTGATAGAATGATGTACATCATACTAACACATAAGGGAAAGGTCGGGGCTACATTTGCCAAAAATGTAATAGGAACTACCAAGTGTAGGTCTCGCGGCCTCTTGTAGCTTCCTTCTTTTCCTATTCTTTTATGTAAGGAAAAGAAAAAGGAAACTATATGCTAGCCCTTAATAATATTTTTACTTACACATTATTACTAAGGATGATTTATACAGAAAAAATACAATAATCATACATCTGGTGGTAGCTGCCTGTATTACTAGACAGTGCTTCTTATCAATAAAAAGAAAATGAGTTTAATTTCATCTGAAAAGGTACCACCATGTCACAGGAAAATTTAACGATCAAATAGTAATGTGTTACTATATATTGACTCATGCACCAACAATTGGAAAAGCAAAGAAGTTATCATACAACAAGTCATGTAATTAGCTATGAAGAAAATAATAAGTAAGTAAGTAATGTTGAAAAAGGGAAACTGCCAGACATCAGAGGTCATATGGCACTATGGCAAAGCATAATAAAGGGGAGGGGTTATAGAGAAACCTATGTAGCCTGGGAATGGGTGGGAGGAAAATATGAAACATCTCCATATATGACTCCTGTGATGATGCCCCGTATCTGCTTAAAAGTAATCCCTGATTACTTGTTGTCGTTTCAATCTCCCTTGAAGATTTCCACGTACCTGTACCGGCACCACATTATCATGGTCATGGTAATTGATGTTGAGGCCGGCCCCATCTTGAGGCAAAACCAGTCTAGTTTTAACATCTATGTTGTGCAGTACCATACATGCAACAATCATAGCTTTGGTAGTTTCTAGATCTGTTCTTACCTTCATCCCTAAATATCCAAATCTCCTTTTCAAAATACCAAATGCACGTTCAATGGTATTTCTTGTTTTGGAATGACTGGTGTTATATGCTGTCTCGTGTGCATTACTTGGATCTGACACTGCAGTTAACAGATATCTTCTCAAGGAGTATCTACGATCGCCAAGTAGGTGATACCTAGGATTTTAATTAGTTTCTACCTCACCGTAGAGCCTACTATTTCCAAAAATTCTACTGTCATGGACACTCCCAGGCCAACGGGCAATAACATTTTGGAACAGTAGATTTGGCCCACACACAGCTTGAACGTTAAGAGAAAAATAACCTTTCCTGCAACGAAACACCTCTGAATTTTCAACCGACGGTTTCAATACAGCAATGTGCGTACAGTCGATTGCTCCTATAACACTAGGCATCCCACTGATGTCATAAAATCTTTGAATAGTTTGGTTCAGGTTTGGGCCAGAAGGAGGTATTATATAATGTCTCCTGCTGGAGACTTTTATTATGCTCTGGAGACTATCTTCAGACATTCGCTGACTGTCGTTTGTGACACATCATGGCAGTCACCTAATGTCCTTTGGTGATCTCCCGTTGCCATGCATCGTATCGCAATCAGTGTTTGGAGGTATGGTGGAACAGGACATCCTGTTGGGAGAGAAAATACATACCGCTTTAGCAAACCACTCATGTACATACACTAGTAATATGATTTCCACATCATGAAAGTAATGGGTTTTTTTTGGCTTACCAGTGAAGTAAGATGCACAGTAGTTTCAATATGCAGAGTGAATACATTTCAATAACAGCATTGCAAAATTAAATTGTATTGATGGGAAAAAATTACCTCTCAAATCATTTGCGGCAGGAAGTTGATCTCTAATTTCCTCAATGAGATCAGACATGGAAGCTTTTTTGAGGCGGAATCGATCAAAAAATTCAGCATCACTCATTGCTGTGAAGGGGTTCATCCGATCTGTAATGGTATTTGGTCAAATAAAATTAGTGTCCTTTAATATGATTTGACAATCATTCTTGAAATCAGGCAAAATATTTTTATACAAATATATATATATATATATATATATATTATATATATATATTTTATATATATATATTATATATATATATATATATATATATATATATATATATTTTTATATATATATATATATATATATTTTATAAATTTTTTATATATAATATAATATATATATATATATATATATATATATATATATATATATATATATATATATATTTTATATATATATATATATATATATATATATACACATATACGTACTACATACATACATACATATGCCAGGGTGACATCCCTAAACAGTAAGATTTCTGAGAAAAGGCAACTAAGAAATATAATAAATCAACTTGCAACACCATTTGTACCTGTAACAACTCTGCGACGTCGACGTCCACGTCCGACAATACCTTGGGCATCTATCTTATTCTCCAGATCAACCTGATCCCAATAGTCGGGATAGTCGGCCATGTTCTGAGATATCTGTAACCAATAATACAAATTAGAACACAGTAGTGCTACCTTCTAAATACTTTCATACCTAACCTAACCTAACCTATGTCAGATTAATTGAAGTATAAGCACAACTTTGTAGCAAACCAGCAACTTTTGTATTTCATAGATGTCCTTCAATGAGAGACGTGTGTTATTGATAAATAATACTGAGGTTATGTGAAGTTAGCTTAAGCGGGTATCGCACGGGGCGTTTCATCAGACTGTTTTGTTGAACCAAACTGGCATTTATTTAGACCTCTTCGTCGAACACTGACAACACATATAGCGCACGGATGGGGCAACCAACTGCTTCACCCAACCCTAACCCAAAGATGAAGCGTTGACAGTGCAATTTGAGATGGGGATTTGTTGTTAATGTTTTAGCATACGTAGCTACTGGTGAAGAAAAGGTTAGTTCTTATAAGAGAACAGCGACAGATGAAGATGCGTTCATATTGGCTAAATGGGTTATAGTGGACGTGAACTGCACAGTCGCTACCACCGTTACCATTTGACATATTTTTATTAACTTTTGCTAAGTATAATGTGCATTATTAATCCACTTCTGCGTGCGTTACCGAAGCGAAGTTAAGCGAATCAAATGGTGTGCGATTGATTGCCGGCTGCTGCGGCTGGTTGTCCCCACCAACTCCTGCAGAATATGGCAATCAATCGCACACCATTCGATTCGCTTATTTTACCTAAATAACTCTACAAAACATAACATAACCTAGCTATTATTATATTAAAAAATTATTATATGAAAGGAAAAAATTGCGGTAACAGTGGACGAGGACTGCGCGGTCTCTGCATGGGCTGCAAATGACTCCCGTCCCGCATTCGCCCGCTCGCAAGCCACTCTGTGGTCCACTCTGCCCCGCCCTGCTGGGAGGATTATTACCCAAACCTAACCGAACATAACCTTCTAACGGGAGGGGCTCCTTCCCCCTCGACCCTCTGACGAGAATATTAACATACCGAAACTTAACCTCAGCTCCTAAAGGATGTGCCGAACGTGGAAGGGTGTGTCTGTATGCTATGCACTATTAGACAACTTTATAATTTCTTCAATATGTATATGTTTTAAAAGTAACGCACGCAGAAGTGGATTAATAATGCACATTATACTTAGCAAAAGTTAATAAAAATATGTCAAATGGTAACGGTGGTAGCGACTGTGCAGTTCACGTCCACTATAACCCATTTAGCCAATATGAACGCATCTTCATCTGTCGCTGTTCTCTTATAAGAACTAACCTTTTCTTCACCAGTAGCTACGTATGCTAAAACATTAACAACAAATCTCCATCTCAAATTGCACTGTCAACGCTTCATCTTTGGGTTAGGGTTGGGAGAAGCGGTTGGTTATTAGGCATAAGTAGTATATGCCTAATTAAGCATATGCTTCATTAGGCATAGTAGCCAATTTTTTCCAGCATGTTTTGGTATACTCTACTTAAGCAATGAGGCCTCTAAACAACCTTTTACTTATCATGCAGAAAGGTTAACTTAGTAAAGATAAAACTAAAAAAGTAACGGTAAATATGCAATTTCAACCAATACTTCCTATTGACCAGTACTCTCCTGACTTAACTTGGAAGGGGGGGGCAGCACCCCCCATTCACCCAGCTAGTTAACTAACCTAACCAGGGCATTGATTACGTAACCTAACCTCAATCAAATAATGAGATGAAAAGTACAGAGGAAATCTCTGCGCAAGCATATTTTGGCATACTCTCAACAATGAGGCTTGTACACCACTGTTTATTACGCACAAAGGTTCATTTCGTCATTAAACAGCTAAAAAGTAACATAAAGTCAGGGAAATGTGCTTATCTTACCTCTTAATGGGATGAAAAGTACAGAGGAAATCTCAGCGCAAGCAATGGAATTTCATAATGGCTGTGACATGCTTCGTCTGTTTATTACGCGGCACGAATCATTTCGCATCAAACAAGCTAATATACGTACACGAATCTTCCAAAAGAAATGTGCTAATCTGGCCCTTTGGGATGTCAACACAGCGGAAATTCTCAGTCCATATACTTTATGAAAAGGTAAGACAGTCTGTCAATGAATTCTTTGGTTTGGACCCACAGACGGTGCATAGATACCTTGGCTCGTCAAACGGGTGTGACGCACCATATTTGTTACACGACATTTTTTCAAAATAACATTTAATCAATCGACCCTTATTTGTCTCTACACCCTCACTGACATCTGAACCATTTTGTGAACACTTTCTTCGATACTTATTACTTTAATGAATAAGGCTTAAACAAAAAACTCTTTAAAACACTGTATACTTTGGTTAGGCACAAGATGGTACACGAAAGGGTCCATGGGCTCTATTTATGTGGGGGCTGACACACGAGCTTTAAGGTTACACAATTTATTCTAAATAACATAATATCACATCGCTCCTTGTATTGTCTCTTGCAATGTGTCCTGTTTTTACTAAATCTATTTTAGTTAACATTGCAGAAGCTTGGTGCGTATCGTCGTTATCCTTGTTATTACCTAGTCCGCGGCACTGTGCCGTATCGCTAATCACGCCCAAGTCACTTCTGTTACTTACATCCCTGCCCACACACACTAGAATCATTTATCGTCATTAGTGGTTATGTTCTCATTTTTCAGCTGGCTCATGCTATCACAGTGTTCTTCGTCCACTTCTTCAATCGTTTCGCGGCCACGACATTTGTAGTAATTCCTCAAGCTGCCGAATAACTCCGCCATTATGTCCTGTCCGTCCCGTCGCATCCGACGACTTTCACATTGTCGATATCCACACTTCGCGCAGCCAAGCATTCAAAGATTACTTTTGAAATCGCCTTGTTTGATCCACTTGACGGCGTCACGTGGCCAAGGTACGATGAACGTGGTTCACAAATAATGCTGACGTGCTCTTCTGTATATTTGTCCCGGTGGCCATGTCCTGCGGCGTCGCGTACATTTTTCAGCGTTCTATCCTTTCGACTGTCGAAGTACAGTCCAGGCAAGTCTGTCATAATGCTGTCTAGTTTTGTCAGTTCCTGACGAGTTCTACTTCTTTCTCGGCGAATTTTACTACGATCAATGACTTTGGAGGTGTCCTTTGGAGACACAATTCCCATGTCTTGTAGCACAGCTGAGGCAATAACGGCTGCTGCTCGATCTGAGACTCCCGTTCTATCGCACGCTTTAGCCAAAGATGGTAATCGTACAGTCATCGTCATTCTTTGTCGTTTACTCTCCGGTGTCTATATAGATCAGGCTTACAGTGTGACTTAGATCGGGTGTGTTCTTCGTCGCTGTTGTCGGTGTCGTCGTCCTTGTCTTCCTCCTTGTAGCTTCCATAATTAAACTTCTGCTTCCATTGTTCTTGGTGAATGCTGTCTCTTCTCGATTCACTCTCTTTCCTGGATATTTTATTATGTAGCTTTGTTGTTTCCATCAAATCGATGCCTCCTATAATAATCTTTCTGGCTCCTCTCTGGTCCTCTAGAAACTTTCTTTCTTTGGGTGGTACTTTGTCCGCTCTTTTGCACTTACAGCTCACGACGAAACCTACACATTTGCATTTGCTAATGTCGAGGAGTTTATCTGCGTCTTCTCTGAACCGTTCAAGTTGTTGCTTGTAGTTGCCGTTGTCCTTCCGAGCCTTGTATGGTTTCAAGATCTTCTTGTATTTCTC
>JACEEZ010003604.1:162330-177330 GCA_016584305.1 Chionoecetes opilio | reverse complement strand
CCTCTTCCTCACGCCCACGCACATCTACTTCTCTCCCTCAGATCTCCTTCGACACTCTTTTTGGTCCTGCAAAATGGGACCGTTTCTTCATCGTCCCTTGCACCGACCCTTACCCTACGTTTCACGGCATTCCTCTAACGGCAAGTTGGCAAGGCTGCATTCCGTACCTGCCCCGACCGGTCCCGCCTGGTGACTGTTGACACCGAGGCCCAAGCTAATGGACTGCTCAACCTTAAAGCCCTCGACGGCAACCCCTTCTGCATCACGGCCGACACAACTCTTACCACCTGCACTGGAACAGTTTCCATCCCCCCGCGTTCTTGACCAGTCGATGACACCGAATGGTCCGAGTGGGCGGATGCCCTCCTCGACCTTTTGTCACAGGATTATGATGCCGTTGCAGTTTACTGCTACACTATCCCACCCCGGGGCCGGCGTAAGTCCTCTACCAACATTGCCAAAGTCACATTTAAAAGGCAAGATCTCCGTGATAGCATTTATGTTGCCGGGGTCAATTACTCTGTTAAACCTTACCGCCCTACTCCTCGCCAGTGTCAGTCCTGCTGGCGTTTTGGCTACCATACCAAGCACTGCCGCTCCCTTGCCCGCTGCCCTCTTTTTGCTCAACCTGGCCATGCTTGTTCCACGTGTCCTGCAATGTCTCCCACTTGTGCTAACTGTGGTCGTTCCCACAATGTCTTCTACAAGGGTTGCCCTGTCTACTACTTCGAATCGGAAGTGGCATCCATCAGATTTATGAAGGGCTTAACTCTGTGGGAAGCCAACCAAGAACCTCGCCGCAATGGCTTTTCGCTTACCCCCATCTCCCAGCTTATTTCCAATCCCACTTTTCCAGATCCCCCTACTACAACCTCTCCTACCCTCTCTTTCCCTGTTACTCCTCCTCCCACTCCTCGCCCCTCATTTGCTCCTTCTGTTCTCCCCTCTCTCTCCCTAGCTAACCCTTTTTCTGTCCTTAGTCCAGATACTCCGACCTCTACTCCTTCCTCGATCCCCACACCCCTTCCTCAACGCACCCTTCGGCCTCCTCTTGTCAGGCGACCGAAACGTTCTTCCCCTTCCTCCACCCCAAGACCATCCACTATCTTTCCCTCCTCCTCAGCTCCTCACGCCCCACTTTCTACGTCTCTTACTAAGAAACCATGTGCTTCCTAGGTCTTCCCTCCTGACTCTCCTGTTGAGACCATGGCTATGATCGAGGAGTACCTCACTCAGCCTCAAGACATGACCCCTCTGCCATCTTCACAAACCGCCTCATCATCCCCACCTTCTTTCTCAACCCTCCAAATCTCAACTGAGATACATCCTCTTCCCTCCCACCTTCCGTCTACCCCTCTTCCTCCTTCTGCCTCCCAGCTTCCCCATTGCTCCTCCTCTTCACCGCCTTTTCCATCATTCTCCCCACTCCACCCTTCTCCTCTTAACTCTGATCACGCTATGTCCTCTCCCCCATCTTCTACTTCTTCTGACCGCTGTTAAGTCTCTTCTTAACTTACCCCTCATTCCTGGCTGTACACGCGACTCTCTTTTGTGTCAACCATCCCCGTCCCTGACCCCTCGCCCACCTGACTCTGCTACGTGTACTTCACCTACTACACATGATCCTCCACCTGATACCCCTGATTATGCTAACCCTTCTACTCCGGACGCTACCATTCCAACTATCATCACCCGCTGACCTCTACACACTGTCTGTTCTTCAATGGAACATTCATGGCTTCCGCTCCCACAGACAAGACATTTGTCTCCTGATTTCTTGCTATCAAGAAATCAGGAGGAAATCAAATCCTCAAGTTATCTGCCTCCAAGAAACTTTCCTTACCCACCCCCCTGTCCCAATTCCCGATTTATGATCTCCTTCCCCCAACAAATACACATCCTTCATCTGATCTAACCATCATGCTGTAACGTTCCGTTCCTTTCCCCTTCCCTCATCGTTTCACTCTTTCTCTATGATCCCTCCCCTTTATTATGCTTTGCCATACTGCCATATGACCTCTAATGTCTGGCACATTTTTCCCCTTTTAGCATTAACTCAATTCAATTAAAAAGAGCAGTGAGCATGAAAATTACGTTAGAAGATGTTAGAGTAGGGGGTCTCACCAATAAAGGTTGCACCGCTCGGGATTCGAACCCGGGACCTTCCGCATGCCGGGCGGCTGTGCTTCCCGTTACACCACGGGAACCTCCTAGTGACAACCCACACATCTCCCCAAAGGCTGCCTCCCGCAAGCCTGACCGGGGGAATGTGCATCCACGATCCTACTAACTGCGCCATGTTAGAGTAGGGGGTCTCACCAATAAAGGTTGCACCGCTCGGGATTCGAACCCGGGACCTTCCGCATGCCGGGCGGCTGTGCTTCCCGTTACACCACGGGAACCTCCTAGTGACAACCCACACAGAAGATAGCAAGAGAAGCAACATTGCGGTGGTGATTTAAAGATTGAAGACAGTCAATCAGCGGATGATGAGACGAAAAGCTTTTGACTCAACCCTGTTGAGGAGAGCTGTATGAGTGGACCCCCAAACATGTGAGACATACTCCATGCATGGGCGGATAAGGTCCCTGTACAGAGCAAGCAACTGGGAAGGAGAAAAAAATGGATGCAGATGCCACAGGACACCTAACTTCTTAGAAGCTGTTTTAGCAAGAGATGAGGTGTGAGATTTCCAGTTCAGATTTTTAGTAAAGGACAGTCCAAGAATGTTCATTGTAGAAGGAGATAGTTGACTGTCATTGAAGGAGAAGTGATAGTTATCTGGTAGGTTTTGTCGAGTATATACGTGAATAAATGGGTTTTTGAGGCATTGAACAAAACAAGGTTTGCTTTGCCCCAATCAGAAATTATAGACAGATCAGAAGTTAGGCGCTCGGTGGCATCTCTTCGTGAATCACTTAGTTCCTGTTGAGTTGGACGTCTAAAAAGACGTTGAAAAATGGAGGGTAGAATCATCAACGTAGGAGTGAATAGGGCTTTGAGTTAGACTTAGAAGATCATTAATGAATAATAGAAAGATAGTGGGTGATAGGACAGAACCCTGGGGAACACCATTATTGATAGACTTAGGAGAAGAACAATGTCCGTCTACGGTAGCTGCAATAGAACGGTTTGAAAGGAAACTTTAGATGAAGGTACAAAGAGAAAGATTGAAACCGAATGAGGGTAGTTTGGAAATTAAAGATTTGTGCCAGATTCTTATCAAAAGCTTTTGATATGTCAAGGGCAACAGCAAAAGTTTCACCGAAACCCCTAAAGGAGGATGACCAAGATTCAGTTAGGAAAGCTAGAATATCGCCAGTTGATCTCCCTCTACGGAAACCGTACTGACGATCAGATAGAAGATTGTGAGCAGATAGATGCTTAAGAATCTTATTATTAAGTATAGATTCAAAAGTGTTAGATAGGCAGGAAATCAAAGCTATACGACAGTAGTTTGAAGTATTAGAGAGGTCACCCTTTTAACGAACAGGTTGGACATGAGCAAACTTCCAGCAAGAAGGAAAGGTGGAAGTAGATAGAGAAAGACGGAAAAGTTTGACCAGGCAGGGTGGAAGCACAGAAGCACAGTTTATGAGAACAATAGGAGGGACTCCGTCAGGACCGTAAGCCTTCTAGGCCAGAAAGGGCAAAGAAAACACCAGTACGAAGGATCTTAATAACTGGCATAATATAGTCAGAGGGTGGAGGAGAAGGAGGACCAAGCCCTTCATCAACCAGAGTGGAATTTTCAGCAAAGGTTTGAGCGAAGAGTTCAGCTTTAGAAATAGATGAGACAGCTGTGGAACCATCAGGGTGAAGCATAAGAGGGAAAGATGAAGAAGAAAAATTGTTAGAGATGTTATTAGCTAGATGCCAAAAGTCACGAAACGAGTTTGATTCAGAAAGATTTTGACATTTTCTATGAATGAAGGGGTTTCATGTAAGTTGAAGTAAAGATTTGGCATGATTACGGGCAGACATATAATGGGCATGAGTTTCAGGAGATGGATGGTTACGGTACCGTCTGTGAGCCGCCTCTCTATCTTGGACTATCTACGTATTTATGGACTCTCTTTCCATTTATATTATTGCTATTACATTACTATTATTGTTATTGCTATTATTGTTAGTATTATCATTATTAGTCATCTATCCATTTATGTATTTCTCTATTCACCCTATCTATCTTTATTTTATTCTTTTTAATTATCCACGTAGCATATCTGTAGTATAGGCACTTGTTGTGCTGGGTTTATAGGGTACGAAGCTTCAACTTGTTGTATTGTTCGGGTTTATAGTAAGTGAGTTGGTAACTGGTGATTGTCCTGTCGTCAGTTAAGAAGCGGCTGCCTCTCAGGCCTCAATAAACCTGGAAGCTACCACGCCGTTTATACACTCCTCCTCAACCTGGTGCACTACTTAACACTATCTATCCATTTTTCCTTTCCCTTTATATATTTTTCTGCCAATATATCCAACTATGTAACTACTCATCCACAAGTCACCTCTCATCCACTCATCCCTACAGGGTGGATTGTTCCCTGCCTTGAACACTCTGCTGGTGAAGTGGATTCCATCGGAGGAGATTTCGAAAGTTTTCTCCATCACTCATACAGGTAAATTTCGTTTTAAATTAAAAGTTTTTACGGGTAAGGTTAATTGGATGGTGTGCGGGGGGGGGAGGCTTTTTCTTCTTTTCTACCTGTCTATTTCCATCCTGCTTTCCATCTATACCCGCCGCACGTTAAGTTGGTGAAAAGAAAATGGGGCCCTTTCATTCCCACCTTCCGAACGCACGGGATTGACTGAAGTGTTGGGTGTTGGGTGAGAATGCCTTACTCCAAGTTCCGCCCTAAAGCCCCAACACCCAACATCTCAGCCAATCCCGTGCATTCGGAAGGGGGTAATAAAGGGACCCCATTTTCGCCAACTTAACGTGCGGCGAGTATAGTTCTGTGTGTATTTCTATCTAGCTTTAATTAATATGACTAGCTTATTATTTTTTTTCATTCAGGAATTAATCTGGGCAGTGTGACGTGCATGGCACTGGCGGGTTGGCTGTGCGAGATGGAGTGGCTAGGAGGCTGGCCCTTGCCTTTCTACATGGTGGGCGCCGCGGGTCTAGTCTGGTACGCGCTTTGGTTCCTCCTGGTTCACCCCACGCCCGAGGAACACCCACGCATCACCCAGAAGGAGCTGCAGTACATATTGGATGGGAGGAGACGGGTGAATGGGTTTGTGAGGGCGTGCATGTTATCTTTTAGCCTCTTTGTATATTGTTGTCTGTGTGCCTGTGTCTATATGTATGTCTTTGTCTACCTGTTTGTCCGTCCATATGCGTGTGGTCCTTTTACCTCTCTCTCTCTCTCTCTCTCTCTCTCTCTCTCTCTCTTCTCCTCTCTCTCTCTCCTCATCTCTCTCTCTCTCTCTCTCTTCTCTCTCTCTCTCTCCTCTCTCTCTCTCTCTCTCTCTCTCTCTCTCTCCTCTCTCCTCTCTCTCCTCTCTCTCTCTCTCTCTCTCCTCTCTCCTCTCTCTCTCTCTCCTCTCTCTCTCTCTCTCTCTCTCTCTTCTCCTCTCTCCTCTCTCCTCGTTCCTTCTCTTCTCTCTCTCTACTTCTCTCTGTTTCTCCTCCCCTTCTTTCTCTCCTCCTCTTCTTCTCTCCTCTCTCCTTCCCCTCTCTCTCTTCTCTTCTCTACTTCTTCTTCATTACCTCTTCTCCTCCTTTTCATTCTCTCCTCTCTCCAACTTAATTATCCTCTCTCTCTCTCCCTTTCTCGCCTTCTTCCTCTCTTCTCACCTCTCTCTCCTCTCTTCCAATATTTCTAGTACTTACAAATAGAAATCAACCGAAATCGAAAGGGCGCGGGTTTATTAATCTAAAGGTTGGGCTAGGTGTCCCTTCCGCGACTAGCATTTTCTGTAGATCAATTTGCGATAAATATTGATGCCGCATCTGAATCCCCAAATATGTTCTTCGTTTTCTACTAAGTTAGTACAATGCATTACATGGAACTTCAAAATACAATTTAATGCGAATTACTCGCCTCGAGTATCAATTTTAAAATATTTTTTAAATGTATATGCATGTTTATTGGGGCAATGTCTCACTGTTTCTAGACGCACTAATTTGGGCTGGCAAACGCTCGTCAAAATACAATAAGATTTTGGAAATGAAAATATAGATGCCGAAATCGTATAAGGCGGAAGTTAGGTTAAATAGGCCTTTAGACGCAGAGGCCAGGGCCCCTGTACTGATTGTCTTATTTTTTACTTTCCCGTGCGGGCAAAAGGTGCTATTCATTTTTCGTAAATATTTTTTTTCGTTTACCCATAAGACCCCTCTCAGTAATGAGTTACTTTCATATGATCATGAATTAACTCACATACTTCCTAAAAATCTCCATGTTAATCACAACTTCGTATATATAATGAATATTCTGTAGTACTTGTATATGTCTTTACAGATTAATATGTACGAATTATAAGAACATCAATATTTGTACAAGTAGTATGATTGCAAAAAGACAGACAAAGGACTAGATATGTAATAGAAATTTCGAAACTGTAATAGAAATACTGGCCAGGCAACCACGGGAGGCGACCAAGGAGGAGGGGGTGCTTAGGTTAACCACGTGGTGGTATAAGAAAGTGTGTACCTCAGGCATCAACACCTGTGTCACTTATGTTCTTAATAATTTGGTATTGTCAGTTGCATTTATATATTGTTAAATCAAGAAAGTTCTCTTGTATAGGAAAAGTTTATATTTCTGCCCTTCATACTATAATATCAGGTAATATGGCGCGCATGAATCATTTGACAAATGCTTATTCTCGATAATATGCCCATTTTCATAAAAACATGCGAGAAAAATTATCTACATTATTAATGTACGAAACAGCAACAAAAAGGTCTTATAGTAATGCCCGCAATAGTCCTTTTTACCCATGAAAAAATAGAAATACTGGCGTTGTGTGGCAACCCCAGCTTTCAATGTCTATTCACGTATTGTGGAGGCGGCATGCTGCGCTTTGTGGCGGGAAAATTGAATTAAAACATTTCGACTTCACGCGTCGACTCATTGCACTTCCAGGCTTTCTATCTGATCGATACACAATAAAATCAGGAAAATATGACTGCCTAGGTATAGTTAGCTTCTAAACATTCGTTATTGACTATATAATATCATAGATCAACATTTACCTCGCCTCCTCAACTATAACCTTCATGGTTATTTGGTTATATACATGTTTTACAGAATCAAGCTTCTATACAATATACATATAGCAGAAATAGTTATAGATAGAAAATATTATACTTTTGTGTTTTAAGTGCAGTGGAATAAGCTCATATTTTGTTTTCCAGTAGACCAACTTATTACCAACCTGGGAGTTAAAACTGCCAGCGACCACTGGCATTTTGGAGTTTCAGTTCTCTCGAATTACTGAAGCAACTTTTAACCCATCAATTTAAGCAAGAAAAAAAAACATATTCTATTTACTTCCATATTATTTTCCGGTTCTCCTGACGGCGGCGGTGTTGGTGGTTAAACAGACGAAGAAGTTCCCATATGGTCCCTTCCTTCGCTCTCCTGCTGTTTGGGTTCAGACCATGACCGCTGCAGGGGATATTTTTAGCATGTACATCATTCTTACCATGCTACCCACCTTCCTTACCAACATACAGCACTTAAGCCTGAGAAATGTGAGTTGGGTGTATGTGAGAGAGAGAGAGAGAGAGAGAGAGAGAGAGAGAGAGAGAGAGAGAGAGAGAGAGAGAGAGAGAGAGAGAGAGAGAGAGAGAGAGAGAGAGAGAGAGAGAGAGAGAGAGAGAGAGAGAGAGAGAGAGAGAGAGAGAGAGAGAGAGACCACGTATTACTAAGAGAAAAGTATATATGCAACGTCCACATAATAACCTGCATTAGTATTACATGTATATACTAATGATTAAAGTAGTAGTAATATAAATAGCAGTGAAAGTAGTAACAGATAAACAAATCTATACAACAATAACAGAAAGCAAGGTAACGCCAGGTGTTTGTGTGTGTGTGTATCCCCTATATAGGCAGGCGTGATAGCAGCCCTGCCCTACCTGTTGTCGTGTCTAGTGAGTGTGGGATGGGGGCATGTGATAGGGTACCTCACAGCCGCTCACATCCTCACCACACGGCGCATCAGGCAACTATCGACGGGCATAGGTAAGACATAGTAGTACAGTAGTAGTAGTAGTAGTAGTAGTAGTGGTGGTAGTAATAGAAGACAAACAGCTTTAATATCAATCTACTTTGTTCAGCCTTATACGTCTCCGCTGGGTGTATGTTGGGGATGTGCTTAGTGGAGTGTGACGCGCACGCCTCCGTGACTCTCCTGGTGGTGTGTGTGTGTATCGGGACCTGCAACTACACGGGTCACTTCAGCTCCATGCAAGACCTGTCGCCAACCTTCTGCGGGACCCTGATGGGATTCGTCAGTATCTTCTCCTCTTTGTCCGGCATGGCGGGGCCTCTGGTGACCGGGCTGATAATCAATGAAAATGTAGGTTTGTGTGTGTGGGGGGGGGGGTGGGGGGGGTGAGGTTTGAGGGTAATATAACAAAATTATAAAACATACAAATCTACCGTGTTAGTGAAACATAGCATGGCGCTACCGCAGAGTTTTCCCCGCCATACCTGCTTCTCGGTACCGATATTCCCATCCATCTAAACTAGTATAGACTCTTGCAGTACTCTAGCTTTTATTGCTGTTGTTATTATTATTGTTAGTATTATTATAATGATTATTATCATTTGCATTGTCGTTATTACTATTTTTACTAATATTATCATTAATAATTCTTGATGATAATAAAATTCTTGCACTCTAAACACTTGTAAAGCACTCATGTACTGCCCGTTTGGTTATGGCTTTGCAACTGATCACTTCACGGCCAGCATAGTCAGTCGCGCGGTGATCAGTTGCACGCAGCCGTAGTTTTCGTCGCCTCGATGTGAGAAACCAATGTGTCAGTCGCAATGCAACTGGCTGCGGCGTCGTAAGCAACTGGTTTCATGCAATTAGTTGCGTCGGTGTGCAAGCTGCCTAAAGACGTTAGATATTGTGTTGTGGTGATTCTATTTCGAGGGTTTTCTTATTTTCTTATATTTTCTGTGCGAGGTGGACGTTTTGTATGTATTATCTTTGCCTTTACATCTTGCCTCGTCTTTGTTCTCTGTTTCCATTATTATGCTCCTCCTTATTTCTTGTATCTAAACACTACTCCCCCCCCCCCCTGCTGCGTTACCTTATTCCTCGTCCCTCCCTCCCCGCAGCAAACCCTCGGGGCGTGGCGCAGCGTGTTCATCACCTCCGCCATCGTCTCCATCGTCTGCAGCACCACCTACATCCTCTTTACGCCCGTTCAACGACAACACTGGGACACTGCCGCCTCTGAGCTGAGCTGAGGGTGTGAAGGTTGTGTTTCATGGTAAGATCACGGTGTTCTGAATCCACGCCAGAACGTTTTTTGGCAACGATGTGCATCGTAATGACCCTCGCGCACCGTGTCCTGCCCTGCTCCCGGGAACACCGCCCCCCCTTCCCCCTGTGTGTGGGTCGCCTGGCCGTGCCTGGTGAGGCAGCGCCTCAGTGCCCCGCCCACCCGACGCTCTGGCAAGCTGGCCCTGGCTACACCAGGCGGTGGGGCACGACAGGGGCGGCAGGATGATGGTGGCGCTCAGTGGCGTGCACAGACATTCAGACGGGCAGGGCTTCATCTCCATAAAAAGGGCACTAACCCAATACTTACAAATTCTGGAAGACTACATCTTGCTCATGCGAGCTCGACAGACGACCAGACAAGTGATGTCATGTCTCATTTTTGGAAACCCAAATGATTTGTTTGTCATCAAACTCATTTGAATTCATTTTTCATCTTTGTATTTCAGCTGAATATATTTTTCATCAAATTCACTTGGGTTTCCACAAGTGTGACATGGCGTACTTGGTTTTGATGAACTGCTGCCCTGCACTGTGAGAGACAGAAGCACACCCACTACTCACGAGTCACGCAGATACTGATTCTTTCACTCACTCCAAACCGTGGAAATAAATATGTTTTCTCCAGTGGGGTGGCGCCACCTGAAAACAATAAAACATCCAACTCTGATATATTTTTATGTTGTCTGTTGCTTTGTTCTTAAATAATATTTCCCATATGAATATCATGAATATTACTTATTCCCCCCCAAAAAAAAATTATACAGGCGCTCTAGGCCCAAACCTCAACAAATATTTTTTCTGCAATATAATAATGTAATGTAATGTAATAATTTAGGTAGTGTAGTATATCATAAACAGCCTCGTATGGACGGACCAGCAGGTCTGCTGCTGTTTGTTCTTCCTTTGTGTTCATTTGTGTACTTAACAGAGTTCTGCAACTGTGAGTAATATTGACACTAACACTTGCAGAAAAAAAATTGATGTTGCAATGTAAATTGCAACATTAACTGTTTTTTCTGCAAGTGTTAGGGTCAATATTACTCTCAATTGCAAAACTCTGTTAAGTACACAAATGAGCACAAAGGAAGAACAAACAGCAGCAGACCTGCTGGTCCATACGAGGCTGTTTGTGATATACTACACTACCTAAATTATATTGGAGATTAGGAGAGTATGGAAAACATTATAATAAAGCATTAAACTGTGTACGGTTGCATAATACATGAATACTATAAATATATAAATATAGTAACGGTGAGTGGACTAGACGGACGCTGAACGGCCCCAGTCCATGGTGGATATTACGGACGAGAGATGGACAATGCGGACGTAATAGTAACGGTGAGTGGACTAGGCGGACGCTGGACAGACCCGGTCCATGGTGGATAATACGGACGAGAGATGGACAATGCGGATGGAATAGTAACGGTGAATGGACTAGGCGGACGCTGAACGGCCCCGGTCCATGGTGGATAATACGGACGAGAGATGGACAATGCGGATGTAACAGTAACGGTGAATGGACTAGGCGAACGCTGAATGGCCCCGGTCCACGGTTGATATTACAGACGAGAGATGGACAATGCGGACGTAATAGTAACGGTGAGTGGACAAGAAGGACGCTGGACGGACTCGGTCGACGACGGACATTACGGACGAGATATGGACAATGCGGACGTAAATATACGTCCAGTCCGTCCCGTCCGCATTTGCGAGATCATGTCCGCACATGAGGACGTCACGGACGTAAGAGGGGTGTCCGTCAGACGTCCGTTTGCCGGCAGGGGAATCTCATAGGTCCACAGTGGTTTCCAACCAGGGGTCCATGGTCCCCAAGAGGTCCATGGTAGAATTTCAAGGGGTCAATAGAGATTCTAAGAATCGAATTATTTTTTAATTTATTATACTGGAATATAATAATAAGAGAGAGAGAACATTAATAACCGTTATTTTATCATGTTAATAGTAAGTGCAATAATTACCGTAATTCATATTGCTATGCAGGATTAGCAAAAAATCCGTTCTTATGTCAGGTTGATGATGTGTCAGAAGACGCATAAGAAGAGTTCATTGAGCTTATCCACGATTTAACAGCCAAGAATGTGTTCCAGTCAAACTCCTTGTCTAGCTCTGGTGTTCAATGATGGAATCATATCCCAAAATAAGTGATCTGGCAGTTCGAGTTCTTTTGCCTTTTGCTTCAACCTACCTGTGCGATAACCTACCTTGTTGATAATTTGATTTTTATTTGTCTTTAAATCTTGGGAATATCTATAATGTTACGTGAATTTGTTATACTTAAGATTGCTGTTTTTAAAACGTGAAACTGATGTGTTTTTATGTGAATTTTTGTTTTGTTTTTTTATTCATACATGTGCTTGCAAGCTCAAAAATAAGGCAAGTATTATAAGGATAGCTTTTGCGCACAATACCTACAACTATAACAACAATAACATGACATTTTTCCCATGTATTTTACTTAAATAAAAAAGTGCTGAACAGAACGTGTTATGTTTTCATATAAATAGGCCTACAGCTTAATCAATGCAAGGCATTTTACATGCACGTATTAATTTTTTTGCAGAAAAATCTTCTAATCATTTTGCTGGCTTAGCTTATTTCGTTGTAGGGGTCCACAGGTAGAAAAGTGAATGGAAAAGAGGGAATGGGACAAAAAGGTTGGGAACCATTGTCACAGGAGCTCGTTCGTTACAAGGCAGAGTGGCTGCCACATTAGCCAATATCGGGAGTCAATTTTGGATACAACATGGTAGACAGGCAGTCAAATATTACCTTAAATCTTGTATTCAATATAATAGATATGAAGGTAGACTAGTCGCCTATCTAGGTCCCCCTGAACTTCCCGCTGATAGAAAGTTCCTAAAATCATTTTAGGTCACTCGTGATGATTATACTGGGGACATAATAATATCAAGAGATAACTCTCTTCCCAAAAAAGTCTATGTCTGCATATTCACATGTACTTCTACCAGGGCTATTAATTTAATAGTAGCCAAAGACTAAAGTGCCGAAGCCTCTATTCAAATGTTCCGGCGCTACGTGGACTGGAGTCATGTGACTTGAAGGGGGACTTCAGTTTTCGCCGGACCCCAGTCGTGGAAATTATCCACCGACCGCCCTCTCAATTGATGGAGTGGTGGTTTGCTCCCCCCCCCTGGTGATGGGAGAGGTGTTGTTCGTTCACCGTAGAGGAGAGTGGGAATGTATATATATATATATATATATATATATATATATATATATATATATATATATATATATATATATATATAATATATATATATATATATATATATATATATATATATATATATATATATATATATATTATATATATATATATATATATATATATAAAATTATATATATTAATATATATATATATTATATATATTATAATATATTATATATAATTATAATAGGTAATTATAATAGTAATTTAGTAATTATAAGTTTTGGTATACGATAAATATACAATCTCAGTAGTATTAATCATTATCACCTTAATTAGAACGACCGGTCATTAGCCGTCATCATAATAATCGTGCCTATTATTCTTGGACACGTAGATATTGTGGCGGCCCATCCGCCGCCTGCTTAGAGAGTCAGTACACTTCTGACCATCTCGTTAGCAACCTCTCTTGTTAAAAGTATACTCCAGACTCTTACACCAGCAACATCTCTTGCTAAATGTTTATAAGTGCACATAATATATAAGTGAAAAATCATAGGACCTGTCAATCAACACAGTGTGTCAACACAAGTGATTATATCCGCCGCGTCAGTGTTGTTTGAAAACTGCCTGACGTCTCATACCGAAACACTCAGCTCCGCCCTTCACCACTGGCCCTGACCACGCGCGACCAGCCGAATGCCATGGGCAGGCAGTATTTAATAACGTCCTTCTACCCTATCTCGTTGGATCCTCTTTCGAGGATCGTCCAGAACTGCAGGGTTTACCGGGGTCCTGAGTTCTTTGGAAAAGATCACAGACTTCTTGTTGCTACACTTAAGCATCATGTCAAGTCCAGAAGAATCTCAAGAGGTAATCATACTGTGTTTCATCTTGAGAAACTGAAGGACTTAACATGTGCCCATGAGTATGCAGTGGCAGTCTCAAATCGGTTTGATGTGCTCGGTGCCCTCGAAGACCCCATAGAACTGTGGGATACCTTCAAACGTGAAACTCTACAAGCTGCCAAGGAGTGTATTGGGGAGCGCCCGAGGTCAAGGCGTGGTTTTGTCTCGACGGAGACGCTGGAGAAAATCGAGGAGAGTCGCGCTGCCAGGCTGGCTGGGAGCACAGGGCTCTAGACTAGACTAGGCACTCTCGCTAGGCACTAGACTCTCTAGACTAGGCACGCCGGACTAGAATCCTCCTGGGGAGAGACAAGGAGAGGTATGTCAGGAGTCTCGCTGAGGATGACGAGGGCCATTTGAAAGCTAATGACCTCCGACCCGCCTACCGAGCCCTGAAAAAGCTCCGTTCCATGTCTCCATCACGGGCGAGTGCTATTCGAGCAGCAGATGGGCGCCTCGTGTCGGACATGGATGGGCAGATGGCCCGTTGGGCTGAGTACTTTGGGCAGTTGTTCACGGTGGACCCTCCAATTGAGCAGCTTCACACCACTGGGTTACAGGCAGTAGATGCCGATCTTCCCATTGACGAAACCGCATCCTCGCTTGACGAGGTCAGAGAGTCTGTAGCTTAGTAAAGGGGTGGAAAGGCAGCTAGTGTTTGTAATATCAGTGCGGAGCTCCTCAAAACCGGGGTTGAGGCCAAGATCCACGGGTTGCATGCTGTCCTGACTGCCGTGTGGCAATCAGGTACCATTCTTCCTGACTGGTAAAGGGGGCTGGTCGTCCCTATCAGGAAAGGGAAAGGAGACCGTCAGGACTGCAACAATTACCGCGGTATTACACTACTCAGCGTGTCAGGCAAGGTGCTTGTCCATCTATTGCTGACACGGATCCGCAGTCATCTGCTGAAGCATCAGAAACCTCAGCAGTCTGGGTTCACGTCTGGTAAGTCAACAACGGACCGTATCCTAGCGCTTCGTGTCCTGGTGGAACGGCGACGTGAGTTTCGACAAGGGATGTTTGCAGCCTATGTTGATCTTAAGAAGGCGTTTGACTCAGTGCATCGTGAGTCACGCTGGGATCTTCTGCGACTTCGTGGGATTCCTGCAAGGACTATTGGTTTGATGACTGGTCTGTACTCTGGGACTGAGAGTGCTGTGAAGTGTGGGGGAGATGTATCCAGCTTCTTTCCTGTTAATACAATGAGGCAAGGATGCGTCCTTGCCCCCATCACTTTTCAACACTTGTATGGACTGGGTATTGGGCAAAGTTGTAGATCAAAGTGATTGGGGAGCATCCCTCGGCAACACCAAGATCACAGATTTTGTTGTTTTTGCCGATGCTGCAGTAATCTTAGCTGAGTCGCTGGAGGTCCTGGTGATGGCTCTCGAGCGCTGCACGAGTAGGCAAAGTCTTTGGGAC
>JACEEZ010003604.1:144830-154830 GCA_016584305.1 Chionoecetes opilio | reverse complement strand
AGTGTAGCTAGCGTCAGTGTTGAGAATGAAAGGTTTAGTGTAGTCAGGGTATGCAAGAACAGGCGCAGAAGTGAGAGCGTGCTTAAGAGCAGCGAAAGCGTCTTCCTGACTGTCAGACCATTGGAAGGGCACATCTTTCTTGAAGAGTGAAGTGAGTGGAGAAGCCATGGCGGCATAGCCTTTGATAAATCTGCGGTAATAGGAGCTAAGTCCTACGAAACTACGGACTTGATCTACATTGACTGGAGTAGGATAATTAGCGACAGCGCTGACCTTGTCGTTTGAACGTTTGAATACCGTCAGCGTTAATAAGAGGGCCCAAAGAAAGGTAGTTTCTTTGCGTAGAAAACGCGCATTTGGAGAGCTTAAGTTTCAAGCCTGCGTCCTGAAGACGGTGAAAACATTTCTGAGTTTCTGGAGATGTTCTGGGACTGATTTAGAGAAAACGATCAAGTCGTCAAGGTAGGAGAAAAGTGTATTACCCATTAAACCAGTGAATATGGAATTGATCAAGCGTTGGAACGTCGCGGGTGATCCAGAAAGACCCATAGGCATGCGACAGTACTGGTAATGTCCTGAGGGTGTAGAAAAAGCAGTGTATTCACGGCTCTTTGCGTCAAGTTCGACTTGCCAGAAGCCGGAGCACAAATCTAAGGTGGAGAAAACAGTGTTATGGTCACCTAAATTCTGCAAAATATCCTCGAGGACTGGCATGGGATACCGAGAAGGGACCGTCAGTTTGTTGAGAGCTCGGAAATCGACGACAGGACGCCATTCGCCTGAGCTCTTTGGAACTAGGAACATTGGGCTATTGAAAGGACTGCTCGAGTCTTCAATGATTCCATCAGTTAGCATTTCTGAGACCATGCGATCGACAATGGCATTCTTACTGTGGGCCATGCGATAAGCTGGTATGTAGGCAGGTTGGGCGTCTTTCATGAGCTTAATCTTATGAGTGACGACGTTGGTTTTACCTAGTGCCTCACCGGGGAGAGACACAATACTCCTGAAGTCGGTCAAGAGTTGAATAAGCTCATCCTGTGAATCTGGATGGTCTGTGGTTTGCACATGAGGTTGAAGGTCAGACAAATTTGGAGATGCCTGAACTGAAATGGAGTTAACTGAACTCGTGGACTCTTGTGGACATTCGGTGACACGAACGTCAGCTGGGTAGACGTAAAATGTACAAAGCTGTGTACCACAAGTGAGAGTGATTGGAACTGTGGTGACGTTAACCACATAAAGGTTTGATCTGCCATGATTTTTTAGTCTGCACAGCGCTGCGGGAACAGCTAGAGCAGAATGACTGACTGACTCAGGGAGAGACATAGCATCGACGTTCGAAACGCCTTTTACCCGAACGTCTACAAGTGTGCATGAGTGTGGTAGAAGCTCAACGGTGGACGAGATGACAGCGTGACAGTGCTTAGCTTTGTCTTCTAAGACCTTGTGAAGTGAGACTTCTGGAAGTGGAGTGGTGTTATTAGACGTAGAAGCGTCTGTGGCTACATGCGCGACGAAAGTCTTACGTTTTCGTTTTGAGCGAGAAGGGCGACCAGCGGAACGACGACATGGTCTGGATGGTGAATGTTGGTTAGGCATTGCAAGTGGAGAACTAGGAATGGAGAACACTTGTATCAGAGATTTGTCAGTAGGAGTGCATGTGGAATCAAGGGCTTGTGGAGACTCATAATAGTCACATGTAGGGGGAGAGACAATGTCAGTCTGAACAGAGTCAGGGAGAGCTCTAGAGTGTTTCATAACCTCTGGAAGGAAACGTTCACGCCAATAGACTCCGTGCAATCTAGGGTAGAGATCAATCTCTTGTTGGGTTAGAGCAGGACGGCCAATTAGAGCGTCAGCTGGAATTGTTATTCCGTCTGCTACATAGTAAGTCAGGCTGACAGGTGGCAAGTCAGGACATAGGTATGTGTCAAACATAAATTTTCCAAAGGTAGTGAGTGCAGTTCCATCGATTCCACAAAGTTGTAGGTCAGAAGGTTCTAAAAAGATTAATGTACGATTACGCACAGATTTGATGTTATCAAAGCACTCTTTAGTCATGATATTTACTGAAGAACCTGTATCAACAAACAAGGTGAAATAGTGCTGGTTGACTTCAACTTGCAAAATCATTGGGTCCTCCCAAAGTGTATTAGAAATGGTATACAAAGGGAGTGAAGGTTCATCTGTGTGAGCTGGATCGTGTTGCTCGGAGGAGTGCACGTCGTGTGATAGTCATTGAGGGTTATACTGTTGTGAATGGCGAGGAGATTGTGGTCCTTCACGGTCGTCAGAGGTGTTGTGTTGCTGTGAATATCGAGGAGCGTTTGTTCCTGCGCGACATTCAGAAGTGTTGTGACCACATTGACCATGATGATCACAAAAGCGTGGAACATACCGCTCGTTTGGGAAATGACGTTCTCGTATAAAGCAACGCTCGATCGTGTGTCCCTTGTGTTTGCAATAATAGCAGTACGAGGCAGGTGAGTGATTAGCCCGGGACTGTCGTGAATGTGAAGATGAGCGTTGTCTTTGCCGATTGTTTGAGGGTGAACGTTTGCGTGAATTGGATGGAGTGTATGAGTTGGGCGGAGGACGAGAAGGGCCTCGTGGTTGGTGGTATTTGTTTTGTGTAGATATGGCAGCTGACATCGAAGCATTGTTGGAGAACACGAGAGACGAAGAGTCCTCGAAATTAGAAGCAAACTCGGTTAAAGTGTTCTTCTGGGGCAAAGTTAAGTTGTTTGTCAGATGCCTGTTTTGCTGTGGCAGGATGCATAAGAAAAAAGAAGGTGTAGTAACCTATAAAGGTTACCTACAGCTGCCAGTGTCATTTTTCCATCATCAACCCATTCTGACGATTCCAGTTGTCTTATTAAGTCTAATTTGACGTTGGATGATTTCTGCAAGGCTGACATGACTGGTAGTGGGTGATCTTGCCTTTTGTGGTTGTCGGCTAGTCTAAAAAGTGGTGCAAGGCTACCGGACTGTTGACTGCCAGAGAAATATTTGGTAAATTTAGCTTTGTATTCCTCATAGGTCTTAATGGTGAGAAATAGATCACTCTGAAAGGAGTTGTCCTGCAAAGCAGTCGATAAGTTACAGCGGGACTTGAGTTGAGCGATTTTAAGACTGTCGAGAGTGATGTTATGACGTCCGATCTCGTCATCTACCTCTCGAAGTAGAATGTGTACCGGTATATTTGTACCGGTAAACTTAGGATAGGAAGGAACTTCATGTACCAGAGTGACGGAGGATTGTGTTGGTGGGTCAGGCATGATGATCGGAGAATGTGTGAAAGAAGCCGAAAGGATTGAAAATATCAGAGAGTACACAAAGGGTATTGCATGTAATAATAATAATAATAATAATATAATATAAGTAGTACGTAAAAATAAAAAATTGAAAGCTATGCAAGATAACGTGAATAGAAGGAATTCACACGGTGTAATTTGAGGATAGTCAGTGTATCACTTATGTAACAAAAGAAAAAAATAATAAATGGACTAAATAAAAGAGATTATGCGCTCACAAAATACAGATACCGTAAGGGAAACCCATAAAGTCCAAGGGGCGGCGTGTCAGGAGTATCAAACACGGACAGACACTGTTAGGCGGACGCGGTAAAGTCACACAGCGTTGCGGGTATAACAGGTCAGGATCCCTAGGAAGGCAATTCTTTATCAGCACACAGTCACAAATGAATACAATAATAAGGTGGAAACACACCACAGGAAAACAGATGGAATGGCAGGGGAAAACAAAAAATCCAAGATGGCGGTTTGTTATGGTATGGAAATATTACAAGATGGCGGTTTGGGGAGGGAGGATTACAATGGCGGACAAGGGCAAAAAAAATTTAAGCCAGAAAAATTAAATTAGCACGTGAAAAATTAACTAGGACTGGAGGTCTGAGAGACAAAAATTAACCAAAAGCAGGTGTATGGAGACACAAGCCTATAGGTAACAGAGAGCACAGGAATAAAATAATGGTATTGTACTTAACGAATGTTTGAAGACGTGGAACAGGTGGAGGTGGCAGGCGTGCAGCGTCGCGTGGATGTTGTGGAGTAGGCGGCAGCGTTGTCCCACGTGGAGGACGTTGGAGGAAGCGGCGCGGTCTTGTAGTGTAGAGTTGTGGACAATGTGGAGTAGGTGGACGAAGCGTTGGTGGAGGCGACGGTGAATCGGTGGAGGTCTGGGCGGCGTCGGTGGAGGCGGTGGAGGTGGAGTAGGTGGTGTATGAGGAAGATGCACCAGCAGCGCGATGAGGCAGGAGGCGGTGTAGGCGGTGGAGCACCGTGGAGGGGCGGCGAGGGTGTCACGGTGTTGTAGTGGCGGCCTGTGGAGGTAGAGGGGCGGCGGCCAGGCTTGATGAGGAGGCGGCGAGGGTGGCACGGTGAGCCCTCAAAATTGGCGGCTCGGGGAATGAAAAGCCCCTTTGTTGTTATGGCCCCACGGGAAGGAGGAGGCAGCGGCGCTGGCCCGGTGATGTAGTGTGGAGGCGAGGTGGACGTTACCTCGCTGCCGTCCGGGTGGAAGAAGGTGGATGCGGACGACTGTGGAAGCACGTGGAGGGGCGGCGTGGTGAGAGGCTTGGAGTGTGGCGCGTCGCGTGGATGTTGTGGTGGCGCGAGGCGTGCCTTTGTTTTTGAGAGTGGCGGCGTGGTCCGGCGTGGATGTGGAGTCAATGAGAAATTTGAACGACGCGATTTTACCAGATCCCACTGCTAAACCACCAATATGTAGGAGAAGGATATCTCCGTTAGGTGGAAGCAGGGATGTTGAAAGACTTCCCTGCTTGTGGAGTTTATTTAACACAAGGGTATGGTATCGCGTCGTGAGAGCCTCGGTGGGGGCACGACTTGTCCCTGTGGTTCCTTGGTAGGCTCTGGTGACCTGCGGGGTGCCTGCCGCTTGGCTGGCACCTTGCGGGCCGCGGGAAGCATAGGCCTCCTCTGTTCCAAAGAGGCCCCTTGTCTGGGTAGACGCTTAACTTAAGCCTAACATCTAGTTACAATAATAATAATCCTACAAAAGTGATTATGGAGCATCCGTCGGCAACACCAAGATCACTGATCTTGTTTTTGCCGATGATGCAGTAATCTTTGCTGAGTCGCTGGAGGTCCTAGTGATGGCTCTCGAGGCGCTGCACGAGGAGGCAAAGCCTTTGGGACTTGAGGTCTCCTGGCTCAAGACCAAGGTTCAGGTGTTTGGAGACTTACTAGATGAAGCAGTACAGTCTGTTCATGCGTGTGGCGAGGACATTGAGATCTTGGAAAGTTTTACATACCTTGGTAGCGCAGTCCATAATGACGGCGGGTCACGTCAAGAAGTGTTACGGCGGATTGGCATAGCCCACGGTGTTATGGACTCGCTCAGCGGGAGTATTTGGCGTTGTCGGTACCTGTGCAGAAGGACAAAGATCCGGATCTTCAAGTTGCTTGTGATCCCTGTCTTACTCTATGGTTGTGAGACATGGACACTAAATAGTGACTTGAAGAGACGAATCAATGCCTTTGGTAATAAGTGTCTTCGCAGAATCATGGGGTATCGCTTGGATGATTACGTGTCAAATCAACGATTGCACCGTGAGACTGAATCGAGGCCTATTACCTGCCTAGTCCGTCAGCGCCAACTTCGGCTATATGGGCATATGGCACGCTACCCTAAAACAGATCCTTCCCATCGGGTTGTATCTGTAGGAGACAATCCGGCGTGGAGGAGGCCAAGGGGGCGCCCACAAGGCTCGTGGCTGGGGCAAGTTGATGTTTTTTGTCGAGAGCTGCTTGGTATGTGAAAGGAGCCTGCATGGGAGCTCGCGCGTGATGACCCCCGGGAGTGGCATCGTAGGGTGGGCGGGGTGACGCGCCCTCCGGCGTATGCTCTTAATGATTGATTGATAATAATCGTGCCTATTATTCTTGGACACGTAGATATTGTGGCGGCCCATCCACCGCCTGCTTAGAGAGTCAGTACACTCCTGACCATCTCGTTAGCAACCTCTCTTGTTAAAAGTATACTCCAGAATCTTACACCAGTAACATCTCTTGCTAAATGTATATACGTGCACTTAATATATAAGTGAAAAATCATAGGACGTGTCTTATCAACACAGTGTTTCAACACAGTGATTATATCCGCCGCGTCAGGGTTGTTTGAAATCTGCCTGACGTTTCATACCGAAACACTCAGCTCCGCCCTTCACCACTGGCCCTGACAAAGCGCGACCAGCCGAATGCCATGGGCAGGCAGTATTTAATAACGTCCTTCTACCCTATCTCGTTGGATCCTCGTTGGAGGATCGTCCAGAACTGCAGGGTTTACCGGGGTCCTGAATTCTTTGGAACAGATCACAGACTTCTTGTTGCTACACTTAAGCATCATGTCAAGTCCAGAAGAATCTCAAGAGTTAATCAGACTGTGTTTCATCTTGAGAAACTGAAGGACTTAACATGTGCCCATGAGTTTGCAGTGGCAGTCTCAAATCGGTTCGATGTGCTCGGTGCCCTCGAGGACCCTGTAGAACTGTGGGATACCTTCAAACGTGAAACTCTACAAGCTGCCAAGGAGTGTATTGGGGAGCGCCCGAGGTCAAGGCGTAGTTCTGTCTCGACGGAGACGCTGGAGAAAATCGAGGAGAGTCGCGTTGCCAGGCTGGCTGGGAGCACAGGTCTCTAGACTAAACTAGGCACTCTCGCTAGGCACTAGACTCTCTAGACTAGGCACGCCGGACTAGAACCCTCCTGGGGAGAGACAAGGAGAGGTATGTCAGGAGTCTCGCTGAGGATGTCGAGGGCCATTTGAAAACTAATGACCTCCGACCCACCTACCGAGCCCTGAAGAAGCTCCGTTCCATGTCTTCATCATGGGCGAGTGCTATTCGAGCAGCAGATGGGCGCCTCGTGTTGGACATGAATGGGCAGATGGCCCGTTGGGCTGAGTACTTTGGGCAGTTGTTCACGGTGGACCCTCCAATTGAGCAGCTTCACACCACTGGGTTACAGGCAGTGGATGCCGATCCTCCAATAGACGAAACCGCATCCTCGCTTGACGAGGTCAGAGAGGCTGTAGCTTAGTAAAGGGGTGGAAAGGCAGCTAGTGTTTGTAATATCAGTGCGGAGCTCCTCAAAACCGGGGTTGAGGCCAAGATCCACGGGTTGCATGCTGTCCTGACTGCCGTGTTGCAATCAGGTACCATTCTTACTGACTGGTAAAGGGGGCTGGTCGTCCCTATCTGGAAAGGGAAAGGGGACCGTCAGGACTGCAACAATTACCGCGGTATTACACTGCTCAGCGTGTCAGGCAAGGTGCTTGCCCATCTTTTGCTGACACGGATCCGCAGTCATCTGCTGAAGCATCAGAGACCTCAGCAGTCTGGGTTCACGTCTGGTAAGTCAACAACGGACCGTATTCTAGCGCTTCGTGTCCTGGTGGAACGCCAACATGAGTTTCGACAATTGATGTTTGCAGCCTATGTTGATCTTAAGAAGGCGTTTGACTCAGTGCATCGTGAGTCACGTTTGGATCTTCTGCGACTTCGTGGGATTCCTGCAAGGACTATTGGTTTGATGACTGGTCTGTACTCTGGGACTGAGAGTGCTGTGAAGTGTGGGGGAGGTGTAACCAGCTTTTTTCCTGTTAATACCATGAGGCAAGGATGCGTCCTTGCCCCATCACTTTTCAACACTTGTATGGACTGGGTATTGGGCAAAGTTGTAGATCAAAGTGATTGGGGAGCATCCCTCGGCAGCACCAAGATCACTGATTTTGTTGTTTTTGCCAATGATGCAGTAATCTTTGCTGAGTCGCTGGAGGTCCTGGTGATGGCTCTCGAGCGCTGCACAAGGAGGTAAAGTCTTTGGGACTTGAGGTCTCCTGGCTCATGACCAAGGTCCAGGTGTTTGGAGGCTTACTAGATGAAACAATACAGTTTGTTCATGCGTGCGGCTAGGGCATTGAGATCTTGGAAAGTTTTACATACCTTGGTAGCGTAGTCCATAATGACGGTGGGTCACGTCAAGAAGTCTTACAGCGGATTGGCATAGCCCACGGTGTTATGGACTCGCTCAGCAGGAGTATTTGGCGTTATCGGTACCTCTGCAGGAGAACAAAGATCCGGATCTTCAAGTCGCTTGTGATCCCTGTCTTACTCTATGGTTGTGAGACATGGACACTAAATACCGAATTGAAGAGACAAATCGATGCCTTTGGTAATAAGTGTCTTTGCAGAATCATGGGGTATCGCTGGGATGATTACGTGTCAAATCAGCGATTGCACCGTGCGACTGAATCGAGGCCTATTACCTGCATAGTCCGTTAGCGCCACTTCGGCTATATGGGCATGTGGCATGCTACCCTGAAACCAATCCTTCCCATCGGGTTGTATCTGTAAGAGACAATCCGGTGTTGAGGAGGCCAAGAGGGTGCCCACAAGGCTCGTGGCTGGGGCAAGTTGATGTTTCTTGTCGAGAGCTGCTTGGTATGGGATAGGAGCCTGCATGGGGACTAACGCGTGGTGACCCCCAGGAGTGGCGTCGTTGGGTGGGCGAGGCGACGCGCCCCCCAGTGTATGCCTGCAATGATTGATTCTACCCTATCAACCCTCCTATCCACCGATAAGTATCTTAGTATTTTGTCGGGATGAGACCGACATGGGTTTTCTGAAGGTAAGAACTCAAATTGAATATAGGTGCGTTACAGAAAATTGCCACAGAATAATGGCTTATCCCTCACATTAATTGAAACTACTATCTCCAAATTGCTAAATGAAAAGTTCAACCCCAAGTCGAAGCAACCTGAACCCATATTGGACACACACTATATTAAACTTCCATTTTACGGCCATCTCAGTTACACCATTCGCAAAAAACTCAATGATCTACTTAAGTTTCATCTTCTTTACTCAAAATTAAAATTTATTTTTACTAATTCATTTACCTTAAGAACACATTTCAAATATAAAGACTCTATACCTAAAGCTCTTATCTCTAACATAATTTACGAATTCAAATGTTCTAGCTGTAACGCTAGATACGTCGGCGAGACGACAAGGAATCTAACCCTTATAGTCCGGCCGCTAAGGACCAGATTTCAAGAGGATGGGGACATGCCGGATAAAAGCACCAAATTTTGTTCAGGCATTCTACAGGGTCCTAGCTATGATTTTGAGAGGGGAGACAAACGATCCAATTACTCAGAAGCCTCTATGAACCATTTTTGTGATAACGGCTAATTTTCACTTAGAAAAATCTTGATGAAATCAAGATTCGCCTCAACTATGCCAGGTGGCTCCCGGTGCATATCAGGGACATGGAGAGTCTGCCCCCAGCAGTTCAACACCAATTCGAAGTCAACGCAACTGGGGCGTTTTTGAAAACAGCCAAGAGGTTTTTCCACTATACCATTGACCCAAACCCACGAACAAAACAACGAGCTTGTGAAAGGTGAAGGAGGAGCAGTGGGCCTTACCGAGAACCCAGTTGCCTTCAGGAGGTGGATGGTTGCGGGACCGGAGCAGGCGCGACTCCTGGCAGAGTTCGGGGAGCAGTATGCCGACACCCCAAATGATGACCAGTACCATCACGAGGAGGGTCTATCTACCCAGAAGACTATCCAGAAGCAAACTGTGGACCTTATCCAGGTCATCAGTGAGATGGGAAACCCATTCAAGGATGACACCCCAAAAACTCCTGGCACTTGACACACGGAATGTCATCGACCATCCTGTTGTCAACACAGTCCGCACAGTAGAGCCTGTTGGCAAGAAGCAGTATGAGACATACAAGAAGTCAGTGTTGACAGATGCTACACACTCCATCCATGACCCAATTAAGAAAAACAAATTGCCCCTGTTCAGATCGCCAACACCAAAGACGAAGAGTAAGCAGGTCGGACAAGTGTCTATGCTGAAGGATGACGTGGCCCTCTTTCCCGTCTCTACATAGTCCCCACAGCACCGTGATGGGGACCTGGACCACCTTCTCAGCTGAAATCC
>JACEEZ010003604.1:122568-141127 GCA_016584305.1 Chionoecetes opilio | reverse complement strand
TTTGGGGTTCGTACTGTGCAGGAGAACAAAGATCCGGATCTTCAAGTCGCTTGTGATCCCTGTCTTACTCTATGGTTGTGAGACATGGACACTAAATACCGAATTGAAGAGACAAATTGATGCCTTTGGTAATAAGTGTCTTTGCAGAATCATGGGGTATCGCTGGGATGATTACGTGTCAAATCAGCGGTAGCACCGTGCGACTGAATCGCAGCCTATTACCTGCATAGTCCGTCAGCGCCACTTCGGCTATATGGGCATGTGGCATGCTACCCTGAAACCAATCCTTCCCATCGGGTTGTATCTGTAAGAGACAATCCGGTGTTGAGGAGGCCACAAGGGTGCCCACAAGGCTCGTGGCTGGGGCAAGTTGATGTTTCTTGTCGAGAGCTGCTTGGTATGGGAAAGGAGCCTGCATGGGGACTAACGCGTGGTGACCCCCAGGAGTGGCGTCGTTGGGTGGGCGAGGCGACGCGCCCCCCAGTGTATGCCCGCAATGATTGATTCTACCCTATCAACCCTCCTATCCACCGATAAGTATCTTAGTTAGTGCTAACTGGGGTATTTTGTCGGGATGAGACCGACATGGGTTTTCTGAAGGTAAGAACTCAAATTGAATATAGGTGTGTGACAGAAAATTGCCACATATATATATATATTATATATAGTATATATATATATATATATTATATATATATATATATATATATATATATGTTTTTTGGCGAAACGTTGCGCATAAACAACCCCAAGAATGACGAGTGTCTTTGTCACCCTGAAATGTCAATATATATATATATATATATATATATATATATATATATATATATATATATATATATATATATATATACGTATATATATATATATATATGTACGTATATATATATATATATATATATATATATATATATTATATATATATATATATATATATATATATATATATATATATATATATATATATATATATATATATATTATATATATATATATATTATATATATATATATATGTATATATATATATATATATATTGACATTTCAGGGTGACAAAGACACTCGTCATTCTTGGGGTTGTTTATGCGCAACGTTTCGCCAAAAAACACTTGGCATCATCAGGCTAAAATAGTTAAAAAAATTAATATACTATACTGCTAAAAAGTGAACATCTAAAAGAATATTTTTTAAACAATAAAATAATCCTATATGATCTAGAAAATAATAAATAATAAATAAAAACACAATTTATACTTAACAGACCTTGGTGTGTATGCTGTCTGAGTTGGCAGAGGACTGAATGAACAATAGTTTGCGGGCAACATTTCGGCTCGTGTGTGGCGATCGAAACGAGAGTCGGACAATCGAAACAGTGTGATAATCATTTGAGTATATGTAATTGGTATGAAGTGACTTGGTTACTTCCAATTTGGAAAATTACTTCCAATACTTCCAAAATTACTTGAATTTGTCCCCTGATCTTAAGATCAGGGGACAAATGCTTGATGTGTATGGATTCTAATAATTTAGTGTCACTAGGGTAGTGCGCCTTGGATAGGATACTAAAGTCATTCATAGAAAAAGGGTGATCTAAATCATGTGAGTGTGAGCGGATTGCAGATTGCGAAGGTGAAGAAATGGGTCGACCAGTACGTGCAGAAACACCTTTATGCTCAGAAAGCCTAAGGGTTAGATTCCTTGTCGTCTCGCCGACGTATCTAGCGTTACAGCTAGAACATTTGAATTCGTAAATTATGTTAGAGATAAGAGCTTTAGGTATAGAGTCTTTATATTTGAAATGTGTTCTTAAGGTAAATGAATTAGTAAAAATAAATTAAAATTTTGAGTTAGGAAGATGTAACTTAAGTAGATCATTGAGTTTTTTGCGAATGGTGTAACTGAGATGGCCGTAAAATGGAAGTTTAATATAGTGTGTGTCTAATATGAGTTAGGGTTGGTTCGACTTGGGGTTGAACTTTTCATTTAGGAATTTGGAGATAGTAGTTTCAATTAATTTTGGGGGTAGCCATTATTTTGGAAAACATTAGTAAGGAATTTGATTTCATTATCAAAGGCATACCAATTAGAAGAGAAACTATAGCATCTGTGTAGTAAGGTCTTAATAGTATTGATTTTAAAAAGATTAGGGATGAATGAAACATATTGAGTTCCTAAGCCAGTGAAAGTAGGTTTTCTATAGACTGAGGTGGTAAGATAATTATTTTTACGAGTAACCAGGATATCCAAAAATGGTAGTGATAATTGGTTTTCAACTTCATATGTGAACTTGATGTTTGGGTGCTGAGAGTTAAAGTAGTTCAGAAATAAGGGAATGTGCTCGGTATTTTTAAATAGTTCAGAAATAAGGGAATGTGCTCGGTATTTTTAAAGAGTAAAAAAGTGTCGTCTACATATCGTTTATAATAAAAAGGTTTAAAAAGCTTAGGACAGTTAGACAGCCACATGTGTTCATGGTGACATAAAAAGGCATTAGCAAATGAAGGGCCTAGACATGACCCCATGGAAACACCATCAGTTTGGACATAAAGTTTTTTGTTAAATATGAATGGAGAGTCTTTTATAGCTAAAGTTAATAAATCAGAGAATTGTTTTTTTGTGTAGTTAAGAAAAATGGTAGCATTATGAAATAAATTATCAGTGATTATTTCAATAGCCTCATCTAATGGAATATTTGTAAATAGTGACTGGATGTGAAAACTAGCCATTACCGCGTTGTTTACGTTAATTTGTTTTAATTCATGTGCAAATTCAAAAGAGTTCTTAATTGTGTGTTCATTACTAGTTAGTGGGTCAATAATCGGGACGAAGTATTTAGCTAGGTTATAGTTAAAGGTTCCTATAGTACTAAGAATAGGACGTAAGGGGTTACCTATTTTATGAGTTTTTTGGTAATCCATAGAGGACGCCAGGAGAGGAGTAACTAGGAAATATATAATGGAAAACATCTTTAGTAATAACTTTTAATTTAAGTAATGTTCTAAGGTGACGGATAAGTCTATTTTCCATTTTAGTGATGAAAGAAAATGTACTGTCAGCGAGGACTTTAAATTTAGTTTTATCACCATGGATGGATTCAGCTTTGTTAATATACTCAATTTTATCTAAAATTACTGTACCGTGTCCTTTATCGGGTCTAGTGATTAGGATAGTATCATCAGATTTAAGGTTATTTAGGGCATCAAACTGAATTTGTTGGAGTCTTGGGAACGAATGTTTGAATTCATTAAATTCGCGATATGATGAATGAGCAATAGTAGAGATGCCTTGAACTAAGTTAACCCACTCCGTAATAAATGTTTTTTTAGCTTTATATTTAAGTGTATTAATAAGTTTCTCAAATGAAAAGTAATGATTGACATAGTTAATATTAAATTTTGGTAAGGCAAAAGGTAATCCGAGTGCAAGTACATCTTTTTCAGAATGAGTTAACGAACGGTTAGAAAGATTAATTGCGACTTTATCCTTATTGACAGAGTGTTCCAGAGGAATGCCTAGAGAGCACAGTTTTTTCCTATGACAAGCTTTAGCTGTTTTGAATTTAGAGTCATTACTACGTACTAATCTATTAAAAAGACAACTAAAATCAAGCCATGGTTTTTCAGATCAGATTTAGTTTGATTAAAGTCCTCTGTGTGATTTTTAAGTAGCCTGTTTTTCTCTTTTAATTCTAAGTTTAGTAATTTGAATTAAAATGACATATGTAGATGTATTGTTTAGCATGGGTTTATATAATTAAAAATTGGAGGAAGTTAGGGATTATTCCGTAAGTTTTACAGGTTTGCAAAAATTCTATATCTAGTCTAATCTTTTTTACTTTGTAATCAGTCTTCTCTAGTTTACGGTATTGGGATAGAGAAGCATTACCATACCTACGTTTTAGGACATCAATAAAGGGGATATTTTTGGGGAATCTAATTTTGAGGATAAATAATAATACCCAGGATATCACTGCTAACCTAGGCATGGTGAGAGTGTAGCTCACGTGACGATCTGTGTATTCCTGCCCTCCCTGGGCTGCTGGGAAGATTCTTAGTTGGTATTCTTAGGTAGATACATCTTGACATTTCAGGGTGACAAAGACACTCGTCATTCTTGGGGTTGTTTATGCGCAACGTTTCGCCAAAAGACACTTGACATCATCAGGCTAAAATAGTTTAAAAAATGAATATACTATACTGCTAAAAAGCGAATATCTAAAAGATTTTTTTTTAAACAATAAAATAATCCTATATTATCTAGAAAATAATAAATAATAAATAAAAACACAATTTATATAGGTACTATAGTATATAGGTTTGCGTGGATAATCAGTGCGCGCCTCCGAAAAGGGAATGTTTACACGTATGACGCACCATGTTTATAACAAAATAATGTAGAATATCAACACTTACAATTGTAGTTAGTATTTCGTTGCGTAGCCCTTCCTCTTGATGACCCTTTGAAGGCGACGGGGTACACTGTCAGCAAGATTTTGAAGGAGCTCAGGCTTAAATTCTTCCTTACACTTTCGGAGCTCCATTTCAAGCTTCGGGAGTGTAGAGGTGTCACGTGAGCGGAGTTTGCCTTTAATGATGGCCCAAAGATTTTCTATGGGTGATATATCGGGAGATTTACCTGGCCAGTCATCTATTCTCCCAATCTTGCAGTCATCAAGCCACTGTATCACATCTCGAGCTGTGTGGCAGGATGCTCCATCCTGTTGGAAAATCTGTGCCTGTGTCTTTTCAAAGCAGGCCTCCAGGTGGTCATTTAAAAGATCAAAATACGCCACTTTGTTAACAGTTGTGCTCTTTGGGAAAATAACTAAGTTCCCAATACCATGAAAAGTAAAGCAACCCCACACCATTAAACTGGGAGGGTGTTTTGTGGTCTTTCGTGTGTAGCGAGGCTCGGTGGGGTCTGAGCTGGGGCGACGGTACACTTTTGCTGGTCTTCCTCCACTCACACAAAATGTGCTTTTGTCACTCCACAGCACAGCCCGCCACTTGTCGAAAGGCCAATCTCTGTATTTTTTTGCAAAGTGAAGCCTTTTCTTCCTTTGGCGGTCATTTATCAGTGGCTTATTCCGCGCCCGGTAACACCTGTAGCCAAGGTCACGTTTCAAAGTTTCCTGTACAGTACGAAGCGACACATTACCAAGAAGAGTATGATTTTCCTCCTTCAGTTCTCTGGCTGTAAGGCTAGGATTGGTATCAAGCTGTCGCCTTAACACGCTCCTGGTTCTGTTACACGTTTTTTTTTGTTGCCCAGGTTGTTTTTTTGGGAGCTGGAGATTCACCTCTCCGCCAGCCTTAAATCGGCGGATCAAATTTTGCACTGTTCTAAGCTTTAGTCCTTTAAGCTTGCAAATTTCCTTATTATTGATCCCAGCCTTGTAAAGATCAATGATTGCTTGAATCGTTGTGCCATCCGTATGTTTTCCACCCATTATGTAATCCAGCAAAAACAGGCAAAAACACGGGATGTAGGTGAACGCTGGAGGCTATAAGTTCAAAATCATGCAAACTGTCAACCGCCTATGGAGGGAGGAGAGGGAGGGAAACCCTCCCTCCCACACACCAGTGAGTGTGCAAGATGATGTACGTCGCTGTCAGACATACGATTCATGCCTTCTGCATTTTTTTATAGCTTGGGAAGCAGCTTTAAATCTGCGCGGTAAATCTCGATGAACGGATTCTGGCGTAAAGATCATCCCCGCAAGCCTGTATTAGCCAAATATACTCTTGAATTTTGAGGCAATTATTCCTTAATTTTTTTGCATAGATTAAAATAGAATTTGGTCGTATAGTATCTTACAATAGTATATCCAAATATACTATTGAATTTTGAAGCAATTTTTGTCGATTTTATTAATGTTTTTTTATTTATATATATTTCTTATTTATATTATTGCATGTGACTAGCTCTCTCCATACTCCTGCCTGTGATGTATGTGGCCTTCAATAGCTCAGGTGTAAAGATGAAATGTCCTGGCGATCATTGCTGGGCCGAATATACTTCGCATTCCACATCGAATAATATGAAACCTCAACGCAGTAAATCTATTGAACCTTTGAAATACCCTTGGTTTGTTTTAGACATTGTCTCATCGGCGGCAGATATGAAGCGTTGAACCCTTATCTGAACAGTAGCTTATAAGGGATTCAGGCTTGCCAACCACGAGCATGTAACTGTGTTAGGGTTTTCATAATGTTTCAAGAGTTACATTTCATATACGGACAAAACCGCGACACGACTTTTGTCTGAGACTGTACAGTGTACAATGTACCCTATGATAGTACTGAATAAAAAAAAAAATATTAAAAAAACTTTTTCTTTATTTATGGTAATGTGTTAGGTATGATTAGACAATCCAAAGTAAATAGAGTACTACATAGTAGGAGCAGGGGTGGCGCGATTTCAAGGGGTGCACGCCCGAACGTTCTTCTCTTAAAAACCGTGACGTCACGCGTTGAGTTATCTCCCGCCGCCCGGGGTAGCGATCTCACCAGCTACCTTTTGCCCGAGTAGCTACACTGCACAAATACGCACTGAAACACTGCTCCCTGGGTGAATAGTTGTTTGACAATGTATACCAATTCTGATTTTGGGTAAAACACGGTGGAAACATTGAATGTAGAGTAGTAATCAAAGCAGAACATAGAACATTTCAAGCGAATGTGCCTTTGCCTACACTACGTACCCTCCCCTTATACTGAAACACTGCTCCCTGGGTGAATAGTTGTTTGAAAATATATACGTTTTACCCTAGATCATAATTGGTATACGTGTACTATATTGTCAAACAACTATTCACCCAGGGAGCAGTGTTTCAGTATACGGGTAGGGTTGTGTTCTAGGCAAAGGCACATTCACTTGAAATGTTCGATGTTCTGCTTTGATTACTACTCTACATTCATTGTTACCACCATGTTTTACCCAAAATCAGAATTGGTATACATTGTCAAACAACTATTCACCCAGGGAGCAGTGTTTCAGTGCGTATTTGTGCAGTGTAGCTACTCGGGCAAAAGGTAGCTGGTGAGATCGCGACACCTGGCCCCTGCACCACGGCCGCATATTTCCCAACTCTCAATGTAAGAAATGATGATGGTTCAGTAGGATATTATTTCCAAAGAAATAGGCTCATCATATTGAAATACTATCTGATCTGGTACATAGCACTGTCCATGTTGCTGGGAACTCCCAGAAGGATGCAGCTAAACCATACTTGTGTTTACCTAACTCCATCTTTTGACTCACGAACCTAACCTAACCCCATGCTTTAACCTCCTGACTAAAGCCAAATCCTTATTAAAAAGTATCAGCGGCAAGGGAAGAACAGAGGCGATGCAGGTCACAAGAGGAAAAAGAGTGTGGCGGACGTAAACACTTGTCGCTCGTCTCCCTATAAACAACATGTCATTATCTCCATAAGTAATTATTTGCGACGGAAGCTCATAGATAATGCTTCCTAGAATCCAATAAGGTAAACAGAAACCAAACTTCCAATTGTGTAGGGAGTTCTGGTCCTATTGTAAAATAATACGGGAATGAGGTGTGGAGTGGATGAGGTGGCGAGTCGTGACGCCCAGCACCCTGAGATGGTTTAGTTACCTGGAGAGAATGGGTGAGTGAAATGACAAGAAAGATATATAAGAATGGAATAGATGTTGGGAATATGAGAGGACGATCCTTGAAAGGGGGAGGATAGAGTGTTGGAGCATATGTGAGCGAGAGAGGATGAGAGAGTGAGAGGACTGGAGTGTGCATGGACGAGATGTATGCACAGGTGGAAATTAACTCTTCCTCCCTGTGTAATCACAAGAACAACTATTATGATGCACGCAATACAATCTACATATATTCATATATTCGTCTGATAATAGAAAATACCAAAAAGGGACACAAACAACATGTTTATCTCACTCCTGTGTTGTAAGTAATTCCACATACCCACCATATGTATACGCGCTCAAGCCCACTGTTTACATATCTTACTCAACGCGTGACGTCACTGTTCCAATAATGAAAAATTAAGAGTTTCGTGCTCCTACTATGTAGAAGTCTATTTACTTTAAAGACAATCATCTTGGTGTGTAATACATTGGTTTTTTATAATGTTTTTTTATAGTAATTACACCTCCAACTTAATCGCAACTATCTCAAAACTATCATTTGGCTGTCTGGCCCTTATGACTCTAAACGCCTCATATATATTCAACAGCTGTAACAGTTATTCATGACTGATCCACCACTGCGCATGACGGTGATCAGTGCTTTGCTTGCAGACAGTGGTTGCTATCATACGCGGCCGGGCGGTCATGCAGGAGAAGACTTACCTTAGTTGAAAACAAAATTACGAAGCATCAAGAGCAGGTGCTGAGGCTTCCAGGTCGGGTATTGTAAAGTTACTATAATATGTTGACAGAATTAGATGCCATAAGTTCTTTCTTTCCATCGATCAGCATGTTCCCGAGGCTTTATCCTAATACATAACAGTATAGTGTTGATGGATACTGGTTGATGGAGTAGTAACCCAGTGGGCAAATGTCGCATAATTCGTGTGGAATACATGTTGATTCTACACGTGGAACACACATCAATCAATCATTGGGGGCATACGCCGCGGGGCGCATCGCCTCACCCACCCTACGACGCCACTCCCGGGGGTCACCACGCGCGAGTTCCCATGCAGGCTCCTTTCCCATACCAAGCAACTCTCGACAGGAAACATCAACTTGCCCCAGCCACGAGCCTTGTGGGCGCCCCCTTGGCCTCCTCCACGCCGGATTGTCTCTTACAGATACAACCCGATGGGAAGGATCGGTTTCAGGGTAGCGTGCCACATGCCCATATAGCCGAAGTTGGCGCTGACGGACTATGCAGGTAATAGGCCTCGATTCAGTCTCACGGTGCAATCGCTGATTTGACACGTAATCATCCCAGCGATACCCCATGATTCTGCGAAGACACTTATTACCAAAGGCATTGATTCGTCTCTTCAAGTCACTATTTAGTGTCCATGTCTCACAACCATAGAGTAAGACAGGGATCACAAGCGACTTGAAGATCCGGATCTTTGTCCTCCTGCACAGGTACCGACAACGCCAAATACTCCCGCTGAGCGAGTCCATAACACCGTGGGCTATGCCAATCCGCCGTAAGACTTCTTGACGTGACCCACCGTCATTATGGACTGCGCTACCAAGGTATGTAAAACTTTCCAAGATCTCAATGTCCTCACCACACGCATAAACAGACTTTACTGCTTCATCTAGTAAGTCTCCAAACACCTGGACCTTGGTCTTGAGCCAGGAGACCTCAAGTCCCAAAGGCTTTGCTTCCTCGTGCAGCGCCTCGAGAGCCATCACCAGGACCTCCAGCGACTCTGCAAAGATTACTGCATCATCGGCAAAAACAAGATCAGTGATCTTGGTGTTGCCGACGGATGCTCCACAATCACTTTGATCTACAACCTTGTCCAATACCCAGTCCATACAAGCGTTGAAAAGTGATGGGGCAAGGACGCACCCTTGCCTCACTCCTGTATTCACAGGAAAGAAGCTGGATACACCTGCCCCACACTTCACAGCACTCTCAGTCCCAGAATACAGACCAGTTATCAAACCAATAGTCCTTGCAGGAATCCTTCGAAATCGCAGAAGATCCCAGAGTGACTCACGATGCACTGAGTCAAACGCCTTCTTGAGATCAACATAGGCTGCAAGCATCCCCTGTCGAAACTCACGTCGGTGTTCCACCAGGACACGAAGCGCTAGGATACGGTCCGTTGTTGACTTACCAGGCGTGAACCCAGACTGCTGAGGTCTCTGATGCTTCACCAGATGACTGCGAATTCGTGTCAGCAGTAGATGGGCAAGCACCTTGCCTGGTACGCTGAGCAGTGTAATACCGCGGTAATTGTTGCAGTCCTGACGGTCCCCTTTCCCTTTCCAGATAGGGACCACCAGCCCCCTTTTCCATTTAGGAGGAATGGTACCTGATTGCCACACGACAGTCAGGACGGCATGCAACCCGCGGATCATGGCCTCACCCCCAGCTTTGAGGAGCTCCGCACTGATATTACAAACACCAGCTGCCTTTCCACCCTTCAACTTTGCTACAGCCTCTCTGACTTCGTCAACAGAGGGTGCGGTTTCGTCAATGGGTGGATCGGCATCCACTGCCTGTAACCCAGTGGTGTGAAGCTGCTCAGTTGGAGGGTCCACCTCCAACACACATGGATATCTGATATAATATGGAAAATGATTTCATGTGAAATTCTACACGTGGAATACACATGACCAGATTCACGTGTAATATACAGTAATATCTGGTGGAATAAATCATGTGTATGCTTACCTTTGAGTTATCTGAGCTTTGTCTGCATTATCGTGTTTGGCAAACTGTCCGTCTAGAGTGCATGCAGCCTCGTGATACTTGTTTCTGTATAATTTGCCTTAGCTCACCTGATATACGTACTAGATAAGGTGTTTTGGTTGACACCTTGAATCTCAGCAGTGATTGTAAAACAGACAGGTTTGGAAAAAACTCAGAAAAAAGAAAGTCATTAAGAGTATAACTGAAAAGTCACTCCAAAATCTTCACAACAGTATTTACTTATTGTCATTTTTAAGTTCTTGAATATAGATATAGAAGTAAATAATTTCACCCCATAGAACAAAAATTTCTTGAAGGCGATGGTGTTATAAGATTGCAGCTAAAATGTCATATGAATTAACATGGTCATATGAATTAACATGGAGAGGCGACGCGTTCTTATGAATTATAATGTAGTTCACTTGCATGGCGTTTTATTTACAGCCTGGTTACACCTTCGTATTCAGGAGGGATTTGTATAGGGCGAAATTATTTATTTCATTAGTGATTCGTTCTGAAAAGGCCAATCTTTAAGTATTCTGTTTATAATTTTGGGAGCAGCTTTTCAGTTATTTTGGCAAAAAAAATTTAGTTTTACAATGTTTTTTAAAATATATGTCTGTTTTTTAAAATCTGTCCCGATCTCATGGTAGCAATCGAAACAGCTTTTTCGTATATCAGGTGGGTGGGGCAAATAATACAGAAACATGTATCACGAGATGGGAAAGTTTGAAACACAAAAGGGTTGTCACAAACAATGTGCAGACTTCAGATTTATGGACCAGACCATAGTACTGTGCCAGTTTTAAAAATATTTTCCCTTTTGCAGATATTTACATAGTCTGCACAATTTTGAAAACTCTAAATGTTATACCTTATTTATAAAAAAAAAAATAATAAAAAACATAACGTATATTCTATTCGATCTTACTTTTTTAATCATGCACCTTAATTTTTGAAAACCCAAAAACCAAAATAATCTCCCTATCCGTTATATAAAAAATAAATACTTTGACCCAGAAGCAACAAATTACCCCAAAATTTGTTTTTTCCTTTAGAAGGGGTTTTTAGATACAGGAAGTGGATAAAGAAGCGCAATAACTAACTGGAAATTTCAGTGATGCAAGAGAAGACTTAAAAAAAAAAATATATATATATATATTTATATATATATAATATATATATTATATAATTATATTTATATATATATATAATTTTTATTTTAATATATATATATATTGTAAAAAATGGTGGGTGAACGAAGTCATTTGGGGGGTTAGCTGCTCTTTAGCACGGAACAAACTGTACCAAAACCCTTTTGTTGATAAAAAAAAAAACCCCAAAAAACTTTTTTTTTCATCATATAAAAATTTTTCTATAAATACCAATAAAAAATCAAGCCTGGTCGCATCATTTCTATACTGTACTTGTTTAAAAAAAATCTGCACAGGTTATTTTAAACATTTTACAAACCTCCCAGTTGAGGCAAAGTTCAAAAAGGGGTCATGCATGCGACAGGGGGTAGTAATTTTGCCCACCTTCGTATGATTTTTATTGAGTGTATGTATGTAGTTAATTTTTTCTCATATGTTTTTAAATTTTGGGGGAAAAAACGCAAATTTTTTGCAACCATCATTTGTATTTTTGTCCCACTTAAACTGAGAACTTTCTAAGCAGGCTATCCTGAATCACCTATATCATTTTGGGTTTTTCTAAAGGGGAACTTGCCCCAGTGACCAAAACTGTTATACGGACACATGAGGGTTTTTGGTCATAAACCTAACATCAATTAGAAACCATTCTCTCTTATTATAACCACTTATACGGACAACTGGGACACCTTTTTATGAAATAGTTTGTATCCCAATTATTTTCCAAAATGTGCTTCTTCCAGGGGAAATTTTCCCCTTGATTGTTGAGTACTAGCCATTTTAGTTTAGGTATCACAATTGAGCTTGTATCAGAAACACTTATTCTTTACACAGAAGTTGGGAAAAGTCTCTTTTTAAAATTCTGTGGAAAAAAATTATAATTTATAAGATTTAGAAATCCAAACCCTTCCAGTTTACAAAAAAATCAAACAGACCAAGCAAAATATACAATTTCCCCAAACCACTTTACCAAAAACCATTCATTTTCGTAAAATCTATTTGCACACCCTGTGTTGTGCGGGGCGCACACAAGCTTTCTGAGACCCTTCCCCTATTTGGACTTCTCTAAGAAATGGGGATGGCAGAAATGAAATACCATAATTGGATATAAGACAAAAAGGTGAGCAAGGCTCATCATCAATTTTTAAATAATAAATATAAAATATTGTGAGAAAGAAAACGTCTGTGGTACATCACTCCACAAAATTTTTATACCTTGGGGCAGGCAAGCCCCCCACGTTCTTTTTATTTCTTCCTTTTCTGAAAAGTTTTCTCGTTCCTCTTGGAGACCCCCCCCCCCTACCGCTAAATAGCCACACCGTTTCACACCCTTCCCCCTTTATAGCTCCCTTTAGTCCCCTCCCTCGATGCCCCCCCCCATAGCCTCCCCCCCACCCCAACGCGCACGCTCCACAATACACACCCAATACAAGAACAAACAAACAACAACCCCCACAACCACACACACACCACCACACACACACACACAACACACACACACAAAACCACACACACCACACACAAACTTTGTATTAATTGATTAATATACTTTCTTTAAACATTAGTTTGTTTTACTTAATTTTTAATACTCTCTCTCTCTCATCTCTTTTTCTCTCGTCTCTCTCTCTCCTCTCTCTCCTCTCTCTCTCTCCTCTCTTTTCTCTCTCCTCCCCTCCTCTCCTCTCCTCTCTCCTCTCTCGCTTTCTCCGCCTCTCGCGGCCCCGCGCGCGGGGCTCTAGAATAGGAATATACAAACGATTCAAATAAGACTGTTTCTTTGCCAAACGCATAGCAGTAGTAATAGTAGTAGCATTAGTGGTGGTAGTAGTGGCTTGTTTGGCAGTAGGTGTTTAAGAATAGTAATTATAGTTTTAAGTCCCGCAATTACACTAATGACAGTTTTAACAGCCCCCCTCCCTGTGGTGTGGTTGTGTGTGTTGTGGGGTGCGTGCGTGCGTGGGGTGATGGTAGTAGTACCCGTGTTTTGATAATCTGGTAATTATGGGTTTAACTCCTGCACCCACCACTAAAACATTTTAAGAAGGTGACGTCTCGAGGTGCTAGAAATTTTATCCTTCTTGTCCCAAAGGGAAGGAAGGGAAGGAAGGAAAAGGAGGAAGGGGGGGAAGGAAGAGGGATGGGGGAAGGGGGAAAAGGGAAAGGGAAAGGGAAAAGGAATGAAGGGAAGAGGGATGGGATAGGAAGGGGAAGGAAGAGAAAGGAATGGAAGTTTGGGGGGATGGGGGAAGGAAGGAAAAAAGGGAAAGGGAAAGAAGGAAGTAGAAGAGGGGGGAAAGGGGAAGGAAAGGGAAAGGGAAGGAAGGAAGGAAGAAAGAAAGAAAAAAGGAAGGAAGGAAGGAAGGGGGGGAAAGGAGGGGGAAAGGAAAAAGGAAGGAAGGAAGGAAGAAGGAAGGAAGGAGAAGGAAGGAAGGAAGAAGGAAGGAAGGAAGGGAAGGAGGTATTAGGAAGGAAGGAAGGAAGGAAGAGGGGGAAGGAAGGAAGGAAGGAAGGATGGAAAGAAAAGGAAGGAAGGATGGAATGAATGAATGAAGGAAGGAAGGAAGGAAGGAAGGTAGGAATGAAGGAAGAAGAAAGGAAGGAAGGAAGAAGAGGGAGGAAGGAAGGAAGGAAGGAAGGAAGATTGGATGGGGATAGAAAAGTATGGTAAATGGAGGAAGGAGGGATGTAAGGAAATCTGAGAGAGGAGAGAGAGAGCTAGAGAGAGAGGAGAGATATAGGATAGGATAGAGAGAGAGAGGATGAGAGAGAGAAGATAGAGATATAGAGAGAGAGGAGAGAGAGAGAGAGAGAGAGAGAGAGACGATGCGAGTAGATAGAGAGAGAGAGGATGGCGAGGGAGGGAGAGTATTGCCCCGTGGAATAACAACATTCCCAGGGTAAGGAGGAGACTGCAAGGTCCCAGACTTTGACTCTGGAAGGAAGGGGTGTGGGGTAGTCAAGAGAATATGAACGATAATTATTGGAAAATACGAAAAGGATGGAAGGGAGAGGTCCGAGCCCGTGTGGATACAAATTTTGTGGAGTGACTGTTAGCTACACTATGCAGTTATCTGTTCAGTAAATGTAAGTTAACCCGCACGGTCAGGGTATATCACTAAGGCTCTAACCATTCTCTACTTCGACTGCATTCAAACCTTGATTTTAGGTAATCATTAAATACTATTCTTCAGAATACCAATATATAACTTACCTAGCTTGTTACATAGGGACGTTGAATTCAGCACTTGAACTGTCTTCCTTGTCCTCTTTCATTGTCCAGTACAAGGTCACTGTTTTCAAAGGTACTCCAGCTTCTTGAGATCACCTCTGGTCTTGCTACCCCTTTGGTTATGTCTACCATGTCTGTCGTCCCTGCCATGCTGGTCATGGCTCCTCTTCGATAATTGTATATCGTGTTGTCTCCTATCATGCTTGCATGCTGTCATGGCTTTCCTCTTTGATATGTATACTCGTGTTTGTCTCCTGTCATGCTTGTCCATGGGCTTCTCTCTCGATAAACACTGGGGAACAATTTTTGTTGAGTTAGGTCGACACTTGTTATTAATTAATTTTTGGGTGCTGAATCCAAAACTGATTCTCAGTTTTTTCTCTAGTCACGTCAAGTTTTGAACGTATGATTTTCGTTTTTCTTTAAAAAAATATGAAAAAAATACTGTACATACAGTAACAGTGCTTATTTATAAAAAGTTGCAATGTTAATCATACAATGAAAAATGAAAGAAATAGGCATGAATAAAATGTTTATTTAACCATTATCATGTTTTTTAAGAAGGATAAGGCTATATTTGTGGTGGTCAGTTAATGTAAAAATTTACGTTTGTACTTTGTCTGGAGTGTTCAACTTGAGGAATATCGCGTTTGATGCTCCAACAAAGTCAGCCAATCATATGCACATCCCATCTACCCTGGTAAAACCGTTATTCATAACCTTCAAATCTTGGTGAAATCGTTCACCTTGCTCGTCGCTAGCAGCACCAGAATTTTCCGGAAAGTTGGCAAGATGGCTATGCAAAAAATGTACGTATTCATACTCTGTTTGCAACCCGCGCTTTGTAGCTCTCCATAGTTTCTGAACAATTCTGTTTAATTACTTGCAAAAGTGTAATTTCCAAGAAAGTTCTTGACGACGTCGTTGAATGATAGCCAGCATTCTTTTCAGGTCTGACATAGTACCGTTGAAATGTTCATCTTTGATGAGCTGTCATTTTGTGGACCATCAAACACGCCGGCCTTGATTTTTTCAATTGACAATCCGGAAATGCCAAGATGAATGTACTTCAAACAGTCTCCATCGTTGACAATGCCTTTTACAAATTGTTTCATGGACCTGTTTGATGTGGCAGATGTGGGAATATTATTTTCTTCCTGTCAACCAGTGGCTCATGTACAATGTTAGGATCTCCAGGTTTAAGATCAATCTCGGAGGCCAATTCGTCTGACCAATGCTTCTCTCGAGCTATCTGCTATCCCACTACAAGAGAAAGCAGGGATACTTTGTTATCCACGTTGTTGACCCAGAAGGAAGGACACCATTTTCAGGTCAACACAGATGATCCAATTGTGTTTGTCTTTGCAATAAGTCAATGACTCTCTTTACTCTCCAGATTCTTCACGAAGACAGACCGGAATGCCCAAATAGGGACTGTGCGCGCCAAACAAATTGCCACTTTTAGTTGTAGGAGACACCACGTCAGCTACCGCTTTCAGCTATCAATAAACAATCGCCATTCATTTGGATTGTAGATTGAAAGTCCCTATTCCTTCAGTAAACCAGGAATGTTATGGCAACACACAAAACCGCATGCACTTCGAAGTACTGCAGAATGTACTTTCTCTGGTTCGAAAAGTATGATTACCTTCCTCCTTGTTCAAGTATGTTTGTTCCTCGTTCAGTCTTGATGCTAGTATTTCTGAAGCTTTTTGGATAGGCCCAATCCACTGCTAAATCATTCACTCGTTGCTGATTCAGATCCCCTACGAACTGAAATCCCTCGTGAATGTGTCAAAATCTGCATCATTGCTGTCACTGCGTTCTTCAACATCACATCAAGATTCTTCTAGGGAGGGTATTGTTCGAAACCTGGCACTAGTAATTTTCAGCTGCATGAGGCAATTGTCGTATAGCTGATGGTAGATTAGGATATCTATTTTATTTTTATTTTTCTTGTTAAATCCTGATGTTTTCACTAAACAAAAGTAACAGTGGCATGATTTTTTTTGCTCGTCGCCAAACCATGGGGATACCAAATGCAACTTTTCACGTGTTCCTTTGTCCCATCCGTAATCTCTCGACGACACTGCTTGCACACTTTGTAGGGGCCCATAGCTTTCTTGATCACCGAGTGTCACTTTAAAATATGCGAAATAATGCTTGTTTTGACAAATACGCTGATGCTTGCCCTCTGACCTTGGATGGTGAAACTCCCCACATATACAGAAGGGAGTCAGGGTTGTTTAGCATTTACGACGAGACGTAGCAGGACGACATGATCTGAAACAAAAGAAAATACATACCTATGTAAATAAAACACTAAGCTGGAATTTTACGAAGCTTTGAAAACAAAAAAAACAGCATAAAACGAAATTGAAATTACAATGGTATGTTTTGTTACGAGGTTAAGAGACGCCATAACAATCCTCCTGATTCCTACTATCCTAGCTTTTCTGTTTGGCAGATATTGATAGTAACTGACCTATTGGTAGCTGCACACACCTCTCACCGCACTGTCTCAACTGTAACTGCACAAACAAGTTCCACATAGCTCTCGATGATTCAAATCTAACAGCTGGCAAGTTTTTTAACTAACAGCTCACAATTGGAAATTTTGCTTATCTGGAGGTTAAGCTGTGTAGAAAAACTTGACGTGCTAGAAAAAAACTGACTACAGATTTGGAATCAGAATGCCAATTATCTAATAATAAACTCCAAAATCTTAACTCAACACTTTTTTTTCTTCAAATTGTTCCCCGTTTACTGTTATCGTGTGTCTCCTATCATCTGGAATGCTTCCTCTTCGATAATGTATATCGTGTTGTCTCCTGTCATGCTTGTTCATGGCTTCCTCTTCGAAAATGTATATCGTGTTGTCTCCTATCATGCTGGTCATGGCTTCCTCTTCGATAATGTATATCGTGTTGTCTCCTGTCACGCTTGGTCATGGCTTCCTCTTCGATAATGTATATCGTGTTGTCTCCTGTCATGCTTGGTCATGGCTTCCTCTTCAATAATGTATATCGTGTTGTCTCCTTTCACGATCGTCAGGGCTGTCACTTTCGTCATGGCTTCCTTGTTGATAATGTTTGTCGTGCTGGTCAGGAGTTCCTTGTCGATGACATCTGTCATGTTGTCTTAACCCCTTCACGCTCAGATCTTTCCTTTGGTATAAAAAGTCGTATGTTGTCAGCCATAAAATTACGAAAAGTCACTGAATATACCAAATTAGTTAGTGGACAAGGCTACTAAACGGGTCTTATCAATAAAATATTGCTTATAGTCACTAAAAATTGTCTAATGGTACCCAAATTACAATGGAAATTACGTTCTGGGCCTCAAGGGCTTAATTCATGTTGGTCAGGGGAATCACTTCGTTTCTCTTGGCTACTGTGTAATAAAAGTCCTTCAGAAATATTCACTGCATACAAAAGACATTTGAAAACACAACTCACACACACACAAACACACACACACGCACACACACACACACACACACACACACCACACACACACACACACACATCACACAACAACACACACATCACCACACATGCACACACACACAAAACACACACACACACACACACCACACACACACACACAAATATATATATATATATATATATATATATATACTATATATAATGTATATATATATATATATATATATATATATATATATATATATATATATATATATACAATAGAAAACTGGAACCTACATACAAAACACTGTACTACATTTTACCTCTACAGACCGTACAAGGGGAAAAAAAGTCAGTATAAAAAC
>JACEEZ010003604.1:110068-117568 GCA_016584305.1 Chionoecetes opilio | reverse complement strand
GCGAGGACATTAAGATCTTGGAAAATTTAATATGCCCTGGTAGCCCAGTCCACAATGACGGCGGGTCACGTTAAGAAGTCTTACGGCGGATTGGCAAACCCCACGGTGTTATGGACTCGCTCATCATATTTGGGCGTATCGGAAACGGGGGCATTGACATAAATTGTTTTTAAATTCGTTTTTGATCGCGATTTACTCCTCTTCTCTCCTCTTATATATTATATATAGAGAGGCACGGACACAAAAAGAACAACTTAAAGAGGCAAATCGATGTTTTTGGAAATTTGGGTGTTTTTCGCAGAATCATGGGGTATGAGGGATTTTTTACCTGTCAAATCACATTGCAACCTGAGTTGAATCGAGGTCTATTATCTGCTATCCGCATGCCAACCTGGGCTATATGGACTTTTGGAAACGCTCCCCCTAAAACTTCCTTCCCATCTTTTGTATCTGTAAAGAAATCCGGCGTGATAAAGCCAAAGGGCCCCCACAAGGTTCGTGGCGGGGGCAAGGTTGTTTTAGCCGAGAGTTGCTTATATGGGAAAGGGAGCCTGCATGGGGATCGCACATGGGCCCCCCATAATGGCTCGTAGGGTGGGGCACCCCCGCCCCACGCGTATGCCCCCATATTGATATTTGATTAATATCCAAGCAACACATAAACTTTGACTTTAAAAAACCACCACCACTAACATCCCCTCCACAACCTCCAAAAACCATCACAAAACAAAAACAAAAGCATCGGGAAATAAGTAAAATACGACTATTGTATAGGTATACTTTTTTGCAACTTCAAAAATGCAAATTACAAACCCTCCAAACCCGCAGCCCGTTTACCAAACACACATTTTGCAACACAAACCTGCTGAACAAAAAAATTTTATATATTTCTGATCCTTGAAAAGGGCTTCAAAACCCGTGGTGCCCTTTAAATTTTTAAAAGATTTTTTACCTTCCCTCCTCCTCCTCCTTCTCTTTTCTTCACGGGAAATAAAAATCAATGTAATAGAGATATTGTATTACAAAAAATAGATAGATCAAAAAATCGGGCATAAAAAATTTTCTATGAGAAAGAAAATTTTACCAGATAAAAAATATCATGAGACAACTAATGAGAAAAAAATGTTCAAAATTTTGAAAATAGAAAAAAATGTTTATTTTTTAAAGTTTAAAAAACAAAATGATAGAAAAATGAAAAAAACCCATGAATACAAACGTATATAACATAATCATATATATGTATGCTATAATGAAACTGAGAGGACTGAGAGTGCTGTGAAGTGTGGTGGAGGTGTATCCAGCTTCTTTCCTGTTAATACAGGAGTGAGGCAACTTTAGGCAAGGGTGCATCCTTGCCCCATCACTTTTCAACACTAGTATGGACTAGGTATTGGACAAAGTTGTAGATCAAAGTGATTGTGGAGCATCTCTCGGCAACACAAAGATCACTGATCCTGCTTTTGCCGATGATGCAGTAATATTTGCTGAGTCGTTGGAGGTTCTGGTGATGGCTCTCGGGACCTGATGTCTCTTGGCTCATGACCAAGGTCCAGGTGTTTGGAGGCTTCAGTCTGCTCATGCATGCGAGGAGGACATTGAGATCTTGGAAAGTTTTACATACCTTGGTAGCGAAGTCCATAATGACGGCGGGTCACGTCAAAAAGTCTTACGGATGATTGGCATAGCCCACGGTGTTATGGACTCGCTCACCAGGAGTATTTGGCGTTGTCGGTACCTGTGCAGGAGGACAAAGCTCCGGATCTTCAAGTCGTTTGTGATCCCAGTCTTACACTATGATTGTAAGACATGGACACTAAATAGCGACTTGAAGAGGCGAATCGATGCCTTTGGTAAATAAATGTTGTCGCAGAATCATGGGGTATCGCTGGGATGATTGCGTGTCAAATCAGTGATTGCACCGTGTGAAGTTCTTTATGTTTTTATGTTCGTATGTTCTTATGTTTCACCTCCTCCTTGGACAATCTTCCCCCCCCCCAATATTTTTGATAAAATTAATTGATTTTAAATTTTACCCCCCTTAATGAAAAAAGGGGGTTTAAATCTCCATACTGACCCCACACAAAAACACCCCAAAAAACCACACCCACCACACCCCACACAAACCCACCACACACACACACACACACACACACACAAAACCACACCAAAACACACCCACCACACACAAAAACACCCCAAACACCCCACACAAAAACACACCACACCCCACACACACACACACATACACACAAAACCACACACACCCCTACACAACAAAACACGCCAACACCCCAACACACACCACACACACACACACACACACACACCAAAACACCACACAAAACAAATAAAAAAAATTCATCTTTGGGGGGAAATACCCGGGGGGGCGCGTCCCCCTCGCCCACCCAAAGGGACGCCACCCCCCCCGGGGGTCCCCACGCGCGATTTTCCCCATCAGGCCCCTTTTCCCATACCAAGCAGCTCTCGACAAGAAACATCAATTTTCCCCACCCCGAGCCTTGTGGGCCCCCCCCTTGGGCCTCCCCCAACCCCGGTTTGCCCCTCTTACAAAATAAAACCCCTGGAAAGGATAGGTTTCAGGGTGCGTCCCCACTGCCCATATAGCCGATTTTTGGGCGCTGATGGACTTGCGGGAAATCCCCCTCGTTCAGTCTCACGGTGAAATCGTTTGTTTTGCACGTAATCATCCAGCAAATCCCCCACGATTCTGCAAAGACATTTTATTCCCAAATGCATTGATTCGTCCTTCAATCACTATTTAGTGTCCATGTCTCAAAACCCATTGGTAAGACGGGTCACAAGCGACTTGAAAGTTTCCGGATCTTTGCCCCTCCTGCACAGGTCCCGAAAACCCCAAATACTCCCGCTGAGCGACCCATAACACCGTGGGCTACCCAATCCCCCCGTAAGACTTTTTTATGGGGACCCGCCGCCCATTATGGATTGCGCTCCCAAAGGAAATATAAAACTTTCCAAAAATCAAATTTCCCCTCGCCACACGCATAAACAACGGGTTTTGCTTCTCTAGTAAGTCCCCAAAACACCTGGCCCCTTGGGTCTTAAAGCCGGAGACCTAAAGTCCCAAAGGCTTTCCCTTTCCCTCGTGCAGCGCCTCGGAGCCTCACCGGGCCCTCCAGGCCCTAAACCAAAAAAATTACGGGCTTCATCGGAAAAAACAAACGTGATCTTGTGTTGCCGAGGGGATGCCCCGACAATTATTTTGGGATTTTTAAAACCCCCTGTCCCAAAAACCCAGTCCTCAAGCTTTGGGAAAAGTGAGGGGGCAAGGACCACCCTTTTGCCCCTCCTGTTTTTCACGGGAAAAAAGCTGGAAAACCCTGCCCCAAAACTTCACCACCCCCCGCCCCCGAATACAAAACCATTAAAAACAAAAACCACAACCCAAAATACATACCACACACTGCTAATAAAAAATCTGCCCCAAACTATTTCTTGCTCTAACCCGGGAAGTCGTCTTAATAGTATTTGCATCACTTATTCATCCTTTATAAATTTTTTGTTTAATTATTTAAAAGGCTTAATGACTCCTTGCCCGAAATTTGCCCCCAAACCCTTAGTTTTTGTGATCTAAATGATGGCGTCCCCCTCTCCCTCCCTCTCTCTCTCTCTTCTCTCTCCCCTTTCCTCTCTCTTCTCTCTCTCCCCTCTCTCTCTCCTCTCTTTTCCATCTCTCTCGCCCTCTCTCTCTCTCCCCCTTCTCTCCCCTCTCTCTTTCTCCCCTCTCTTCTCTTCTCTCTCTCTCTTCTTCTCTCTCTCTCCTCCCCCCTTCTCTCTCTTTCTTTTTCCCCTCCCCTCTCTCCCTCCCCCTCGTCTCTCTCTCTCCCCTCTTTTCACACAAAACACACCAGAACACCCCAACACCCCACCCCAAACACACACCCCCAAACACACACACACGCACACACAAATAGGGTGGTGGGATTTTAATGGTAATGACCCATGATGGTGGGAAAGGGAAGGGAAAAGGAAAGGGAAAAGGAAAAGGGAAAAGGAAAAGAAAGAAAAAAAGGCAAAAAGGAGGGAAAGGAAAGGGAAAGGGAAAGAGGGGAAAAGGAAAAAAGGGAAAAGGGAAATATGATAACTAATTGAAAAGAAGGCTTAGGTTTAAATTTAACGGGAAAGTTTAACCCTTAATATGTGGTATGAAAAGGAGAAGAAAGAGAAGAGAAGAGAGAAAAGAGAGAGAGAGAGAGAGAGAGAGAGAGAAAAGAGAGGAGAAGAGAGAGAGAGAGAAAAGAGAGAGAAGGAGAGAGAGAGAGGAGAGAGAGAGGGGAGAGAGAGAGAGAGAAGAGAGGAGGGGGAGAGGGGGAAGAGAGGGGAGGAGGAGAGAGAAGAGGGGAAAGAGAGAGAGAAGAGAAGAGGGGAGGGGAGAGAGAAGAGAGAGGAGAGAGAAGAGAGAAGAGAGAGAGGAGAGGAAAGAGAGAGGAGAGGAGGGGAAGAGAAGTATTATTTTTTTTTTTTTTCAATTTCTGTTTTCAATTTGTTTCAGTTCCCTTTTTAAAACCTTGCTTTGGGGGTAAAATTTTTGTTTAAAAAAAAAAATTAAAACTCTTCTCTCACTCATAAAATTATGCTCGAGGCTTATAATAAAAGGTTTAAATGACGTATTGTTTTTTTTTCATTAGAACAATTTTAATTTGCTGATTTTCCCTTTTCCCCCCTCCCCCTTTCCCCCCCTTTCCCCCCCCCCCCCCCCCGCCTCCCTCCTCCTCCCCCCCCCTTTTAGTTATGACCACCATGGGGATTTTATACCGGGGTAAATGCTCCCGGGGGCATTGAAGTCCAAAACGTTTCCTTGAAAGTGCTCTCCCGCGTGAATTGAAAGGGAAAGCTGGGATTTAAAATTTGCCTGTGCCCCCCACAAAAGCCCCAGGAGGCTGCCGCCCCAAACCCCTTGAACCCCCCACACTGGGGCCTCACAAAAATTAAAAAACCACAAAACCTGACCAAATTATCAAGCCCAAAACCTACCCCCACAAACTATTTAGTATTTTACCCATAGTTACAGCTTTCAACTTTCCTCAAAAACCCCAATCATTTTTTCTATTTTTGCAGGGTATCACTTCTTTTCCCGGCCAGCTTTCGGCTGGGGTTTGGGTGGGTGGGGAGGACCCTTTCTACTTCCTATCCTTTCCCCTTTTATTTACAAATTTTAGGAAAGTTATTTAAAAGCAAACCCCTTTGGTAAGGACCTATGGGTCTGTTGCTTTTTGTTTTTCCTTTTGTTTTCCTTTTTGTATTGTATTCCCCCGTCCCCTCCTCCCTCCCCCCTTCCTCCTCCTCTTCCTCCTCGTTCATCTTTCTGTTGTTGTTGATGTATGATGATGCATTTACTAAACTTATTTTTTTCACGAGGAGGAGAGGGAAGGGAGGGGAGGGAGGGAGGGGAGGAGAGGGAAGGGAAGGGGAGGAGAGAGAAAGGAAGGGGAGGGAGGAGAGGGGAGGGGAGGAGAGGCGAGGGAGGGGAGGGATGGAGGGAAGGGGAGGGAGGGGAGGGGAGGAGAGGCAAGGGTGGGGAGGGAGGGGAGGTGTGGGGAGGGAGGGGAGGGGAGGGGGAGGGGGAGGGAAAGAAAAAAGGAGAGTGGGGAAGGTTTTTTTTGTTTGGGGAAGGGAAAAAAAATTACTGAAAAATTTAAATTTTTTTATGATTTTCCCTCGGTACTTTTTTTCCTTTTTTTTCTTAATTGATGAACAAAAATTTGACCGGGAATTTTGATTAGGAAATTTATGATTGATTTTTATTCAGTTTTCTTTTTCTCAATGGATTGTTTTTGTTTGTGTTTTTATCTTGGTTTTTCTCCATTCTTCCTCCCTTCCTTAGTCATTCTTTAATCTCATTATTTTTTATTTTAATTTTATGCATCTCTCTCTTTCTTTTCCCTTTTCCTCTTTCTTTTTTTTATTTCCCCATGGGTTTTTTACTTTTTTTTTTTATCTTTATTCAGGGGAATCAGTTTTTTTTTCTTCCTTCCTTCCTTTTTACTTTTTTTTCCTTCCTTCCCTTCCCTTTTTTTTCTTCAAATTTACCTTTATTCCTTTCTTTCCTAACCCCTTTTTTTTTTCCAAACCTTTTCTTAACTCATACATTCCTTCCCTTTTTTTCCTTTTAAAAACCAATCCTTCCCTCCATTCCTTCCTTCCTTCCTTCCTCCTTTTCTTTTCCCCCCCCCCCCCCCCATCCCCAAACCTTCCCCTTAAAGGGAAAAGGCGTTAATTGCAGTATTATCTAACCCTTACGCTTCCTTCTCCCCCTTTATCGGGGGGAACTTTTCTGCCCTGACGGAATTTTAACCAAACCAAACCCCATTTTAGCCTCCACATGTGATATTCTCAAAAAAAAGAAAATTTTGATTATATAAAAAATTCTACGTTGTAGCTTTTTAAAAGCTTTTTCACTTTTGTTTTTTTACCCTGCCTAGTCCCCGGGGGGGTTTGTTTATGGGTTGGGGCCCCCGCCCATTTGTGCGCAGGGTGCATTTTTTTTGTGCACCCGTGATCTTTTAAAGGGGAAGGTCCGTTTTTTGTGAGGTCTAAAAACTCAGTTGGGTCATGCTGCCCCCTGTTGTCCCCCCGCCGCACATGATGTCCGGGGAGTCGAAAGAATAGGACTGGAGCATTCGGGTTTTTTTTCGGGGTTTCGGGCGATGGATACATTAGCTCCTTGGTGAGACTTGAAATCGGGAAATCCCTGGGCACCTTCCCGGGTCCTGTCGATAGCGGGTTTAAAAATGGCCGAAAGAGTTACCTCTGGCAGATTCGAAACTTCCCGGTTTTATCGAGCTCAAAAATACTCCCAAAAAGGAATAGACCTTTTTCCTTTTTTTTTGTAACGAAGTTTTGGGGGTCTTCCAAACCCCCATATATGTTAGGTTAAATTTTTTAATGTAATAATATTTTTTATGATGCATCCAAACGCCTTCGCCGGGGTTGTGCCGTCCCCGGAAACCCGCATTCTGCCACGGACACGCCGCAGACCCCCAACTGGGCAAAAAGGGCCCCCCTTTACAGTACAAACAAATTGCATTACCGCCACTAAACCGCAAATTTGGGCCCTTCCTAAGATCCAAAAAAAAAGAACATAAGAAAATAAAGGGAAGGGGTACAAGGCCCCTGAACCCCCACGGGGGGTAGGGTTTCCCGTCATCCTCCTTCAAGTGATGGTGAAAGTTCCTGTTTTTTTGTAAATACACACACCACCACCCCCACCCCCCCTCCCCAAACCACACACACACACACCCCCAAAAACACACACAGACAGACACACACCCACCACACACACACAAAACAGGCACACCACACACACACACACACCACACCCCAAAACACCACAACACACACACAAACACACCACAAAACACACACACACCAAACCACACCAACCACAGAAAACCCCCACCGGGTTTTTTTTTTTAAAAATGGAGACTAACATAATTTTACGAATAAAAAATTAAAGGGGGA
>JACEEZ010003604.1:100068-105068 GCA_016584305.1 Chionoecetes opilio | reverse complement strand
TTATGGGCAGTTTTTGATTCGGGACATGTATAGCATGGATATTAAATACAAATTTTGTTCTTTAAGTCACTAGCGCACAGTCTAAGATGACAAAATCAAAGATGGCAGCCATATCGCGACGCAAAAACTGATATTTCTCGTATCTTTGCACTTTGGTCACATACAGACGTGAATGAAACTTAATTTTGTAGGTTTCTCTGACCACAGGAATCCATTTTTATCATTATTTGTTGAAAAGGAGTGTAAAATTCCGAGATGGCAGCCATATTCATCCCAAAATGGCTGAAATTGAGAGAAGATTGATATATGCTCATACCACAGCACTCTATCGAGACACTGAAGCAGCTGTTAGTTAATTTAGTTGGTGTTCTGACGAAAGGATCCATTTGTCAACATTTTTTTGTTTCAAAGTACAGGACTTTCAGGACAACAACCAAATTCAGGCCAAAAATCTGTTGGTTATAAATTGTTAGAGACCGTCATATATGATATCGAGGAAGTCGAAGATTGAACAAATTTTTTCAACATAAGCACATGTTTATTCCCAAATAGCATATTTTTTTCCCCCACTTCTTCGTACATGTATTGTACAGCCCCCCCCCCCCCCCATCTCAAGCATATTTATGTTCCAATTCCAATGACAAGTTACTTTTATAAACATAGTAAAAAAAAACTACACTGGAGAAAGTCAGTGCATCCATTTTTAACACATAACATTTTTTTGTATCGCAGTGTCAATAGTTATCTTCGACAATACCATGAATACTGTCAACATAACTAACATTTCACATGAGATAATAAAACATAATGTATAATGCAAAATTTAAACAAAATAACGCATCGACTAGTGTTAAATAATACTGTCCGGATGACCAGAAAGTCCACACACAATTGTATCATTTAGTCATCATCTGAACTGTCCTCGTACATCATCTGGTGGTCTGGTGTCAACAGGTCGGGATCCAGCTCACTATCCTCGTCTGAGTCGAGTGTTTCTTGTAGAATGTCCACCAGTGATTGGGGCAAAATCTCGTCACCTGTCCACAATGTTTCCATATTGTCACCATTCATGGTCCAACCATGGCCGTTGGTTGGATCCGGAACATCTAGGTTTGCTTGATTTCCTCTCTTCCAGATCGCGTCATGAAAGTTGACACGTCTAATATGCTGCTGGAGGTATGCCTTGCATGGCACAATGGTTCCCATGTCAATATTGTGTGATGAGTTGAGCTGGCTTGCATCACCACATTTCTCTTTTAAAGCGAAATGCCTTAGTTGATCCACCTTCTGGAATCTAGGTTTGGAATACATCGCGCAGGTGAATTCCTCAAGGTCATCCATCAAATCCTCGGGTACTTCCCATTCATTCCCAAGTCTTGCCAGGACTGCCTGGAACCTTGGCACTTTCTGCAGAAGTTTGATCGGCTTGATCTTTCCTATGCCTTTGAAGGCACTACAGGTGTCGCATCCTGTATATGCGTGAAGGACCATCAATGCAGTGCAATACTGCTGTGTGAAACCACGAAAAGTAGTGCTGGTGCAACAACTTGTAAGACAATCGTACCCTTGAAAGAAAATGAAGGCATAAAAGTTAGTGCGCGTAAGCTGGTATAACTGCATTCCTAAGGGATACCTATCATAACAGGTCCAAAGTTACCATGGTTACGCTTAATTATACTAGATCGGTCAATATTGATCTGATTTTTTTTGGGGATGCACAAAATAGTTTCTGTGGTCAGAAAACCTACACAATTAAGTTTCATTCACGTCTGTATGTGACCAAAGTGCAAAGATACGAGAAATATCAGTTTTTGCGTCGCGATATGGCTGCCATCTTTGATTTTGTCATCTTAGACTGTGCGCTAGTGACCCTTTAAAAAACAAATTTTTATTTTAAAATCCATGCTATACATGTCCCGAATCAAAAACTGCCCCTAAGTCAAATTTTTTCTTTCTAAAGTGCATTTTACATGCATTTGTTTGTAAGTGTCGACGATTTTGTCGCGAAAATAAGAAGTTGTCGTCAAATGTTATGTTTGAATAGTCCTAGATCGGTCAATATCGATCTGATTTTATTTTGAGATACACCGTTTGAAAGGTATTTCAATTGCCTTTCATATTGTATACATCATCCCCTGGTATCTACAACTGGACTCAAATACGGCACTGCCAAATGAAACTGGTAATCGCTAAACAAAACCGCAAATAACGAAAAATTGGATACGAGGGTACCCATCAATAAGGAGTGTTAACATCAAGTTCATCCGTATAATTTTCTTGGTAACATCGCTTTTCTCATCGAGGGCACCCCAAGGAACAAAAAAATACCGACCAAGTAGAGTGCTGGGGGGGGTGGGGGTGCATGGGGACCCCCGGCAGCCCGCAGCCTACTACGACCACGCTTGAGGGGAAGGAAGGAACGAACGAACGATCACGCGAATCTTAACTAGAATCTCATACGCTACCACATGGAAAAAAAAGATAAAATATCACACAATTCTGAAGTAAAACGATACCCCGCCATCACAACCAGCCGCTAATGCAAAAATAAAATACCTGAACGGGACGAGTTGCTCCGCATCTACAACCACTGATGCAATAGAATACACGGACAAGATGAGTAGCCCCGCATCTACAACCACTGATGCAATATAATACACAGACAAGATGAGTTGCTCCGCATCTACAACCACTGATGCAATAGAATACACGGACAGGATGAGTAGCCCCGCATCTACACCCGCTGATGCAATAGAATACACGGACAAGATGAGTTGCTCCGCATCTACACCCGCTGATGCAATAGAATACACGGACAAGATGAGTTGCTCCGCATCTACAACCACTGTTGCAATAGAATACACGGACAAGATGAGTTGCTTCGCATCTACACCCACTGATGCAATAGAATACACGGACAAGATGAGAAGCCCCGCATCTACAACCACTGTTGCAATAGAATACACGGACAAGATGAGTAGCCCCGCATCTACAACCACTGTTGCAATAGAATACACGGACAAGATGAGTTGTTCCGCATCTACACCCACTGATGCAATAGAATACACGGACAAGATGAGTTGCTTCGCATCTACACCCACTGATGCAATAGAATACACGGACAAGATGAGTAGCCCCGCATCTACACCCACTGTTGCAATAGAATACACGGACAAGATGAGTAGCCCCGCATCTACACCCACTGTTGCAATAGAATACACGGACAAGATGAGTTGCTTCGCATCTACACCCACTGATGCAATAGAATACACGGACAAGATGAGTAGCCCCGCATCTACAAACCCATGTTGCAATAGAATACACGGACAAGATGAGTTGCTTTTGCATCTACAAACCCCCTGATGCAATAGAATACACGGACAAGATGAGTAGCCCCCCATCTACCAAAACCCCTGTTGCAATAGAATACACGGACAAGATGAGTAGCCCCGCATCTACACCACTGGGTGCAATAAGAATACACGGACAAGATGAGTAGCCCAGCATCTACAACCACTGATGCAATAGAATACACGGACAAGATGAGTTGCTTCGCATCTACACCCACTGATGCAATAGAATACACAGACAAGATGAGTAGCCCCGCATCTACAACCACTGATTTCAATAGAATACACGGACAAGATGAGTTGCTCCGCATCTACACCCGCTGATGCAATAGAATACACGGGCAAGATGAGTTTGTCCCGCATCTACAACCACTGATGCAATAGAATACACGGACAAGATGAGTTGCCCGCATCTACAACCAATTGCATAGAATACACGGACAAGATGAGTTTTTCTTTGATCTACACCCACTGATGCAATAGAATACACGGACAAGATGAGTAGCCCGCATCTACAACCACTGATGCATAGAATACACGGACAAGATGAGTTGCTCCGCATCTAACCCCCCTGAGCAATAGAATACACGGACAAGATGAGTAGCCCCGCATCTACAATTACTGATGCAATAGAATACACGGACAAGATGAGTAGCCCCGCATCTACACCCATGATGCAATAGAATACACGGACAAGATGAGTAGCCCCGCCTCTACAACCACTGATGCAATAGAATACACGGACAAGATGAGTTGCTTCGCATCTACAACCACTGATGCAATAGAATACACGGACAAGATGAGTTGCTTCGCATCTACAACCACTGATGCAATATAATACACGGACAAGATGAGTTGCCCCGCCTCTACAACCACTGATGCAATAGAATACACGGACAAGATGAGTAGCCCCGCCTCTACAACCACTGATGCAATAGAATACACGGACAAGATGAGTAGCCCCGCACTACAACCACTGATGCAATAGAATACACGGACAAGATGAGTTGCCCCGCATCTAAACCACTGATGCAATAGAATACACGGACCCAAAATGAGTTGCTCCGCATCTACAACCACTGTTGCAATAGAATACACGGACAAGATGAGTTGCTTCGCATCTACACCCACTGATGCAATAGAATACACGGACAAGATGAGTAGCCCCGCATCTACAACCACTGATGCAATAGAATACACGGACAAGATGAGTAGCCCCGCATCTACAACCACTGATGCAATAGAATACACGGACAAGATGAGTTGTTCCGCATCTACAACCACTGAAGCAATATAATACACGGACAAGATGAGTTGCTCCGCATCTACAACCACTGATGCAATAGAATACACGGACAAGATGAGTAGCCCCGCATCTACAACCACTGATGCAATAGAATACACGGGCAAGATGAGTTGCTCCGCATCTACAACCACCCACTAATGCACATGGGAAATGTTTCTAAAGCTTGAGATTATTATGAAAAAAAAGATTTTTTTCGTTTGATTTGCATCAGATCAGATCAGATGATGTTGCTGGGGTGCTACCTTTCTGTAACGGCACCCCATTTGTTTTGATTTCTTTTGTGTTGCATGTATTGAAACTCTATATACATATACCTATTCTTGTGTATATGTCTATAGAATAAG
>JACEEZ010003604.1:85068-95068 GCA_016584305.1 Chionoecetes opilio | reverse complement strand
TATAATAATATTATATTTTATTAATATATATAATATATTATATATATATATAATATATATATTATATTTATAATATATATTTATTATAATATATAATTATATATATATTATTAAAATATTATATATTAATATTATATATATATATTATAAAATATATATAAATTTTAAATATTATAAATAATATTATATATATTTTATATATAAAATTTTAAATAATTATTATTATATATTATATATTATAAATATATTATATATTATAAAATTTTTATATATTTTTTAATATATTTATATATTATAAATAATTTTTTATATTATAAATATTTTATATATTAAAAAAATTTTTTTTATTATAATAATTTATATATTATAAATAAATTTTTTATTTAAAATATATTTATATATTATAAATAATTTTTATTTTAAAAAATTTTTTTATTTTATATATTTAAATTTTTTAAATATATTTATTATTATAAATATATTTATATCAGAAATATTTTTATATACTAGCCGCAAAGCCGACCTCCGGGCGGACTTTTTGGCTAATTCCTTGCGGAGGGCTAATTGTGGGCCTTCGGCCCACCAACACAGACTCTCCAGATAGCCCCTTCTAACTTTCCTGAAATCATGGATGTAGAAATGTATGTATTAACGCCAACCCATTCACATCACCCCCAAACCATTCACTCACCCATTACCTATCACCTCCCACCCATTCACTCACCCATTACCCATCACCCCCAACCCATTCACTCACCCATTACCCATCACCACACACCCATTCACTCACCCATTACCATCACCCCCCACCTATTCCCTCACCCATCACCCCCAACCCATCACCCCCCACCCATTCACTCACCCATCCCCCCACCCATTACCCATCACCCCACCCATTCACTCACCCATTACCCATCACCCTACATCAAGGTTTCCTAAATTCTCGCAACCCACTTTTTTTCACAATTCTCGCTAATAGGCTGTTAAAAATAAAAAATATATATATAAGTGATCGGATCATCCCATATATGAGCTTAAAACCTTCCCCTGGTCAACCTGGATCCAAAACTGTGCCATATGATGGAATTCCGCCACGGGGGCGGAACCTAGAGCGACACACACACACACACACACACACACACACACACACACACACACACACAACACACGACACAGACACACACACTTTCGCTTATATTATAATAGATTATAAATATATTTTATATTATAATATATATATATATATATATATATATATATATATATATATATATTATATATATATATATAATATATATATATTATATAATACTGTATCTATTATAATAATATAAGCAAAAGTGTGTCTGTCTGTGTGTGGTGTGTGTGTTTTGTTTTGTGTGTATGATATAGGTTCCGCCCTTCGTGGCGGAATCCCATCATATGGCACAGTTTTGGAGCCGGGTCGAGCAGGGGAACGTTTTAAGCCCACTTATGAGATGATCCGATCACTTTTTCTTCTTTTTTTTAGCAGCCTATTAGCGAGAATTGTGAGAAAAAAAAGTGGGTTTTTGCGAAAATTGGGAACCTTGAAGTAGGGGGGGGGAAGGGGTGAGTAAGGGGTGGGGGGGGGGGGAAAGGGTGTGGGGTGGGAGGGGTTGGTAAAAGGGGGTGGGGGGGATGGGTTGGGGGGTGGGGGTGAGGGTGGGGGAAAATAGGTGGGGGGTGATGGTAAGGGGGTGGTAAAGGGGGTGTGTGGGAGGGTAAGGGGAGGGAATGGGTGTGTGGTGAGGGGAAATGAGTGAGTAAAGGGTGTGTGGTGTGGGTAAGGGTTTTAAGGAAGGGGTGGGGGGTGAGGGGGAAATGGGTGAGTGAATGGGTTTTTGGGGTGATGGGAAATGGGTGGTGAATGGGGGGGGGGGGTTGGGTTGGTGAGTAAAGGGGTGTGTGTAATGGGTAATTTGGGTGGTGAAGGGGGGAGGGGTGTTTGGGGTAATGGTGAGTAAAGGGGGGGGGGGGTGAGGTAATTGGGAGTGATGGGTGCGTGGTGATGGGAAAGGCGTTTATACTACTTTCTACATGTTTTCGGAAATTTCGGAAAGTTAAAAAAGGGGCTATCGGGAGAGTCCCAGATATGTATATATAATATATTTAAAATTAATATAATGTAATAAAAATTATAAAAATTTATATATTATAAAATAATTATTATAATATATAAATATATAATATATTTATATATATTCAGCATTTTATCACTCCTAACAAATTTTAAATTTGCATAACATTCAGTGAAAAAAACCCCTAATTATCAAAAAAAGGGTCACACGATTAAAAATTTCCCATACGGATATTGCATTTTTAACACAAAAGAATCATGTATTTTTAGAAACATTATAACTATAATTGATATCTATGAAATGTATAAAATTATACTTTTATCTTTCCTCCCTTTTTTCTTTCCCCCGGAGACCCATGAACACCTTGCTTCTCAAAGTATGTCACAGACAAATCCTAGTTGTCAAAAAATATAGGCAACAAAGTGATAAAAAGCCAGAATCACGGGGAAAAGGGGGGAGGAGGCCGTCGGACCGACGTTTTATCCCCAGCACCTCTCACTCCCCCGCCCAAACCCCCCTGGCTGTCTCAAGACATTCTTGTACTTGGTTGTAATCTCTACGCTCCTTTCTGGACTCAATATATTAGATACAAAGGGGGAAGTACCAAAATTTTAACTCTACCAGATAAGTCTCTACAATTATATAGATTATAAAAATGGGCCATACGGGGTGGAAATTTAAAACACTTATATAAAGGTCCCAAACGGGGTGGAAAATTAGATTATAAAATGGTGAATGGCGGGGTGACTGATTTTATATCCTACGTATAAACACTATACGCGTGTTAATTTCCCCCACGCAGTCTACAAGCCAAAAATAAAAAGCAACTACAGAGGAGAGAGAGGCAGACAACCTTCATGCAACTCAGCAAATTCGTTCGTCAAAAGGGTCGACCCCCATCAACAGCCACCCAAAACAGGGCCCCTGCCGACCCCGAAAACGTCCATCCCCCCGGTCGCACACAGATCATCTCGTCATGGACAACGTAACTACTCCGCTAAAACACAAATATTTCGTCGGGGGCCAGCGCAACACCGTGATCCCCTCCCGCTACCAGAACCAAACGAGAAACCAAAACACCCCCTAGCTTCCGCTGACCGACCACCACAATCCCGCCCTCACAGAATGCTGACTTGACACTCCCCTGGCTAACACAGACTCACTACCCCCACTATCAGCCGTCCTAAATACGGATTTAAACCCCGTGCATCACCACACAAATGTCGAATATTTTATTCATTTTCTTATGTGTATTATATGTTATTTTTTTTTTTCTTAGATTTCTTTTTTGACAGAATGTTATCCCCGGTGACTGTCTACATCATCATCCATGGCACTATCCCTCGGGTTTTCATCCTTAAACTCCCTGGACCTCACCTTCATACCCAAATACGAGTACTACCAGCTAAGAAATTGTTTTAATTAAGGTGAGCAGGTATATTTCGATTAACCAGTGATTTCACATACACGAAAATTTAAACTAAAAAAATTATTGGCTGTTTAACCTACATTTCCTTTTTCCATTACAGGTAGGGTAATACATCGTTCAGACAAACCCGTCAGGACCTTAAGTAAATTTTTCAGAAAAAATATAACTATCTTTTTCACAAGGCGAATTTTTAGACCCGGTATTCCCCAACTATTTTTTTTTTCAACGAAATGCATATATTACAATTCCTGGGACTAACTCTTACGAGTGCCCCTTTACTATACTGTATACTTTAGGGTTATATTTCCTCTGCCCCATGCAAACCCAAAGGTTACATAAATGATTAATTAGCGGCCCGAGGGGCACTGTCCAAAACTGCCCACTGCACCACAGTCACAGTTCAGTGTTACCGTTTTCCTGAACCTGATTCCTGTAATGTTCTCTGTTTTCGTGTTTGTTTATTTTTGAGACGTTTACTAAAACCCGGGTCGCCAAAAATTTTTTCGAGTAAAAAGGATTAGATACTAGATGTTTTACCAAACCCAAATTTTGATACACGGGACCACCTGTGTTAATGATGACACCACACTGCTACAACTGTTTACCGTCCAAATTGCGATCACAAAGGGGAAAAACAGTAGTGTAAATACCATTCCATACCATTCCAACTTACTTTTTATATCGTTCACCTTTTTTTTTTTACAATTACCATGTATTCTGAATTTTTTTGGGGGTTTTGTTATCTTTATAAAAAATGTCTACAAAACCACACCCAACCAAATTTTAATACGCTTTTTGAAAAATACTTTCATGATTTTTTACAAAATTTTTTGGTTTAGCTACTTTAAAATTTTACTAACTATGAAAAAATTTTATTGCTTTTTTACTTGTAACTCTAGCACGATAAAAAACACTAATTAGACAAAATACTCTTCAATTAGATACTATTTATTAGATTTAAAAGTTGCCCCAGGCATAGCATTATATAATTATTTACTTACACTCCAAAATCAGGAATTTTTTCGACTATTGTTCATGATCACATTATTTCTTATTTTCCCTCAATGAAGGAAATATTACCCACTTATCATTGCATACATTATTACTTACATTCCTCATTTAAAGGAAAAAAATTTTTACGCATTTAATGTTTTAAATACATTAATTACTTGCTGCTTGTTAGTATTAAATATATACAAAACCCCTTTTTGTTTTCCCCTACATTATTTTTCTTCATGAAATAAAACACACTTATTTGTTCATAAATTACATATTTTTTCCTTGAAATTTAATTTCCCTTTCGTATTAAATGCATGATAACTAACTGCATGCTACTAAATATACATGATTACTTTTACTACGGAATGATTTACTAGTTCTTCCGTTTTACCACGTCACACTTGAAAGATAGGATTGTTTACTTACTAACATTAAACTAGGGATTATGCATGACAAACACTTTCTCTATAACTCTTTACCAAAACTGCAGTGTACTGACGTCGATCACACATATCTTTGAACTACATTCTGCTCACGTATTCCTAGTACAACTAATAACCATGTACATTTCTTTTCTAAAAAATTTAAACTGCAGAGAAATTACAATGACTACTTTTCTTATACGACCTCAAAAAAATTGATTGACCAATAACCTTATCTTCATAACATTGTTCGCCAATGCGAATAATAAAAGTCAGTTTCTCTGCCAGTCATTTTTTTCATCGTGAGTCAATTTATGTTCTAAATAACTTTGCTTTTTTTATTTTTGATGAGTTTTGGGAAACTAGCTTTTCCTACCACAATGCAAAACCCCATTAATGTGATCCAGCAAGTCTCTACCTTTATTTTTTCCTTTGACTATTCTTATTTACATTTACTAGGTTCTTAACCCCAGTTCCCCCCCCCTGATACAAACCCCCACGATTTTATCGCGAGGTTTTGCAATTTTTTTCCCCATGTTTCTCCGTCCTTCATTTTTTTACTGACGCGTACTATTACTATAGGTACATAAATTGTTATACTATGCCACGCCAGCTCTACAGTCAACGAGCCTTCGTCATTACTTGACTCATTCAGGGTTTTTAACGATTACTTTACGATTTAAGCTTCAAATTTTATTACTTGAATTTTTAATTTTTTTAATTTTTTTTTTACTTTTCACAGTTACTTTCGCTGAAGTTTAGTTTGCTAGCACCTCTCATACACGTACACTTGAAACACTAAAACTTTAAAATTATTCCAGGATTTTTTACAAAATTTTGGATTCCCACCTATACTGAAAATATATATATATATATATATTAATATATTAATTTTACCGGGCCCTGTCTTTTTTTTGATGTTTAAAATCAAGTAATCCTTGTTTTCCAATTTTTTTTTGTATTTTAATAAGAGTTTACTCACTTTTGCGATGGGAAATTAAACTTTGGGAAATTAGAGTTTTTTATTTTTTATATATTTCCTTTTCTTTGGTACCATTTTTTATTCCCATAATTTTAGTCCTAATTTGAGGACAAAATTTTATACGGGGGCCCCAGCAATGTCAGTCAGTTATCCCCCAAATAATTTAACTTTCATAACTATTACTAGTGAATTACACCTAATTTCAAAAAAGGGTCACACATATTATAACTTCCATACAGAATTCATGTATTTTAAAATAAAAAAAAACAGTGTATTTTTAGAAAAATTTAAACATATATTGTATATTATGTATGTATATATAATTTTAGTTTATCTTTCCCCTCTGTTTCACCGTGAGAAACCCTGAACACCTTGCTTCTCAAAGATGTCACAGGACAAATCCTAGTTTCGCAAAATTAGGATCAAAAAGAAGTGAAAGAAGCCAAATCACGAGGAGAAGGGGAGAACCCTCGGACATCGACGCTATCAAAACACAAAACCCCTTTACTCGCCCCGTCCGACACTCCCTGGCTGTGCTCAAGCATTCATTGTACTTGGGGTTTTAATCTCTACGCTCCTCTGGACTCTAAATATATTAGAGTAAAACTGGAAGTACCAATTTAACTCATACCAATAAGTCTCCACAATTTCAGACTTTATTATAATTTTATATAATATAAAATTATATATAAATATAATATAATATATATATATATATATATATATAATATATTATATATTTTATTTTTTATATATATATATTTATATATTATATATATTATAAATGAGGGGTAATTATATTATAATATATATGGAAAATTTTTGCAACAGGTATTTTAGATCCATAAAAATATACAATTAGTTTAAAACTGTTTTGGGTTTAATTTTTTTTCACTATTTTACCAATGTTTTAGTTATTTAAAAGGGGGCAACCCCCCTGAATTAAGGGTGGCCCCGAATGGGCACCCCCCTAAAAGGGGGGGGGCATGTTCCCCCTCAGGCCCCCCAACAAATCCCCCCATTTCAAGTATATAAACTCTCTTCTTTTTTTTTCCCTTTTCCCCATCCTTTTGGGCAAAGGTTGTGTGCGAGGGGTCCCCTTTTTAAAAATTTTTACTCCCTAAAATTCTTTAATTTTTTCTTCTCAAACCCCGGGTTTGTTTAAAATTAATTTTTATTAAAAAATTTTTATTTTTTATATATATAAAAATTTTAATTTTTTCCTCCTTCTCCTCTTCCTCACTCCTTTTTTTTTTATTTTTTTTTCTTTTTTTTTTCTTTTCTTTTGTTTTTTCCTCTCTTCCTCTCCTCTCTCTCTCTCCCTCTCTCTCTCTCTCCGTCTCCTCTCTCCCCTCCTGGTCTCTCTCCTCTCTCTCTCTTCTCTCCTCTCTCTTCTCTCTCTCTCTCTCCTCTATTTAAAAAAAAGGATATATTCTTTAAAAAAAACGAAATACATAATTTAAAAAAACTTTTTTCTCCCTCTCTCTCTCTCTCCCCTTTTCCTCTCCTCTCTCTTTCCCCCCTTTCTCCTCTCTCTTCTTTCTCTCTTCTCCTCTCTTCTCTCTCTCTCTCCTCCTTTTCTCTTTCTCTCTCCCCTCTCTTTCTCTCCCTTTTCCCCCTCTCCTCTCTCTCTCTCCTCCTCTCTCCTCTTCCCCTCTCTCTCCCCCCCTTCTTCTCCTTTTCTTTTTCCTCTCTCTCTCTCTCCTCCTCTCTCTCTCTCTCTCTCCTCTTTCTCTAGGACCATGGACGGGAACAGTTTCGGGGAAGCCCCAAGGAGATGACAGATTCATCATTTGTTAGGATAAAATAGAGACAGGGGAGCAGGGGGTGGATACGTGAATTTAATTTACTTTTTTTGTTAAATTTTTTAAAATAAATATATATATATTTTTTAGTAACCTTTATAATAGATTGACTACATTAGTGATAATTAAAGGAAGGAATTAAAGGAAGGAATTGGTAAGGTGAACGATGTAATAAGGAAATATATAGGTGTGATATTATATAAAATTTTGATGAAGAATAATGAAAGGTAAAATATATAGGTCATAAAAATTTGATAAATTAAAATAAATTACAAAACAATTAAAGTTACCTTCCTCCTCACCACCACCACCTGTCCATGTGGAACGCTGACATGAGTTTCGACAGAGGATGCTTGCAGCCTACGTATGTTGATCTCAAGAACAGAGCTTTGAACCGGTTTAAGGGAACGAAAACGAAAACCGAAACGAACATAGGCGAATACATAGGCGATGTAGGAAAGGTTTTTACGGCTAGTAAGCATGGTTAGAACAAGAAGTAACGGATTCTAGCTGGAAAAGCGTAGATTTAAAAAGGAAATTTGGAGAAACTGGTACACAAATATGGTGGTGAATGATTGGAATGGACTAAGTCGTCAAGTGGTCAATGCGGAGTCTATTGGGGTCTTTAAAAGGAGTTTAGATAAATTCATGGATGGGGAAGAGAGGTTGATATAGGTAAAGTTAAGTAACAGGAACTATCTCGTGTAGGTCTCACGGACTCTTGTAGCTTCTTTATTACCTCCGCCAACGAAGTTGGAGGGGTTATGTTTTCACCCCGATCTGTCTGTCTGTCTGTCTGTCTGTATGTTTGTTAATGTACAGGATTTCTCAAAAAGTTACGAATAGATTTGGACCAAACTCGGTATACCAAGTCTGTTTAGTGTAAGGAAGAACTGATTTAATTTTGGATGAAATCTATTGACAACTGTTGCCATGGCAACCAATTGATGGACAATTCGGGCGGACGTATGCGCTCATACTGAGTACATATACGTATATATATATATATATATATATATATATATATTATATATATATATATATATATATATATATATATATATATAGATATATATATATATATATATATATATATAATATATATATATATATATATATATATATATATATATATATATATATCTATATATATATAATATATATATATAATATATATTATATATAATATTATATATATATATATATATATATATATATATAAATATATATATAGATATATATATATATATATTTATATATATAACTATATTTTATATATTTATTTATTTATTTATTTATTTATGTTTCACTTTTTTTTTTTTTTTTTTTTTAAAACGAATCACAACTGTTGCCAATGGCAACCAATTTATGAATATTCGGGCGGAGGATATGCGCTCTACTGGGTGCCCACCCCCCCTAGTTTTCTCATGTTTTTATGTTCTTATGAACGAAATTATGCTCGGAACAAACACTGGATCGAAAACGTTATCATATTTACTGTTTCGGAGCAAAAACGCTATTTTATTATCCCTGTAACAGGTTAATAACGTAATTTTTTCGTTCCATGCCATATTTAGTCAATAATGCATTGTCACTGTCCAGTAGCCAAATGATTTAATTAGTAATACATCTGTATTAGTACAATACTACTAATATGAAGTCTATGTATATGTTCACTTGGCAATTGACGATGTTGGTTTTGTTTTCAAATAGTAACATATGCACTACTTTTCATTTAATATGTGATGATAACTTTTTTTTACTATATATATTATGAATTTTTGTCTGCGTGATATGCATCACGTTCCCTTATTTTATTACACTTTCCATTCGTGCAATCATTGAGCTATGATACTGCAGTTGGATTTAAGAACATTCTTGTATCTATTGTTATATTAACATCCAGTAATCAAAAATGGATAATATATCGGTGTGTATGTGTTTAAACTTTTAACTGTTCATAGCCTAATGCTTTGGTGCGCCAAATATCTGAGTGATGTCTTAAGTTCGAGTCCTTGGACTCCACAAGTAGTCATTGATTTCATTGATTAGGTTTATTTAATTATGGAGTGGGATATTACGAATGAATACATTTTCAATATATATTATAAATATTCACTGGGTTACAATTTTTTTTTTTTGTAAGTCGTCTAAGTTTTTCACTGATTTAGGACATTTTGCTCCGCTGAATCCGAAAATGACATCCTTTCTCTCGATAGGTCGGTTTTTTGTGGCCACAGCGGATTTAAATCTCATCCTAATTT